>JAGFNQ010006344.1:304984-344727 GCA_024364735.1 Boesenbergia rotunda
GTGCGCTCCGGGCGCCCGGTCAAAGCAGATCCCGAAGATGAAGAGATAGGCTTGACCGAAGGGTGCAACGGATCGAACGCCATGTGGGGGGGGCGCCCCGAGCATCCCGGGCGCCCCCAGCCCTATATAAAGGGCCCTCGACCCTCTTCTTGAGATACCCACTTCTTCCAACGCCTCGAAGTTCTTCTACGCTCGCGCCTTGCTCCGGAATCGCTTCACTTCGAGCCGACGACGTCCCGCTGCCCCGAAAGAGTCGACCTACTCCGGACGTCGGTAAAAAGAAGAATATTTTTTTAATACTTTATTGCACTTAATTACTTGAAAGTGTGGGGTTGTCACACTTTCAATTCTTTTGTACTCGCCTACTCTATCGGGGTTTCCCGGTAGAGAGTTTTAGTGGATTGCCCAACGGAAAGGTCCGAGGGACCTGGGCCTTCGAGTAGGAGTCGCCGAAGGCTCCGAACGAAGTAAAAATCGTTCTTGTTTGTGTGTTCGTTTTGCGTTTCTTTCATTTCCGCTGTGCACGCTTTTTAAAGCGCTCAAATTTCTTTAAAGTCACGTGATTCACCCCCCCTCTCACGTGCATCGATCCTACAATTGTATCTATTTCATTCTTGAATGAAAAGGGTTATCATTTAACTTTTAGTAACAATTGTTGTTACATAACTTTAAATGG
Organism: Boesenbergia rotunda; assembly: GCA_024364735.1. Classification (NCBI taxonomy): domain Eukaryota; kingdom Viridiplantae; phylum Streptophyta; class Magnoliopsida; order Zingiberales; family Zingiberaceae; genus Boesenbergia; species Boesenbergia rotunda. The sequence continues at coordinate 305,661 of JAGFNQ010006344.1, forward strand.
TGTTCTTTGTGGGACCGAAACTTTGTGCAATGGTATCTACACGTTAGATTTATCCGGTGACATTTTCAATATCGAAGTTAGGAACAAACGTGCTCGAATAGATAATCAAATAGACTCCTATACGTGGCATTGTCGTCTTGGCCATATAAGTAAGAAACGCATGACCAAATTACACCGATGTGGAATTCTGGAATCATTTGAACCCGGTTCATTTGATACATGTGAATCATGCTTAAAAGGCAAGATGGCCAAATTACCCTTTTCCGGAAAAGGTAATCCAGTGGGAGAATTGCTTGGTCTAATACACATTGATGTATGTGGACCAATGTCAACTCTTGCACAAGGAGGCTATAGCTACTTCATTAACTTTATCGATGATCACTCACGATTCGGGTATGTGTTCTTAATGAAACACAAATCTGAAGCTTTTGAGAAATTCAAAGAGTTCAGAAATGAAGTAGAGAAACAGCTTGGCAAAAGTATTAAGATACTTCGATCCGATCAGGGTGGTGAATACTTAAGTCAAGAGTTTCAAGATTATCTTAGGGACAATGAGATATTGCCTCAATGGACTCCGCCATATACACCACAGCATAATGGTGTATCTGAGAGGCGTAACTGAACCTTGATGGACATGGTTAGATCCATGATGAATCATGCAACTCTTCCAAAATCCTTTTGGGGCTATGCGCTCAAGACAGCTGTTTACTTGCTAAACAGAGTCCCGACTATGGTAGTCTCTGCTACTCCATATGAGACGTGGAATAGTAAGAAACCTCACTTAACTCACCTTAAGATATGGGGTTGTCCTGTTTATGTGAAGCGGACTGTATCAGACAAATTGGATGCTAAGTCTGATAAATGTCTATTTATTGGATACCATAAGGAAACAAAGTGTTACCAATTTTATCATCCCTTGGAACAAAAAGTGTTTGTTTCAAGGCATGCTGTATTTTTGGAAAAAGAATTTCTTTTACAAGAAAACAGTGGGAGTAATATTGAAGTTCAAGAAACTCCAATAGACATTACAGAGACACCTAGTCTAGACCCATAACCAATAACTCATAATGATGAGCTATCAGTTGAACCTAAAACAACACCACTACTTCGTAGATCTGATAGGACACACAATATTCCAGAGAGATACGGATTTCTCGTAAGTGAATTGAACGACGTGTTACTCGTTAGCGATGACGAATCTATCAGTTATGATGATGTTCTGAAAAGTTCAGAAAGGGACAAATGGCTTGAAGCCATGAAGTCGGAAATGGATTCCATGTATGAAAATCAAGTATGGGACTTGGTTAACCCACCTGAAGGGATTAAGCCCATAGGGTGCAAATGGGTTTTCAAGAAGAAAACCGACATGGAAGGTAATGTTGTTACCTTTAAGGCTAGACTAGTGGCAAAATGATATCGTCAGAAACAAGGAATTGATTATGACGAAACCTATTCGCCAGTAGCTATGCTTAAATCCATTCGGATGCTCCTGGCCATAGCAGCTCATTATGATTATGAGATATGGCAAATGGATGTGAAAACAGCTTTCCCTAATGGAAACCTACTTGAGGATGTATACATGATACAACCTGAAGGTTTCACATTGGTTGATAAAACCAAAATATGCAAGCTTCGACGATCCATATATGGACTGAAGCAAGCATCCAGGAGCTGGAACATTCGTTTTGATGAGACAATCAAAGAGTTTGATTTCTCACAAAATCCTGACGAACCTTGTGTGTACAAGAAGGTTAGTGGGAGTGCAGTCGTATTCCTAGTATTATATGTCGATGACATATTGCTTATAGGAAACGATATATCAGTCTTACAGTCGGTTAAAATTTGGTTGTCCAAAACTTTCTCCATGAAAGACCTGGGAGAAGCAACCTATATCCTTGGGATTAGAATCTATAGAGATAGATCAAAACGGTTGCTTGGTCTTTCGCAGTCTACATATATAGACCGAGTGCTAAAAAGGTTTAGCATGTCGGAATCCAAGAAAGGTTACCTTCCCATCAGGCATGGGATCAACCTTTCAAAGTCAATGTGTTCGTGCACAGAAGACGAGAGGATTTGCATGAATAAGATTCCTTATGCATCCGCGATAGGATCTATCATGTATGCTATGTTATGTACTAGGCCCGATGTATCGTATGCTCTGAGCGTCACAAGCAGATACCAGTCCGATCCAGGAATGGATCATTGGGCGGCTGTCAAGATAATCCTTAAGTACTTAAGAAGAACTAAGGATGTGTTCCTAATATATGGAGAAGGAGTTATGATAATACGTGGGTATATAGATGCCAGTTTCCAGACAGATAAGGATGACTCCAAATCTCAATCCGGATACGTATTTACTTTGAATGGAGGCGCAATAAGTTGGAAGAGTTCCAAACAAGACACCGTACCGGATTCTACCACGGAAGCGGAATATATTGCAGCTTTGGAAGCAGCAAAGGAAGCAGTCTGGATCAAGAAGTTTGTCTCAGAACTTGGTGTGGTTCCAACCATTGATGAAGCAGTGCCGGTTTACTGCAACAACAATGGATCTATTGCACAAGCAAAGGAACCAAGGTCTCATCAGCGATCCAAACATGTGCTTCGCCGCTATCATCTGATCAGAGAGATTATAAGTAGGAATGATATACAAATTGAGAAAATTCCCACTGAAAGGAATTTAGCGGATCCTTTAACTAAGGCCTTGCCTCAAATCAAGTTTGAGGGTCATGTTAGAGCCTGTGGTATTGGATACCGTAGCGATTGACATTAGGCCAAGTGGGAGTTTGTTAGTAATATGAGAGAAGTGTCCTAAGACAATCGCCTTATGATTGTAATCATTTACTTTAATAAATGAATATTCACTATTTGAGTGTACATGTTTGTGTATTTGATTGAGATCTTAAACTCATTCACTGAATGTCCGCAATACAATTCACAGCATGAGAGAATTTGTGATGAATTCACAACTAGTGATTATCTCTACATGTGCAATTGTGAAGTATTGAAATTGTCCCTAGTCGATGAATTGATAAATACGAACACTATCAATTCTGTTGAGACTAGCATGGGTTATTCTCTAATCAGCTGATTCTCACTGGCTGGTGACATTGGGATGTCCGGAGATAAACATGAATGCTAGTTAAGGGAACTAGTTCATTGGAGTGACTGACTGTAAAACTTCATATGGTAATCTACATATAGATATGTCAATGAAGTTCTTACTACAGCTTAAGTGCGATGTTCCTTTGACTTGCGGTGTTCAAGTCATCTTGGTCATGAAGACATATACTTTGACATCTTAAGCAAGCATCTCCAAGGAGGTGTGGACCCAAGATGATTGGGTATAAGCCGAAGTGCCCGAAGATGTTTGAACAGCCTACAAAGGATTCACCACTCCTTGCGAGGAGATGTATACCCAAGACCTATCATCGGATTATTACTCAAAGCCTCTGGCCAGAGCAACACATAATCAGAGTATGAATATCTCAGATACATTAGAGTAATTAGAATCCGTTGGACGAAAAAGACATTGCTTGGGCTAGGTGTGACGTAGTCACCTAGTGGGGACTGACACACATAGACAATGTCCTGAACCAAGTGTGTATAAGATGGTGAAGGGAATGAGGCACGATTCATTAGAGCTGCTGAAGGGTTTCAGAATAATTTCTGAGGTCAACCGTTGATCTTTCGATTAATTGGGGATCATGATATACTACTAGGTGCCACTCATGATCGTTCTATAATTGGTTAATTATAGACGGCCAACATAAATCGAAAGCCTATTTAGTCACACGCACTACGAGTAATCCGAGGGATTTAAAACGAGTTGAAAATTAGATTTTCCGATCAAGAGAGATAAGTCGAATCTGAATTGTTCAGAGACGCATCGGAAGCATAAAATGGCTAAGTCTTTTAAAGACTTATTGGACGAATTAAATGAGTTTAATTCGTATAGTTTTAGCTTGGATTTGGCCGGACAAAGAGGGTCCCCACCCTCTTTGTTTGGCCGGCCACAACAAAGAGGAAAACCGAATTTTTGGTTCAAATTATAAAATAAACCGAGCGTGGTTTGTTTTATAAAATTATGGATAAAGAAATTTATATAAAGAAATTTATTTTTCATGGAAATTAAAATGAACCATGGATTGGTTTATTTTATTTTATAAAATCAATAATAGATTGATTTACCATGATAAAGAAATTTATATAAAGAAATTTCTTTCCATAAGAAAAGGGAGACATGGTTGTTTTTATCATAAATTAAATTATGATAAAAACTTGGCATGATGAAATAATTCATAGAAAAATTTATATGATAAATTTCTTATGAAAATTTATTCCATAAAAAGGAGACTTGGCGATTGAGAGGCTACTATATAAAGGAACCAAGGCAAGGCTTGGAGAAAAAAATCTAAGAGATCTAGAAATAAGCCCTCTCTCTCTCTCCTTCTCTCCCTCTCCCTCCTCTAGTGCCGCCGGCCCTAAAAGGAGGACCCCTTTGTTGCCGTGAGCTTCATCCACCAAGCAGCTGCCAAAGAAGAAAAAGAAGCGGGCGCAACTCCTTCCTTCCGCCCGGAATCTTGATTCCGTTCTTCGTTTGGCGGTTAGTCTTCCTATCTCTCTCTTGGTATTCTTGTCGTGCCTTTGGAGAATCTAGTAGTTCTTGTCGGCACGAAACTCGTGGCTTTGCGAAGTCATCCCGAAGAAAACTCGGCGTGGACGCGAATAGAGGTGGAGCTTCCAAGGGACGCTTACGGTTGGATCTCGTCCCTTCCTTCGAGTTACGCGAGGTATTAAGTAAATTAGTTTACTTTCTGTAAAATTTTAATATATGATCATGTCTACGCAATATAAGGTTGCATGCTTAGATGTGCGGATAAATAATTTGGGAAATTATTTATGCTAAATCTTCCGCTGCACGTAATAAATTTTAAAATTACGAACCCGCATCCATGTCAACATGCACCTGGTCCCAACAATATTTATTGGACTCCGTGTCAAACAGAAATCGCGACGATGCATGGAAAACTATACTGACCAAGTAAGTAGTAGATTATGTTGATTTCGAATGCATTCACTTATAAATATGGAAAAACCTAAATTTTTTGTCTTTTTAAAATGTAGTGGGGTCAAAATGTATAATGCCTCAAAGGGTATATCTAAAAGACCAGGTTTTAAACAATTAACAGTATGTATTGTGCTTATGTATGAAGATATGAATGGATGGTTCTTATAACTTGATTGTGACCATTACATTACTTTTTATATTTCATTGTAGGGTAATCTAAAACAAAGTGGTTCAATTGAATGTGGATATTGTGTGATGAGGTACATGAAAGAGATAGTAGAATGTGAAAATCCACAGTTGGAGAGGATGGTAATATCTTTTGTATTATATGCTTTGGTTTATAATTGAGATAAACTATTACAGTTGGATGAATCTAATGCATTTTGTATTTTTGCTTAAAAGTTTGCAGGAACAATCAAGGATCAATATTACCAACAATCCGAATATGATGATGTTAGAATTGAATGGAGTGAATTTGTCTACTCATATGTAGGTGTCTAAATTTATGGTGTACTTAGGATACATATTTTGATCTTTGATTATGGATTTTGGATATACTTGTGATATATATTTTGGTTATATATACTTGTGGATTTGTGGATATGTACTTGTGCATTGATGGATTCGTTGATATATATTTATCATTTTGAATGGATAATTGTTTAATTTTAATGAAGTAAAAATAATTTTTACTTCACTCTTTTATTAAATTAGTGCGGTGGTAATCAACATTTACTTCATTAAATTAAAATTATATTGTAATAAAATATGATTATTTACTTCGATAATAAAATTTGATGGTGAAATAATCAAAAATAAAATACTTCATCCATTTAAATTGTGATGAAGTTAAAAAATATATTTACTTCATCACAATTTAATAATTGTGAAGTCGTTTCAAATTTATTACCTCTATATCATACAAAATAATGAAGTCTTTGAAATCGATTACTGTGTCAATAAACGTATATGATGAAGTAACATAATACTATATACTTCGATAAATATAAATACTGACGAAGTTATAAAATATATTTAGTTCGATAATTAATGTAAACTGTGAAGTTACATATCATATATTACTTCGTCGCATTACAAAACTACTAAAGTAACAGATATTTTTTTACTTCGATAATTAATTTAAACTGTAAAGTTTTATATCATTGATTACTTCGGCACTTTACAAAACCAACGAAGTAAAAGACAAGTTTTTACTTCAGAATCGTTCCAAATCTGAACCAGTTTGCCTCTTTGAACCGGTAAAAGATTTCGCTAATTTCATGGATATGACTTCGATTATATAGCGAAGTAAAATAATCCCTTTTTTACTTCACGTGCGTCTACTTCGGTAATTATTTATCTATGACTTCGGTGAATATACGAAGTAAATTAAGGAAATTCTACTAGTGTCGTGCCCAATTTCTCGAACCAGATCTTCATGCCCAACTTCACTCACCAAGTCTTTGGTGTCTTGACAAGGACTTCTTTGCTAGTCATCTAATCATGATTAGACTTCTCTCTGTCAAACATCAGATCATGTTTGGCTTAGCCTTTGGTCTAACTGACCAGATTTAGGTTTAGTCACTTTGCCAAATATCAAGTCCTATTTGGCTTAACACTTGGTCAAACTGACCAACCCTGGGTGTTTTGCTAATCACTCTGCCAAACATCATCTCCTGTTTGGCTAACCTAACCCTTTGGTCAAGCTGATCAAACCTGGATTTTACCCTACCAAATATCAAGTCCTGTTTGGCTTAACCCTTGATCAGATTGACCAGACCTTGGTATATTATCAAACATTAAAACACTAAAGATTGACTATTCTTATCTGATGCTTTTTGCACCAACATTCAATTCTCATCTTCGTATCAGCCTGCATCACTATCAAGCTCGACATCAACAACCCGCTCATAACTCTTAGTGTAGTACATCCTCATCTTATCTATACACTCATTCTAAGTTAGCTTAGTACATGCACGTGTTGCACAACCTATAACAACTTTGCAACCTCTCTATGTTGACAGTGTGATACCAAGTTTATGGACAGGTGCACAAGATAATAAGGTGTGACTCTGAAAGTACATCCTTAACAACATGTAGAGTGTCATGATTTCAATCACTTATAATTGATATGCATGTATCCTCTATTATCTCATATCTAAGTTCACACAACGGCATTCCCAAGCAAGTCTACTCTCAATTTCTGCAATTGAAAAAGCTATTAGAAATAATCCATTGGACTCATCCACACCAATTGTCATCATAAGAACCTCAAGATACTTCCCTGTAAGGTGGCAAGCATCAATACCAATAACTAGACATAGGAATTTACCAAATGCATACATAGAAGGCCTAATAGAGCAAAAGACACATTGAAAATGACCATCATGTGTAGACCTTACATGCACCATCATCTAATTATCTCAAATATTTAATTATATAGTAAATGCATAAATATCATTGGATGATTCATCATAATCCTCATGTACATTTGTGTTTGTTTAGAGTTTAGCTCTTGATGCGCGCTTTCAGATATGATATTATCACTCTAAATCTTTGTTGAATGTCTGCTATAAGCATATTTGGAGTGTACTTCTCATTAGTCATGATTTGTTCTTGAATCTCACCAGCAACATAAGAACTAGTATAGTTTTTATGATCTCTACCTTTTCTCATAGATAATGACATGTGTGCAATTTGTCAAACATAGTGATTCGAATATTTTTAGGTCCTCTAGCAACAATTCTCCAAGCACAAGGTCGAACTTTACATATAGACTTCAATTTATAACTTCTTGTCTCCATGCGTCTCATCTCAAAGATTTTATATATCACATAATCCTCTAAAGTTTTACTTAACATTTGTTCATCAGATAAGTTAGCCAACTTTTGGTGATTTGACTGATTTCCCATTTCTCTCCTCATCTTCTCAACTAAACCATTGTGATAGCGTCCTCGCCTATATTAGGTTGGAATGTCATCTCAATTTAATTTGACTCATTCACACTAAAATTGTCATTCTGAATATCTGACGAATAAAAATCAATAGTGTTTGAGTAATTATTTTCTTGTTGCTTAAATATAAATTGGTCTTAATCTTTTAGAGAAGCAAAATTAAAATAATCTTCATCTTCTTCTAAATCATATATGTCCTTATCTACCTCATGTGATAATCTATCTTCCTCCTCTGCTATAATATAAATATCAACTTGTGGTGAATTAGAATATAATGAAATTTCTAGTACATTTTGTGCTTCTGATTCAATAATGTTGTTGGTTGATGGTTTGCCTAGTGGATGAGGAAGACACGTACTATTTCTCGATACTAACGATACAAGATAGTAATTCAATATAAATTGGTGAGTCCGAAATACTAACAATACAAGATAGTAATTCAATATAATATAAATTGGTGAGTCCGAAAATAAATAAAGTGAGTTATGAAAAATAAATAATATAGAATAGAAATTACTATCTACTACATCTACTTGAGATTATAACGTTGTAACAAATATCAAATCGTAACTTTTATAATATTATAGTAGCTACGATTTTATAGCTTCTACAACATTGTTAGAATATCAGATGATTATAGCAACTGCGATTTGATATCTACTATGAATTTATAACAGTTCTGATATAGTAGATGTTACGTTGTTAGATCAAACTATCATAACAGCTGCAAAAAGTCGTAGTTGTTATAACGGCAATTTACCAAAAAGCGTATTCAAGAATAGGTATTTATCAAACAGCGTACTATGATTTCATTTTCACCAAAGGGCGTACTTAATAATAATGAATTTCCTCTTATACCCCTCCTGTTATCTATTGTCTTTCTCCTTCTCTTTCTAAGTAACAAATTTTGAGACGACTGCAGATATTTTTTCAGACTTTTATTTTAAAATAATATAATATGAAATCGGCGTTGAAAACGTTGTAAGGTAAACATCAAAAAATATTTCCGTTAACAAATATCTCATCCAACGTGATTTTAAAATATAAATAAATAATTTTTATATTTGATTAATAGAAATTAAATATTAAATAATATTTAATATATACATTAATATATATATAAAATATTAATAAATATATTAATAATATTTAATAAATATATTAATATTTCATCCCACACTCTTTATTAATAAATATATATAAATATATTAATATATTAATATATAAAAAAATTTGAAAAAAAAACGTTGCTGAAAATTAAAAAAAAATGTGTATTGACTTCAGGCCCACGCTGGGCCTGAAATCAAACCTTTCAGGCCCAGCGTGGGCCTGAAATTTTTTATTTCAGGCTCACATTGGACCTGAAATCTTTTGATTCAGGCCCGACGTGGACTCAAATTTTTTTTCTATTTTAAAAATATATTAATATATAAAAAAATCTATCAAAACACTTAATTTCAGATTCAAGCACAGGCCTGAAGTCATCCCAGGAGGGTCTGAAGTCAAATAACTTCAGATCCTATAAATAATTAATTTAATAAATAAAAATTAAATATAAAAAAATATTTTTAAAATTAAAAATTTTTCTGTGCCCTGGGCCAGGCCCAAGGAGGACCTGAAGTCATCAGACTTCAGGCCCTCCATTATTCATATTAAAATATATAAAAAAAAATTTATAAAAAGCTTTAATATATAATTACATATTATATAAGAGTGGTTTAGGTATATCAGTAAGTTTTGGTGCCGAAACATCTAATAGGAGGGATCTAGGAGAAGAGATTTTGGGTGCCGAAATATCTAATCTTGCTGTATCACCAATGTTATAGGAGTGATTTAGGTATATCAGTGAGTTTTGAGCAAAACTCAATGATGGACCTACCATATTTAGAATTCTGAAAACCCTATATCAGTGGACAGGGTTGAGCTAGGAGATGATATTTTGGGTGTCGAAACCTCTAATCTTGTTGTATCACCAATGCTATAGGAGTGATTTAGGTATATCAGTGAGTTTTGAGCAAAACTCACTGATGGACCTACCATATTTGGAAATCTGAAAACCCTATATCAGTAGATAGGGTTGAGCTAGGAGATGAGATTTTGGGTGTTGAAACCTCAAATCTTGTTGTATCACCAATGCTATAGGAGTGGTTTAGGTATATCAGTGAGTTTTGAGCAAAACTCACTGATGGACCTACCATATTTGGAATTCTGAAAACCCTATATCAGTGGACAGGGTTGAGCTAGGAGATGAGATTTTGGGTGCCGAACCCTCTAATCTTGTTGTATCACCAATGTTATAGGAGTGGTTTAGGTATATCAGTGAGCTTTGAGCAAAACTCACTGATGGACCTACCATATTTGGAATTCTGAAAACCCTATATCAGTGGACAGGGTTGAGCTAGGAGATGAGATTTTGGGTGCCGAAACCTCTAATCTTGTTGTATCACCAATGCTATAGGAGTGGTTTAGGTATATCAGTGAGTTTTGAGCAAAACTCACTGATGGACCTACCATATTTGGAATCTGAAAACCCTATATCAGTGGACAGGGTTGAGCTAGGAGATGAGATTTTGGGTGCCGAAACCTCTAATCTTGCTATATCACATCTAAGATGTTATATAGGCTATAGGATGGTTTAGGTATATCAGTGAGGTTTGAGCCAAAACTCACTGATGGACCTACCATATTTGGAATTCTGAAAACTCTATATCAGTAGACAGGGTTGAGCTAGGAGATGAGATTTTGGGTGCCGAAACTTCTAATCTTGCTGTATCACCAATGTTATAGGAGTGGTTTAGGTATATTAGTAAGTTTTGAGCAAAACTCACTGATGGACCTACCATATTTGGAATTCTGAAAACTCTATATCAGTAGACAGGGTTGAGCTAGGAGATGAGATTTTGGGTGCCGAAACTTCTAATCTTGCTGTATCACCAATGTTATAGGAGTGGTTTATGTATATTAGTAAGTTTTGAGCAAAACTCACTGATGGACCTACCATATTTGGAATTCTGAAAACTCTATATCAGTAGACAGGGTTGAGCTAGGAGATGAGATTTTGGGTGTCAAAACCTCTAATCTTGTTGTATCACCAATGCTATAGGAGTGGTTTAGGTATATCAGTGAGTTTTGAGCAAAACTCACTTGGACCTACCATATTTGGAATTCTGAAAACTCTATATTAGTAGACAGGGTTGAGCTAGGAGATGAGATTTTGGGTGCCGAAACCTCTAATCTTGCTGTATCACCAATGCTATAGGAGTGGTTTAGGTATATCAGTGAGTTTTGCTCAAAACTCACTGATGGACCTACCATATTTGGAATTCTGAAATCCCTATATCAGTAGACAGGGTTGAGCTAGGAGATGAGATTTTGGGTGCCGAAATCTCTAATCTTGCTGTATCACCAATGCTATAGGAGTGGTTTAGGTATATCAGTGAGTTTTGAACTCACTGATATACCTAAACCACTCCTATAGCATTGGTGATACAGCAAGATTAGAGATTTCGGCACCCAAAATCTCATCTCCTAGCTCAACCCTGTCTACTGATATAGGGATTTCAGAATTCCAAATATGGTAGGTCCATCAGTGAGTTTTGAGCAAAACTCACTGATATACCTAAACCACTCCTATAGCATTGGTGATACAGCAAGATTAGAGGTTTCGGCACCCAAAATCTCATCTCCTAGCTCAACCCTGTCTACTAATATAGAGTTTTCAGAATTCCAAATATGGTAGGTCCATCAGTGAGTTTTGCTCAAAACTCACTGATATACCTAAACCACTCATATAGCATTGGTGATACAGCAAGATTAGAGGTTTTGACACCCAAAATCTCATCTCCTAGACCACTTCTATTAGATGTTTCGGCACCTAAACTCACTGATATACCTAAACCACTCCTATATAATATGTAATTATATATTAAACCTTTTTATAAAATTTTTTTTATATTCTTTTATATGAATGATGGAGGGCCTGAAGTCTGATGAGCACAAAAAAAATTTTAATTTTAAAAATATTTTTTTATATTTAATTATTATTTATTAAATTAATTATTTATAGGATCTGAAGTTATTTGACTTCAGACCCTCCTGGGATGATTTCAGGCCCTGTGTTTGAATCTGAAATTAAGTGTTTTGATAGGTTTTTTTATATATTAATATATTTTTGAAATAGAAAAAAAATTTGAGTCCACATCGGGCCTGAATCAAAAGATTTCAAGCCCAACGTGGGCCTGAAATAAAAAAATTTCAGGCCCACGCTGGTCCTGAAAGGTTTGATTTCAGGCCCAGCGTGGGCCTGAAATCAATACACGTTTTGTTTTTAAAATTTTCAGCCAACGTTTTTTTTCAAATTTTTTTTATATATTAATATATTTATTAATATATTAATATATTTATTAATATATTAATATATTTATATATATTTATTAATATATTTATTAATAAAGAGTGTGGGATGAAATATTAATATATTTATTAAATATTATTAATATTTTTTATATATATTAATATATATATTAAATATTATTTAATATATTAATTTCTATTAATCAAATATAAATATTATTTATTTATATTTTTAAATCTAATTGGATGAGATATTTGTTAACTGAAATATTTTTTTTTATATTTACCTTACAACGTTTTCAACGCCGATTTCATATTATATTATTTTAAAATAAAAGTCTGAAAAAGTATCTGCAGTTGTCTCGAAATTTGTTACAGAGAGAGAAGGAGAAAGACAGTAGATAGCAGGAGGGATATAAGAGGAAGTTTATTATTATTAAGTGCGCCTTTTGGTGAAAATGAAATCATGATACGTTATTTGATAAATACCTATTTTTGGATATGCCTTTTGATAAATTGCCCTTGTTATAATGTTATAGTTACTACGACATTGAAAGTTGGATGTCTACCAAGGGAGAAAGATGGTTCGACACTTGAATGGAAACTAAAATGACATTAAAATTTAAGCATTAAATAATAATACAAGGATGACAAATAAAAGATAAACAATAAAAAATTATTATGTATCTGCCATGTAATGGGAAGAATAAAAAAATTCTGGTATGCCTGATAGATTTAGACAAACCCATGCCAAACAAACGGTGTAATAGAGTCGATCGAAGAAAACGATAAAAGGTTAATGACTCAACTCAAAGGAGGATTCGAAATGTACTCCTTTGTTTTCGAAAAGCACAAAATATCAAATATATTGAATTTGTTCTCTACCCGCTCAGCCGACCTGAAAATCCTAAATCCCCTCCCCGCTCGCCCAACGTAAATCGATTCGTAAAGTAAATCAGTTTGTAAAGTATAAGGAATTGACGGCAAGGATCAGCATACAACGGATAAAGAAGGTGAACTGGCATTTTGATTAAAAAAAACATTGAAGTGGAACATCCACAATTCGATTAAAAAAAATGTCCACTTGGTTGGTCGTTTAAAAAAATAATAAAAAATCTACAATATTTTTATATCTCCAAAGGGCAGCTGCTACGATGGAAAAGGACATCCATGTGCTGTTCCATCAGAAAGAGGCACCTCTTGAAACGAAATTAAATGATTTTGTATTTGATATGAGAGGGTAGTGCACCACACAAAAAAAAAAATCCACCTAAATATTATTTAATTTACTCACATATTTCTACCACGTAATTTTGATATAGATGCAAAAAAATATAACCCACCGTAGTAAATATTCTAGATCATCTGAAAGCTGACGAAGACACAACTGTTGCACGCAGTTACCATAAATACCAACAAATAATTAATACATGTCCGTACCGTGTATTTATTCAACTAGTTTCTAGTGATTACGATCAAGACCACGATGGCAGCGATACGAAGTAAACATAGCGATTACACAACCGTGGCAGCAGACGGAAGGTTGGTGTAGATGAACCCCCAGATATTCCCGCTCTTATCCTGCTCCAATCCATGGCTTTTTCTGCATTCGGAATAGAACACCGTGTACACCGCCATGGCGTACAACTCCAACACCGAGCTCGCCGCCGCCACGCCGGCCCAGAGCTTCAACTGATCTTCGGGAGGAGGCGGTGGGCCCGGCGACTGCGCTGCCATCGCCGCGGCGAAGGCCCCAAAGATCGCGATCTGGACCACCTTCAGCACGAGGGTTAGCAGAGTTCCCCTCTTCTTGTTGCCGATGAAGAGCACCACCGACATGGAAAGCGCGCCGATTCCCCAGGTTTCCTCAGCGACGGCAATCGCCAGGCTCATCCTCCAGCGCGTCGAGAGGTAGAGGTAGAGGACGATCGGGAAGATCAAGGAGAGGGCGCCGTAGGGGGGCAAGAGAGTTGGGTGATCAGAGGATAGCGTTAGGGCGGCGATAGCGAGAGCGTAGAGGAGTGCGAGGCCGAGGGTGAGGAGCAGGACGTAGAGGCGAGTGACCAGGGTCTTGTACCAGCGGCGGGAGATCCGTAAAAGGAGCTGCTTGAGGGAAAGGGACTGGCCGGCGTAGGTCGTAGTGAAGGTGTAGAAGGCGGCGATGAGAAGGAAGAGGGACGCGAAGAAGAAGACGAGCGTGGCGAGCGAGGCGACGCGGGCGATGGTCCGGAGGTCGTTCTCGATGTCGCGGAAGAGGGCCGGGAGGGAAGGCAAGAGGGGGAAGGGGCTCTTGAAGAGAGGGGTGAGCTTGGCGACGACGTCGAGGACGAGGGGGGCGATGCAATAGGCGGAGAGGGAGAGGAAGGAGTAGGAGAGGAGGTGGAGGAGGAGGAGAGGGAGGAAGAAAGCGCCGGCCTTGGCCGGGAGCTGGAAAGCTTCCCACAGGATCTGGAGGACTCCTAGAGGGTCGGAGGAGGAGGCCGCCATGGCGTTGTCTCTGGGTAGGTAGGTTACAAGGAGACACTGATTTGGCAATGTGAGTGAGTGAGTGAGGGTTCGTGTTTTTGGGGGAAAAAAATATTATTATTATTATTATTTTCGATTTTGTTGGGATCACAAGTTTTCTTTCCTCCCGTCATTATGGATAAACTTGGATATGCCTCTCTCATCTCATCTCATCTCATCTCCTTACAAATCGCACCCATCTTGTATTCAGGGTCTGGACCTTAAAAAGGGTGGAGGCAGCAGAAAAGCAACTTAAAGTTGGGAAAGAATCGTCGGTAGGAAATAAAGAGAAAGCAAGAGAATAAAAAATAAAGAAAAAAATATATAAAAGAAAAAAAAAATAATACAGACTACCTAATTAATAATAATTAACGATATTTATTTTAATTACGAACGATCGATTTCGTCTTATAAAAATTTTTCATCGATCGTCAGGATAAATCGGGAAGCATTCATGATGGATGGTCTAAAACTCAGCGTTTTATTTGGAGAAAAAAATTCTATAAATATGTCGTATCTGGAGATCGAATCACGGATGTCTAGAATAGTGATTAATCGCCCTACCGTTATATCATAGCCTCGGGGGCAAAATGATTAGCGAGATTTTTTCAATCTCGGGATAACCGGTCCGATCTCACGAAAGTTTTCTACCAATCGCCAGGGTAAATCGAGAAGTATTCGCGGTGAACGGACGGTCTATAAGTCTAGCATCTTAAGATTCATTATTTGAAAGAAAAATTTCTATAAATATGCTGTAGTTGGGGATCGAATCATAAATATCTGAAATAGCGACTAGTAATTCTATCGTTGTATCATAATCCGAAGGTCAACTACCTAATTAATAATGCACTGTAAGATTGTGGCGACCTAGTTAGTTATTGATACAGTGCGACTCGTAATTAAGAGTATAATTGACTCGAGCTGAGATTTGTGTTTAGATTTGGTTTGTTATTTCTAAACTATAGTTTGGCTCAACTTTGATTTAAGTTCTAATTTGGTTCCTAATAAAATTAAATAGTTAAAATTTGATTCGAAAAAAAATTATTTAAAAATTAAACGAATTTAATTCGAACATGTACAAAATAATTTATTATAATAATTAATAATATATATATATATATATATATATATATATGATAAAAAAAGTGAAAATGAGAGAGTGAATAGTAAAGTGAATGACGTGACATTTTATATGCACACGTCCGATTATCGTTTGGACACCATCGGCGGCCTTCGGGCGTCGTCCCGAATCAAACTATACCCTGGGAGGCACAGTAAACCCGTCGGAGATCACTGCATGTAAAGTGCCACGTCATTCACTCTCTCATTTTCACTCTCCCTATCATTTTTCTATATATATATATATATATATATATAATATATGTGAGTTTCTCAATGAGTATGTTCATAAATTTCTTTACGAATATGTTTACGAGTCTTTTAATAAATATATTCATGGATTTCTAAATGAATATGTTCGTAAATTCATGAATTAAACTCGAATTCGGTTTGATAATATTTTTAAATTCAAAATCAAATTTAAATTCGATTCGTTAATTTAATTGAATGAATTTAATTTTTTTAAAAATCAAAATCTAAATAATTCCCGAGCGATTTAGCTCATTTATTCTTAATTATAAATCCTTAATTGTAATGAATTCACGGATGCAATTGGCCGTCACTTTGCAATTGTGACTTTGCAGTCGCTCTAATAGCCAATTGGTGGCCCTGACTCATGGCCAATCCATAGCTTGATGCTCGGCTTGGTTGAGACTGCCGATTTGTAGCGCTCACAGCGGCCTGATTTTATTACTATTATTATTACTAATTATTATTATTAATTCGGATATCTGATCCTTCCACCTAACGAATCTGAGAAACGGGCGGCCTCTCTTAGTTTACTCATCATCATCAGATAAATCTCAAATAGCAAGTGATTCTTCACCTAACAACGAACGCCCCATTTTTTTTTTTTTACTACTGGAAGAAAATATCATATAATACATCAGTTAAAATTCAAATCAGGAATGTTTAGATATTCATGAATGTTAAAATTTAATCATAGAACAATGTGTGAGTCATGAATCATATTCAAATTTTTTGATAATCTAAAGACGTTAGTTTGCTTTTTGAATTTCAACGATACGTGAGAATTTCTAAGAAAAATGTAATATATTATAACAAATTTAGGAGGCGCTTGGTATAAATTTGACAATGGGAATGATAATGGGTTTGATTGAGGGGTGTATAGATTTGGTGATAACCTAGTGAGGGGTAGGTTATGAAATCAATGGTATCATATCTTTATTTTGATTTCGATTCCCGTGTACCAAGGATCATCAATGGGAATTAAATAGATTTCATTCTCATTCCTACCTTCTAAACCCGCCTATCAAACGCCCTCTTACTTGTAGTACAACAACCTCCTCAATTTGAATCACAAAAGACTTTCATTTGATGTATTTGAGAATTTGAATGACAACATCCCAATAAAGTATATAGGATCATTTAGCAAAGCTCTTGATCATGTCTAAGAGCTGCAGAATGGAGCACCGAACTACATGATGAAAAGATTAACCGTGAGAAGACCACTGTCTTCAAGAATTGCAAGATCTAAAACACTCAAAAGAAGCGTTAGAAGCAAGCCCAGAGGTCTCTAGCGCGTGCATTCCGATCCTCAAGTCAGCGACTAACGGAAAAATAGAAAACAGAGTGGCAGACTAGAACTTGAAGAGATGAATTTTTCATACATGAGCTGTGAAGGAGAGACCCTTTTATATATGTGACAACACTTATAATCCTCCACTATTGTGATGTCACATCAGTCGTAACGTGGCTGTCAAGTAAATAGATTTCCTGTAAAAATGAGATCACTCGAATAATTTTCTAAGCGAAAGTCATTTAATGTGTATTAGTTGTAGCTTACACTATAATAGACTAATGATGAATGAGCTTTAAATGAACGTCTTGTCAAAGATCCATATGGACTTATGTGTCTCCGAGGTTCTGGTGTAGCGATAGGGTGACTAATCGTTATTTCAGTCATCCGTGATTCGATCCCCAACTATGACGTATTTGTAGGAATTTTTCCTCCAAATGAGGCGCGAATTCTGGAACGCTGAATTTCTAGACCGTCCACTGCAAGCACTTTCCGATTTACCCTGGCGGGCGGTGGGATACTTCTGTGAGACCAAGCCGGTCGCCTGAGGTTGAAAAAAACCTCGTTAATCATTTCATATGGACTTATGCGAATCTAAGCTTGTGACCCATATTTATATATGAGAAGAGACAATGATAGAGGTTTGACCAGAAATAACTAATGGGGACTCGATTAAAGGGTATAATCTATTGGGTATAAACGATGCAAAAGGTGAAACCGCCATCTTAGCGACCCCCTGGTCCCGACCCCATAAGTGTCTAGAGGGGGTAAATTACGATTTTTACTGGTGGGATAAGGCTCCTGGGGCCGAGAGGATTTAAGCCAGCAGACCAGGTTTTTATCCCGTGTACGACTGACGACTCTCGATCCTGAGACCTCCTTTGTAAGCAACCAGATGCCTTACCAACCGAGCCAGCTCGTGGAGACCTACTGGATATAAACGAACATGTCAAGAAGGTGACTCTCATATGAGAGTCCAATGGGTCTTGTTTTAGGCATAAATTTTTAATCTATTAGCGCGTCCGATTGGACTTCTCTCGTCTTAGAGTCCGATTCATTTTACGTCCTTGTTAAGATTCAACGAGTGTGCTCTTCGCTCGACTTATTAAGGGTTGATTGGAAACGTTGATCGACTTCGTTCGATCCACTATGAGTCCGATCGGCTATGCTCCAAGCGGGCACGGTGCTGCCAACATAAGAGTATAATAACTATAAAGGGGATGGATGGATCTGTTGTGAGGTCATTGAGCGGTAGTATATGTCATCCGATCAGTTGAGTGAAGAAGCGGAGTCAGTCAGTGAACCCACCAGGCTGGGCCGAGTAGGTTTGTTAATCCGATCGGGTGGTCCAATTAGATATCTCGGTCGGCTATCCCCTCATCATTATGGTGAACCCTTCATTCTGGACTACGAGCTCCTTGACTCCACCACGTCAGCCGTTAATCATGATTTTTCCTGGTGGATTGGGGTCCCACCTCTCCCCGGATGAGCACAATTAGTGGAAGTCAGTTTTAGATTTTGCTTAATTAGGAAATTATTGGGATGCACGTTTAGATTCCTCGGGTAGAATATGTAATATATACTTTCTTTATGACATATTTTAGTGTAGGAGAATTTAATATCAAGAAAACAATTCAAGTTTTCAAGATCTTTGATACAGAAACACTTGAGAAAATATCCTTTCAGATATTCCATTTCTTGTCGATGATTTTCTATTAGAAATCTGTCATTAATGCATATAAAATTTGTTGTAAAAGAATAGATATCAACTTCTCTATGTGAAGTATGTCAAGGTATATACCTTGGGTTACGTCTTGGGGCATACCTTGGGTCTTAGTGAAGAATAGATAATCAACTTTTGATTGATGATAATTGATCATTTGAATAGTGTCTAAAAATGTAGAAAACTAATTTATTTATCATTCTTTAAGTCTGTAAAGAGACTTATTGAGCAGATATATAATGTTCACCTTTTGTCAGTGAAGATAAGGTGGGGGTTCTATCTAGACAATTATCTATAAATCCCCACGGAGATAGACATTTTGAACTTCTAATTGGTATATAGACCAATGACCATCAACAACGATAGTAAGAAGAGACCAATTTTATATAAATCTCCAAGACCAATGTCTTCGGGGCTATGGTGCAGCGATAGGATGACATTTGCGGTTTGATCCCCAGTTACGGCGTATTTACAGAAATTTTTCCTCTAAATAGAGCATGAACACTGTGTAACGCTCGAATTTTTTTAGAATTTTTCAAAATAAAAAGAAATATAAAAAATTCTTTTGTTGAGTAAAAAAGAGTCGAAGCTAAGGCTCAAACCAAGGACCCTTAGTTTAGTATTAGTTTAAGTTTCACTTAGGTGGAGAAAAAGCATTACATCGAGATATAAAAACAATTTAAGATATGTGCAAGCACCTATTCATGAAAGTTATTTCAACTTCCACTTACTATATAAAAGAATAGAAATAAGATGAAACTAAAGGTTTCCTCACTTCTTCTTCTTCTTCCTCTTGAGAAAGAGAACTAGGGTTTCTCCTTTCTCCTTGTGCCTAAGACTCGGCGACCGTGTGAAAGACGTGGACGAAGGGATTCCACTAGACGTAACGCTTGGTATTAGTGAGTAGTAAGCATCCAAGTAAGTAGATCATTCATCTACAGTAAAAGTTGTTCTTCGTATGTTTTTCGTAGATCTTGATTCTAAGTCTTTTGTATGTGTGATCTAAGTATAGCAAGACCAAGGTCTTGATTTGCCCCAAAATGAGTTTTGGGAATTAGAACACGTAAGGTGCTCGATGAAAGTACAGAGTAAGACCGAGGTTTTACTAAGTCCTAGAATAAGTTTTGGGACTAAGACACGCAAGGTGCATTGAAGTACAAGACCAAGGTCTTGATGTGCCCCAAAACAAGATTTGGGAACATTCCTTTTCAAGTGCAAAGAATATGTAAAGTATAAGCATTATAAGTACAAGCACTATAAATTTTAAGTATATTACTTTTTTTTTAAGTGGCATGTACCGGGCCAAGGCTCACAAAGATCTAGGCGAGTATAGTAGAGACGCTCTAGTAGGGTTCGGTGGTTAGCTACCCCGAAACCTATTAGGGATTCGCGCATTGGTACTATGCCGGGCCCAACAGCAGGATGTTTATCAATTTTAAAGTATAAGAGTATATTAAAGTACTATACCGGAATCACCAAGGATCACCAACACCTCTTCTTGTGCCTAGCCAAAAACCCTAGACACTAGGGTTTAGAACTGCCGGCCACCTTCCCTCCTTCTTCCTTGCGCCGCCGGCCACCAAGAGCTTGCCGAGCTCGCCAACAGCAAGGAAGCTCCAAGGAGGAAAATGAAGAAGAAGAAGTAGAGAAACAATCTTCTCTCCAACCCAAAACCGTCCAAACTCTCCTCCTCCTCCAAACTTGCGGCGCCGCCGCCGCACCCCCTTGCGCCACCTCCCATCGGCCACCAGCCACTCCTCCCTCACCGCTGAGCACCACAAAAGGAAGAGGATGACTCCTTCTTGTCTATGTGAATCTTGGCCAAGTGGTGGTGAAGAAGGGAGGAAGAAAAGAAGAGGAACTTCTCCTCTTCCTTGCGTCGACCGGATGCCCTAGGAGAGAGAAGGGAGAGAGAAGAGGAGAGAAGCCTTGTTTGTTAATCAATTGGAATAATTAGCCTTGGTTTCTTGATCCCATGGGGTATATATAGGGCTAAGGTAGAGACCAGGAGGAGGAGTTGGGTCTTGACCCACTAATGGATCTAAAATCAATCCATTAATGAATATTCATTCCACTAAAAGATCTTCATTGAACTTCCTCACAACCCCCATATTTTCATATGGGCTCCACCTATTATGAGTCATCCATCCCCCCGTGTTTAAGATATCGAATGCCCGTCGATTAATTTAAATTACTGAAAATTTTAATTAATCAACTCCTAACTCCTTGACTAGTACCACTCAACCTTATCATCATGTTGGATCAAATCCACCTGCAGGGTTTAACATGATGAACCTTATGAGCTCATCAAGGGGGCATCATCATCCCGACTCACCAGGACTCGGATTCCGTCAATAATCAATGGCACACCATATAATTAATATTATTTCCCAACTTATCGGGTCTATGGATTTAGCAGAATAAATCTCGCCCTTTGATAAATCAAAGAAATAAATATTAACTGTACGTGCCTGTTATTATATCGGGATTTAGGGATTGTACTATATAAACTATAATAATTCGAGGTCCAATCTAATTATTAAGTCAGTACAAATTGGATGACCTTTAGTTTTGATCTTGCTCAATGTACACAAAGCACACTAGTGCAATTCTATGGTCAAGACAAACCACACATAATTACCCTACAACCATCCCGATGGTTTGTCCAACTCCATCTTGGTTGTGAGCCTTTACTTATACTAGGCAAGAGACTGATAACACGATCTTCTGTGTGTCACCACACATCAAATTATCTACAATGCGAAGTATTGGACTTTTATGCATATACTAATATAAATACGTATCTGTGTTGTTGTGATTCTCTTTTCAAAATGTAGATGATCATATATATAAAAAGACAAGTCTTTTAGTATATACATCTAATATCTTCCTCCTCTCTCTCTTGCTTGGCCGAAACTCCCTATAGTGGGTTTTTGATTTTTTTGCTTTGTGAACCATCCCAAAGTTGCTAGCACAACTAAGGTGGTTATTTTCTGAGACTTAGATCGTATTCGTGTGGATACTACTAAAGGCACGGAAATTCTTAACATGCAAGAGATCCGGCGAATTAAGGACTAGCGGGATAAGCGAAGAGTACGCACCAAAAACATATATATTAGATAGATTAAACTTCGTATGGAATTTTCGTATGAATCGCTCAAGGGATCTTGTTTTCTTCTATGTTTTTAAGTTATCGCATAGAGATCCCTACATGATAAGGGTGCTGGGGGAGATCAAATCGCCTTTTGCCACCTTAAAATTGTTACTTTGGTTACTAAAAGTTAGTCTTTTATCTCTTCCATCCTAGCAATTCGTTGCCCTTTGCAGACTAGCATGCAATTTGATACGTTGATGTTTGTAGGGCAATTTACCAAAGGGCGTACCTAAGAATTGGAAATTACCAATTCCGCATCATAGTTTCTATTTTACCAAAGGGCGCATGCTTTTATGTGAACTTCCTCTTATACCCCTCATTTAACTACTGTTTTTCTCTTTCACTCTCTCAGTAACAAATTTCGAGACGTCCGTGCACATGCTTGTTCAGAATTTTATTTTAAAATAATATATTATGGAATCGGGGTTAAAAACGAAAGGTAAAAAACTAAAAAAATATTTCAGTTTTCAAACTTGATTAATATATAAATTTTTTTTTAATATTTCAGCCGATTCGTTAAAATTTTGATTAATATATAAATATTTTTCAAGTAAAAATGTAAGGTAAATGATTTTTTTAAATTTGATTAATATTAACTAATATATTTAATAATATTTAATAAATATATTAATATATAAAAAAATTTTAAAAAAAATGTAACTGTGGGCCTGAAATAAAACATTTTAGGCCCACGTTGGGCCTGAAATGTTTTATTTCAAGGCCACGTTGGGCCTGAAATGTTTTGTTTCAGGCCCACGTCGGGCCTGAAAACTTTTGATTTCAGGTCCGACGTGGACTCAAATTTTTTTTCTATTTTAAAAATATATTAATATATAAAAAACGTATCAAAACACTTAATTTCAGATTCAAACGCAGGGCCTGAAATCATCCCAGGAGGATCTGAAGTCAAATAACTTCAGATCCTATAAATAATTAATTTAATAAATAATAATTAAATATAAAAAAATATTTTTAAAATTAAAAAATTTTCAGTGCCCTGGGGCCTGAAGTCTAATGACTTCAGGCCCAAGGAGGGCCTGAAGTCATCAAACTTCAGGCCCTCCATCAATGATAAAAAAATATTAAAAATTTTTTATAAAAAAGTTTAATATATAATTACATATTATATAGGAGTGGTTTAGGTATATCAGTGAGTTTGGGTGTCGAAACATCTAATAGGAGTGGTCCAGGAGATGAGATTTTGGGTACCAAAACATCTAATCTTGCTGTATCACCAATGATATAAGAGTAGTTTAGGTATATCAGTGAGTTTTGAGCAAAACTCACTGATGGACCTACCATATTTGGAATTCTAAAAACCCTATATCAGTAGGCAGGGTTGAGCTAGGAGATGAGATTTTGGGTGCCGAAACATCTAATATAATCTTGCTGTATCACCAATGCTAGAGGAGTGGTTTAGGTATATCAGTGAGTTTTGAGCAACACTCACTGATGGACCTACCATATTTGGAATTCTGAAAACCCTATATCAGTAGATAGGGTTGAGCTAGGAGATGAGATTTTGGTAGCTGAAACCTCTAATCTTGATGTATCACCAATGCTATAGGAGTAGTTTAGGTATATCAGTGAGTTTTGAGCAAAACTCACTGATAGACCTACCATATTTGGAATTCTGAAAACTTTATATCAGTAGACAGGGTTGAGCTAGGAGATGAGATTTTGGGTGTCGAAACCTCTAATCTTGCTGTATCACCAATGCTATAGGAGTGGTTTAGGTATATCAGTGAGTTTTGCTCAAAACTCACTGATGGACCTACCATATTTGGAATTCTAAAAACCCTATATCAGTAGATAGGGTTGAGCTAGGAGATAGGATTTTGGGTGCCGAAACCTCTAATCTTGCTATATCACCAATGCTATAGGAGTGGTTTAGGTATATCAGTGAGTTTTGAGCAAAACTCACTGATGGACCTACCATATTTGGAATTCTGAAAACCCTATATCAGTAGACAGGGTTGAGCTAGGAGATGAAATTTTGGGTGCCGAAACCTCTAATCTTGCTGTATCACCAATGCTATAGGAGTGGTTTAGGTATATCAGTGAGTTTTGAGCAAAACTCACTGATGGACCTACCATATTTGAAATTCTGAAAACACTATATCAGTAGACAGGGTTGAGCTAGGAGATGAGATTTTGGGTGCCGAAACCTCTAATCTTGCTGTATCACCAATGCTATAGGAGTGGTTTAGGTATATCAGTGAGTTTTGCTCAAAACTCATTGATATACCTAAACCACTCCTATAGCATTGGTGATACAGCAATATTAGAGGTTTCGGCACCCAAAATCTCATCTCTTAGCTCAACCCTGTCTACTGATATAGGGTTTTCAGAATTCTAAATATGGTAGGTCCCTCAGTGAGTTTTGAGCAAAACTCACTGATATACCTAAACCACTCCTATAGCATTTGTGATACAGCAAGATTAGAGGTTTCGGCACCCAAAATCTCATCTCTTAGCTCAACCCTGTCTACTGATATAGAGTTTTCAGAATTCCAAATATGGTAGGTCCATCGGTGAGTTTTGCTAGAAACTCACTGATATACCTAAACCACTCCTATAGCATTGGTGATACAGCAAGATTAAAGGTTTCGACACCCAAAATCACATCTCCTAGCTCAACCCTGTCTACTGATATAGGGTTTTCAGAATTCCAAATATGGTAGGTCCATCAGTGAGTTTTGAGCAACTCACTGATATACCTAAACCACTCCTATAGTATTGGTGATACAGCAAGATTAGAGGTTTCGGCACCCAAAATCTCATCTCCTAGCTCAACCCTGTCTACTGATATAAAGTTTTTAGAATTCCAAATATGGTAGGTCCATCAGTGAGTTTTGAGCAACTCACTGATATACCTAAACCACTCCTATAGTATTGGTGATACAGCAAGATTAGAGGTTTCGGCACCCAAAATCTCATCTACTAGCTCAACCCTGTCTACTGATATAAAGTTTTTAGAATTCCAAATATGGTAGGTCCATCAGTGAGTTTTGCTAAAAACACACTGATATATCTAAACCACTCCTATAGCATTGGTGATACAGCAAGATTAGAGGTTTTGGCACCCAAAATCTTATCTCCTACCTCAACCCTGTCTACTGATATAGGGTTTTCAGAATTCCAAATATGGTAGGTCCATCAGTGAGTTTTGCTCAAAACTTACTGATATACCTAAACCACTCTTATAGCATTGGTGATACAACAAGATTAGATGTTTCGGCACCCAAAATCTCATCTCCTAGACCACTCCTATTAGATGTTTCGACACCCAAACTCACTGATATACCTAAACTACTCCTATATAATTTGTAATTATATATTAAACTTTTTTATAAAATTTTTTTTAATATATTTTTATATCATTGATGGAGGGCCTGGCCTGAAGTCATTAGACTTCAGGCCCCAGGGCACTGAATATTTTTTAATTTTAAAAATATTTTTTTTATATTTAATTATTATTTATTAAATTAATTATTTATAGGATCTGAAGTTATTTGACTTCAGATCCTCCTGGGATGACTTCAGGCCCTGCGTTTGAATCTGAAATTAAGTGTTTTGATACGTTTTTTATATATTAATATATTTTTAAATAGAAAAAAATTTGTGTCCACGTCGGACCTGAAATCAAAAGATTTCAGGCTCAACGTGGGCCTGAAACAAAACATTTCAGGCCCAACGTGGGCCTGAAATAAAACATTTCAGGACCACGCTGGGCCTGAAATAAAACATTTCAGGCCCAACGTGGGCTGAAATAAAACATTTCAGGCCCAACGTGGGCCTGAAATGTTTTATTTCAGGCCCACAGTTACGTTTTTTTAAATATTAATATATTTATTAAATATTATTAAATATATTAGTTAATATTAATCAAATTTAAAAAAATCATTTACCTTACGTTTTTACTTGAAAAATATTTATATATTAATCAAAGTTTTAACGAATCACTGAAATATTAAAAAATATTTATATATTAATCAAGTTTGAAAATTGAAATATTTTTTTAGTTTTTATCTTTCGTTTTTAGCGCCGATTCCATAATATATTATTTTAAAATAAATGTCTGAACAAGCTTGTGCACGGACGTCTCGAAATTTGTTACTGAGAGAGAGAATGAGAAAGACAGTAGTTAAAAGAGGGGTATAAGAGGAAGTTCACATAAAGGCCTGTGCCCTTTGGTAAAATAAAAACTATGATACGAAATTAGTAATTTCTAATTCTTAGATATGCCCTTTGGTAAATTGCCCATGTTTGTATGAGTTATGTTGCATGACTTGTTTAATTTTGATATAACATGCATGACTTGTAGACTTGAAACTATTATTTTCGATAGAGTTTATGTATGATTTGATATTAGCTAATTTCATTGAATGTTAATGTAATTGTGTATAAGTGTTGGATGGATGTGTTTGATATTAGATGATTTGATATTTTGGATGGATGTGTTGCATTTTAATAGTGTGCTAGTGTTTGTTGTAGGATGTGTTGATATTTTGGATGGATTATAGTCAATGATTGTTTGTATGTATACAGGATATTTGATAAAATAACTTTTTTTTTTATTTTGTGAAAAAAATCGTTGCAAATGTATCATAATTCACTGTTATATCGTGATATGCGACAAATTTTGATTCGTCGCAGATCTACGACGAACACAGTTTCATTGTAGATTTGCGACGAATTTGGTTTCACTGTAGATTTGCGATGAATTTTGCAACGAATCAAAATTCGTTGCAGATCTACGACAAACACAAATTTGTGACGTAGATTTGCAACGAATCCATATTCATCGAAGATTTACAACGAATTTAGTGACGAATCTAAATTTGTCGTAGATCTGCTACGAATCCTGATTTTGTTGTAGATCTGCGACCAATCAGAAATCATCGTAAAAATCACAAATTCGTCGCAAAATCTATGTTTTCTTCACAATTTTTCCCTCGCCGGTGAAGGAAAAATATTCGCAAATCTGTGACAAATCTAGATTCTTCTCATATTTGCAACGAAAATTTGCGACGAAATACTTTTTGTCACAAATCTATATTGAACTTGGATTTGTCGCAGATTTGAGACGAAATAACATTTGTCCCAAAACTACGACGAATATTTTTTTGTCGCAGTTTTCTATTTTTCATCACAAATTTACAACGAATTCTGGGATGAAAAAATTTGTCGTCATAGATTTGGTGAAGAATTTATGAAAATCCGTCACCAAATTTGGTGACGATGGGATTGGCGACGAAAATATTTTCGTTGCCGAATTCATCACAAAGTTTTTGCAATGATTTTTTTGTTTTTAAATTAGTTGCAAAATTCATCGCAAAATACCTTTTTTTTATAGTGTTATATCCTTAGGTTCTAACTTCTTTGACTTCTAAACAATCTGGTATTCATATTTGACATCCTAGCTTGAACAATGTCATTTGTCATACGGCAATTTACCAAAGGGCGTACCTAAGTATTGATATTTACCAAAAGGCGTACCATAGTTTCAATGTTACCAAAGAGCACACATATTTAAGTAAACTTCCTCTTATACACCTACCATCAAGTACAGCATGCGTTTCTCTTTATCATTCTCATTCTCTTTCTCTTTGTCAGTAACGAATTTTGAGACGGACCATAAAGAGATGTTACTTTATATTTTGATTTTTATATTATGGAACCTTTCTCAAAACAAAAAAATATTGAAAATAATTAAAATATTTTTATTAAATTAAAACTAAAAGAACATATCAGCCACCCACGTTGGGCCTGAAATGGTTCCATTTCAGGCCCAACGTGGGGCTGAAATGTTTCCATTTCAGGCCCAACGTGTCCAATATTAAGGGTCTTTTCTTGATTCTTTGTTATTACATTATAACACCTCGGAGAAGTCCAAATAAATAATGGATAGCAAATTTGAACTCCTTGTAACCTCAGAAATCCACAGGAACTGAAATTTTTACAATCGGAGCTCTCTAGGTCAATTAGTGGCCTTTTAGGGTCATTGGGCCTGAAATGGTTCCATTTCAGGCCTAATGATCCTAAAAGGGCTAATGTGTCAAAATCCACTGATTGACCTAGAGAGCTCCGATTGTAAAAATTTCAGTTCCTGTGGATATCTGAGGTTACAAGGAGTTCAAATTTGCTATCCATTGTTTATTTGGACTTCTCCGAGTTGTTAAAATGTAATAATGAAGAACCGAGAAAACACCTTTAATATTGGGCACGTTGGGGCTGAAATGGGCACGTTGGGCCTGAAATGTTTCCATTTCAGGCCCAACGTGGGCCTGAAATGGTTCATGAGCCAATGACCTTAAAAGGGTTAATGTGTCAAAATCCACTGATTGACTTAGAGAGCTCCGATTGTAAAAATTTCAGTTCCTGTGGATTTCTGAGGTTACAAGGAGTTCAAATTTGCTATCCATTGTTTATTTGGACTTCTCCGAGGTGTTAAAATGTAATAATGAAGAACCGAAAAACACCTTTAATATTGGGCATGTTGGGGCTGAAATGGGCACGTTGGGCCTGAAATGGAACCATTTCAGGCCCACGTTGGGCCTGAAATGTTTCCATTTCAGGCCCAACGTGGGTCTGAAATGGTTCATGAACCAATGACCTTAAAAGGCCTAATGTGTCAAAACCCACTGATTGACCTAGAGAGTTCCGATTGTAAAAATTTCAGTTCCTGTGGATTTCTAAGGTTACAAGGAGTTCAAATTTGCTATCCATTATTTATTTGGACTTCTCCGAGGTGTTAAAATGAAGAACCGAGAAGAAATCACACATTAGGCCTTTTAGGGTCATTGAGCCTGAAATGGTTGGACACCTATTGCATTGGTGATATCTAATATATAGATGTTTGGACACCTAAAACATCATCTCCTACCTCTACCCTCTTATTCATATGGAGTTTTCAGAAATCCAGATATTGGAGGTCCATCAGTAAGTTTTGACCAAAACTCACTGATATTTCTAAACTACTCCTATTTGATTGGTGATATCTAATATATAGATGGTTGGACACCTAAAACATCATCTCCTACCTCTAACCTCTCTATTCATATTGAGTTTTCAGAAATCCAGATATGGTAGGTCCATCAGTGGGTTTTGGTCAAAACCCACTGATATTTCTAAACTACTCCTATTTGATTAGTGATAACTAATATATAGATGTTTGGACACCTAGGACATCATCTCCTACCTCTAACCTCTCTATTCATATGGAGTTTTCAGAAATCCAGATATGGTAGGTCCATCAGTGGGTTTTGGTCAAAACCCACTGATATTTCTAAACTACTCCTATTTGATTGGTGATATCTAATATATAGATGTTTGGACACCTAAAACATCATCTCCTACCTCTACCCTCTCTATTCATATGGAGTTTTCAGAAATCCAGATATGGGAGGTCCATCAGTGAGTTTTGACCAAAACTCACTGATATTTCTAAACTACTCCTATTTGATTGGTGATATCTAATATATAGATGTTTGGACACCTAAAACATCATCTCCTACCTCTACCCTCTCTATTCATATGGAGTTTTAAGAAATCCAGATATTGGAGGTCCATCAGTGGGTTTTGGTCCATCATGGATTGAAAGCTGTATTGGTGAGCAAAACCCACTGAAAGCTGTATTGGTGATGTAAAAATCCATTGCTATTGATTGACATCCATTTGTATGGAAAAATCTCATTATGTGGATGTTGTTATGATTATGTAGATGTTGTAATTCTATATAATATATTGTCAACAAAAACAAAATAATTGGGTGATGTTTATTCAAATCCAGTTGCTGCACTGTTGTGTGCCAAGTGATACGGTCAGATATAATAACTGATAATGCACTGTTGTGTGCCAGTTGCTGCCCTCTTGTGTGCCAAATGATCTATTCTGTCACATCTTGTAGGTAAATATAGAATATTATTATAAAAATCATTATATAATCTAATCAATAATATATATTATATAAATCAGATATGGGAGGTCCATCGGTGGGTTTTGAGCAAAACCTACTGATGAAACCTCAAATTATAATTTTTTCCAAAGCTATAGGGCTAGTTTAGTTCCATCAGTGGGTTTTGAGCAAAACCCACTGATGGACATCCCATATCTGGATTAATGAAAAACCATTATCAACAGTTAGGGATGAGGTTGGAGAAAGTATTTTAGGTGTCCTAAACCTCAAATTATAATTTTCTCCAAAGTATAGGTGTAGTTTAGTTCCATCAGTGGGTTTTGAGCAAAACCCACTGATGGACCTCCCATATCTGGATTTCTGAAATACCATTATCAGTAGTTAGGGTTGAGGTTGGAGAAATTATTTTAGGTGTCAGAAACCTCAAATTATAATTTTTTCCAAAGCTATAGGGCTAGTTTAGTTCCATCAGTGGGTTTTGAGCAAAACCCACTGATGGACATCCCATATATGGATTTCTGAAAATCCATTATCAGTAGTTAGGGTTGAGGTTGGAGAAAGTATTTTAGGTGTCCTAAACCTCAAATTATAATTTTGTCCAAAGCTATAGGTGTAGTTTAGTTTAATCAGTGGGTTTTGAGTAAAACCCACTGATGGACCTCCCATATATGAATTTCTGAAAAACCATTATCAGTAGTTAGGGTTGAGGTTGGAGAAAGTATTTTAGTTGTCCTAAACCTCAAATTATAAATTTGTCCAAAGCTATAGGTGTAGTTTAGTTTCATTAGTGGGTTTTGAGCAAAACCCACTAATGGACCTCCCATATCTAGATTTCTGAAAACTCCATATGAATAGAGAGGGTAGAGGTAGGAGATGATGTTTTAGGTGTCCAAACATCTATATATTAGATATCACCAATCAAATAGGAGTAGTTTAAAAATATCAGTGAGTTTTGGTCAAAACTCACTGATGGACCTCCCATATCTGGATTTCTGAAAACTCCATATGAATAGAGAGGGTAGAGGTAGGAGATGATGTTTTAGGTGTCCAAACATCTATATATTAGATATCACCAATCAAATAGGAGTAGTTTAGAAATATCAGTGGGTTTTGACCAAAACCCACTGATGGACCTACCATATCTGGATTTCTGAAAACTCCATATGAATAGAGAGGTTAGAGGTAGAAGATGATGTTTTAGGTGTCCAAACATCTATATATTAGTTATCACTAATCAAATAGCAGTAGTTTAGAAATATCAGTGGGTTTTGACCAAAACCCACTGATGAACCTACAATATCTGGATTTCTGAAAACTCCATATGAATAGAGAGGTTAGAGGTAGGAGATGATATTTTAAGTGTCCAACCATCTATATATTAGATATCACCAATCAAATAGGAGTAGTTTAGAAATATCAGTGAGTTTTGGTCAAAA
Organism: Boesenbergia rotunda; assembly: GCA_024364735.1. Classification (NCBI taxonomy): domain Eukaryota; kingdom Viridiplantae; phylum Streptophyta; class Magnoliopsida; order Zingiberales; family Zingiberaceae; genus Boesenbergia; species Boesenbergia rotunda. The sequence goes on from JAGFNQ010006344.1 coordinate 337,434, forward strand.
CTCACTGATGGACCTCCAATATCTGAATTTCTGAAAACTCCATATGAATAGAGAGGGTAGAGGTAGGAGATGATATTTTAGGTGCCCAAACATCTATATATTAGATATCACCAATGCAATAGGTGTCCAACCATTTCAGGCCCAATGACCCTAAAAGGCCTAATGTGTGATTTCTTCTCAGTTCTTCATTTTAACACCTCGGAGAAGTCCAAATAAATAATGGATAGCAAATTTGAACTCCTTGTAACCTCAGAAATCCACAGGAACTGAAATTTTTACAATCGGAGCTCTCTAGGTCAATCAGTGGGTTTTGACACATTAGGCCTTTTAAGGTCATTGGTTCATGAACCATTTCAGGCCCACGTTGGGCCTGAACGTTGGGCCTGAAATGTTTCCATTTCAGGCCCAACGTGCTCATTTCAGCCCCAACATGCCCAATATTAAAGGTATTTTCTCGGTTCTTCATTATTACATTTTAACAACTCGGAGAAGTCCAAATAAACAATGGATAGCAAATTTGAACTCCTTGTAACCTCAGAAATCCACAGGAACTGAAATTTTTACAATCGGAGCTCTCTAGGTCAATCAGTGGATTTTGACACATTAGCCCTTTTAGGATCATTAGACCTGAAATGGAACCATTTCAGACCCACGTTGGGCCTGAAATGGAAACATTTCAGGCCCAATGACCCTAAAAGGCCACTGATTGACCTAAAGAGCTTCGATTGTAAAAATTTCAGTTCCTGTGAATTTCTGAGGTTACAAGGAGTTCAAATTTGCTATCCATTATTTATTTGGACTTATCCGAGGTGTTAAAATGTAATAACATAAAATCGAAAAAAGACCCTTAATATTGGACACGTTGGGCCTGAAATGGAAATATTTCAGCTCCACGTTACGCCTGAAATGGAACCATTTCAGGCCCAACGTGGGTGGCTGAAATGTTCTTTTAGTTTTAATTTAATAAAAATATTTTAATTAATTTTAATATTTTTTTTGTTTTGAGAAAGGTTCCATAATATAAAAATCAAAATATAAAGTAACATCTCTTTATGGTCTGTCTCGAAATTCGTTACTGACAAAGAGAAAGTGAAAGAGAAAGAGAATGAGAATGAGAATGAGAAAGAGAAACGCATGCAGTACTTGACGGTAGGGGTATAAGAGGAAGTTTACTTAAATATGTGCGCCTTTTGGTAACATTGAAACCATGGTACGTCTTTTGGTAAATACCAATACTTAGGTACGCCCTTTGGTAAATTGTCGTTTGTCATATGTTCATGCACTCTCCTACATTTTAGCATTGTTTTTTTTTTCTTTTTGAGGGTTCCTATATAGGGAATCTGAGAAACATGATGGCCTCAAGTAAAGGGTAGATTAAAGTCATCTACTTACTTCACATCCTTGATAGACTTAAACAATAAGTTCCTTAAATTGAATACGAACCCTAGCTTAGTCTCTCCTTGCCTTGATAAACTTCACCTCCTATACTATTCCTCCATCTCTATCCACCACGACTAAATCAGATGAGATCTCGACCATTTGAATTGAATAGTTTCTTCATTGTAGAGGAGAAGCCCTAACCTTAGTCACTCCTTGCCTTGTTGACACCTTAGTCATCTTTCTAATTTCTAGTGAGCTAGAAGAATTGTAAATTGATCCCTTCTCGCATCATCCTCTCACCTCGATGCTTGACTCTTTCATGTAAATTAAGATTGTGAAGAGAATAATGTCAATTTGTTATAATTAGAACTTTTTTGGACCTTAACTAAACAATTTTGCTAGTAAAGGTATAGGGTGGAGAAGTTCATTCTAGTTGGGTTATAGATTGAACTTTCTATGACCAAACTACTTGGAGATTGGACAAATTAAGCTACAAACAACTTGCTAAAGCAAGTTTAAGGGTTACATTTCATGGTAAAAGTTGAATTAGATTTTGAGATGTGGAAATTGGAATGTAGTAGAAAAAGTTAGAGTCTTTGGTTTATGAATTTTTATTTTCATTTTGAGAAATTTATGTGTTCCTTTTTTTGAAAAATGAATATTCTTTTTTTTTCTTCATAAAATGACATCTCTTTTTTTATAAAACAAATGTGGAAATTGCCAACCAAATAATATTTTTTATTTTCTCAAAAAATAGAAATAAAAAATTTATAAATCAAATGCTCTCTTAACTGCTATCAAAATGGTAGTGAATTTTTAGAAGAGTAATGATCCTTTACACAACTTTTATAGACGAAAGTGAGTGTTTGCGCAAAGTCAATGCACAATATTGCCAAGAAATCATGTTGAGATAATTCATGAATGGCTTAGACCCATGTCGACCTAACACATAGGCCAAATTTTCATTTTTTTTATTTATAAAGGGTATCCAGGTTTGTGCCTGATTAATTCGCTTGGCTGACCGGCCCTGTCCCATAACCTTCAACAAGAATCTCCACCGGTCAACGAGGGTAAATCGCGGGACGGAGACACGTGACGACTTTATCACTGATGATATCGGTACTCGATGGCCCGACCACGCAGCAGCCTGTGGTGATTTCTTCCGTCAACATACTGCGCACTTTATCAGAAAAAAATTGAACCCGAAAAATGAGGGATCACTTATATAAGCTATTATCAATCATGTCATGCCCGTGAGGGCCCAAATTTTCATTTAAGAAGATAGAAACGCAGACTGATTCTCAAACTATGATTTTAGAGAATATAGTATTTGTTTTGACATTAAACGATCTATTAAATAAAAAAAATTGTCTATATCATGTGAGTAACTTTAAACTTACCATACATATATGCAAAGTAAAAAGAAGGAAAGAAAGAACAATAATAACAGTAATTAATTTAAGAAGAAATGGTCCAGGAGTAGGACCACATTGCAGGAGTGAATCATGATAGAATTGTCCATAGCCAATAAAAGGGTAACAAGAAAGTTCAATTATTGGAGCTGGGTCAGTCACTGAATGGACCACATACACATCCAGTTTTGTTGCCAATTATATATTGAAATCTTGTTGATGAAGCAAAACAAAAAAGAAATCAACTTCTGTTAATACTCTAAAATTGAGAGTCTAATCGATCTCAAGCCATAGTTATAGTGAATGGTGAGTCTGTGGTAATTCTTCAAAGCTCAAACGCTCTGCGTGCGATACTTGAGAGCTCCAAAAGAGACATTTATAGTGGCATGCATTATGCCGATGATATATATATCGGCAATTTATCAAAGGGCGTACCCAAGAATAGGTATTTACTAAAAGGCGTACCATGGTTTCAATGTTACCAAAGGGCGCACATATTTTAGTAAACTTTCTCTTATACCCCTACTGTCAATCAAGTACTGCATACAATTCTCTTTCCCTTTCTCTTTCTCTTTGTCAGTAACGAATTTCGAGATGTACCATAAAAAGATGTTCCTTTATATTTTGATAATAATATTATGGAATCTTTTTCAAAACAAAAAAATATTGAAATTAATTAAAATATTTTTATTAAATTAAAACTAAAAAATATTTCAGCCGGCCACGTTGGGCCTGAAATGGTTCCATTTCAGGCCCAACGTGGGCCTGAAATGTTTCCATTTCAGGCCCCAATGACTCCAAAAGGCCACTGAATGGAAAAATTTCAGGCCCACGGTGGGCCTGAAATTTTTCCATTTCAGGCCCCAATGACTCCAAAAGGCCACTGATTGACCTAGAGAGCTCCGATTGTAAAAATTTTAGTTCCTGTGGATTTCTGAGGTTACAAGGAGTTCAAATTTACTATCCATTGTTTATTTGGACTTCTTCAAGGTGTTAAAATGTAATAATAAAGAACCGAGAAAACATCACGTTGGGCCTGAAATGGAACTGAAATCTACAGAAACCGTAGAAGTCCAAATGAACAATGGATAGCAAATTAGAACTCCTTGTAACCTCAGAAATCCACAGGAATTGAAATTTTTACAATCGGAGCACTCTAGTTCAATCAGTGGCCTTTTGGAGTCATTGGGGCCTGAAATGGAAAAATTTCAGGCCCACGTTGAGCCTGAAATGTTTCCATTTCAGGCCCAACGTGGGCCTGAAATTTTTCCATTTCAGGCCCCAATGACTCCAAAAGGCCACTGATTGAACTAGAGTGCTCCGATTGTAAAAATTTCAATTCCTGTGGATTTCTGAGGTTACAAGGAGTTCTAATTTGCTATCCATTGTTCATTTGGACTTCTACGAGGTATTAAAATGTAATAATGAAGAATCGAGAAGAAATCACACATCAGGCCTTTTAGGGTCATTGGGCCTGAAATGGTTGGACACCTATTGCATTGGTGATATCTAATATATAGATGTTTGGACACCTAAAATATCATCTCCTACCTGTGACCTCTCTATTCATATGGAATTTTCAGAAATCCAGATATGGGAGGTCCATTAGTGGGTTTTGGTCAAAACTCACTGATATTTCTAAACTACTCCTATTTGATTGGTGATATCTAATATATAGATGTTTGGACACCTAAAACATCATCTCCTACCTCTACCCTCTCTATTTATATGGAGTTTTCAGAAATCCAGATATGGGAGGTCCATCAGTGAGTTTTGATCAAAACTCACTGATATTTCTAAACTACTCCTATTTGATTGGTGATATCTAATATATAGATGTTTGGACACCTAAAACATCATCTCCTACCTCTACCCTCTCTATTCATATGGGGTTTTTAGAAATCCAGATATGGGAGGTCCATCAGTGAGTTTTGACCAAAACTCACTAATATTTCTAAACTACTCCTATTTGGTTGGTGATATCTAATATACAGATGGTTGGACACCTAAAACATCATCTCGTACCTCTAAACTCTCTATTCATATGGAATTTTCAGAAATCCAGATATGGGAGGTCCATCAGTGAGTTTTGATCAAAACTCACTGATATTTCTAAACTACTCCTATTTGATTGGTGATATCTAATATATAGATGTTTGGACACCTAAAACATCATCTCCTACCTCTACCCTCTCTATTCATATGGAGTTTTCAGAAATCCAGATATGGGAGGTCCATCAGTGTGTTTTGACCAAAACTCACTGATATTTCTAAACTACTCCTATTTGATTGGTGATATCTAATATACAGATGGTTGGACACCTAAAACATCATCTCCTACCTCTAACCTCTCTATTCATATGGAATTTTCAGAAATCCAGATATGAGAGGTCCATCAGTGAGTTTTGATCAAAACTCACTGATATTTCTAAACTCTCCTATTTGATTGGTGATATCTAATATATAGATGTTTGGATACCTAAAACATCATCTCCTACCTCTACCCTCTCTATTCATATGGAGTTTTCAGAAATCCAGATATGGGAGGTCGATCAGTGAGTTTTGACCAAAACCCACTGATATTTCTGAAAACCCACTGAGTTTTGGTCAAAACTCACTGATGGACCTCCCATATCTGGATTTCTGAAAATTCCTTATGAATAGAGAGGTTAGAGGTAGGAGATGATGTTTTAGGTGTCCAAACATCTATATATTAGATATCACCAATCAAATAGGAGTAGTTTAGAAATATTAGTGAGTTTTGACCAAAACTCACTGATGGACCTCCCATATCTGGATTTCTGAAAATTCCATATGAATAGAGAGGTTAGAGATAGGAGATGATGTTTTAGGTGTCCAACCATCTATATATTAGATATCACCAATCAAATAGGAGTAGTTTAGAAATATCAGTGGGTTTTGGTCAAAACTCACTGATGGATCTCCCATATCTGGATTTCTGAAAATTCCATATGAATAGAGAGTTTAGAGGTACGAGATGATGTTTTAGGTGTCCAACCATCTGTATATTAGATATCACCAATCAAATAGGAGTAGTTTAGAAATATCAGTGAGTTTTGATCAAAACTCACTGATGGACCTCCCATATCTGGATTTCTGAAAACTCCATATGAATAGAGAGGGTAGAGGTAGTAGAGGATGTTTTAGGTGTCCAAACATCTATATATTAGATATCACCAATCAAATAGGAGTAGTTTAGAAATATCAGTGAGTTTTGATCAAAACTCACTGATGGACCTCCCATATCTGGATTTCTGAAAACTCCATATGAATAGAGAGGGTAGAGGTAGGGGATGATGTTTTAGGTGTCCAAACATCTATATATTAGATATCACCAATCAAATAGGAGTAGTTTAGAAATATCAGTGAGTTTTGACCAAAACCCACTGATGGACCTCCCATATCTGGATTTCTGAAAATTCCATATGAATAGAGAGGTCAGAGGTAGGAGATGATATTTTAGGTGTCCAAACATCTATATATTAGATATCACCAATGCAATAGGTGTCCAACCATTTCAGGCCCAATGACCCTAAAAGGCCTGATGTGTGATTTCTTCTCGATTCTTCATTATTACATTTTAATATCTCGTAGAAGTCCAAATGAATAATGGATAGCAAATTAGAACTCCTTGTAACCTCAGAAATCCACAGGAATTGAAATTTTTACAATCGGAGCTCTCTAGGTCAATTAGTGACCTTTTGGAGTCATTGGGGCCTGAAATGGAAAAATTTCAGTCCCACGTTGGGCCTGAAATGTTTCATTACAGGCCCACGTTGGGCCTGAAATGTTTCCATTTCAGGCCCAACCTGGGCCTGAAATTTTTCCATTTCAGGCCTCAATGACTCCAAAAGGCCACTGATTGACCTAGAGAGCTCCGATTGTAAAAATTTCAATTCCTGTGGATTTCTGAGGTTACAAGGCCCACGTTGGGCCTGAAATGTTTCCATTTCAGGCCCAACGTGGGCCTGAAATTTTTCCATTTCAGGCCCCAATGACTCCAAATGGCCACTGATTGACCTAGAGAGCTCCGATTGTAAAAATTTCAGTTCCTGTGAATTTCTGAGGTTACAAGGAGTTCAAATTTGCTATCCATTGTTTATTTGGACTTCTCCGAGGTGTTAAAATGTAATATCAAAGAATCGAGAAATGACCCTTAATATTGCGCACGTTGGGCCTGAAATGGAAACATTTCAGGCCCACGTTGGGCCTAAAATGGAACCATTTCAGGCCCAACGTGGCCGGCTGAAATGTTTTTTAGTTTTAATTTAATAAAAATATTTTAATTAATTTCAATATTTTTTTGTTTTGAAAAAGATTCCATAATATTATTATCAAAATATAAAGGAACATCTTTTTATGGTCCATCTCGAAATTCGTTACTGACAAAGAGAAAGAGAAAGGGAAAGAGAATTGCATGCAGTACTTGATTGACAGGAGGGTATAAGAGGAAGTTCACTATTATAAGTGTGCCCTTTGTG
>JAGFNQ010006345.1:0-24929 GCA_024364735.1 Boesenbergia rotunda
ATCGGAGGGTCGTTGCCGAGGACTTCCCTGGAGGGTCTCTAACAGTCTTTCATTTCGCAGGCAGGAGCGCTCTCGGCATCGCCAGATCAGCCCTGCATCGACCAGCAGCCAAGATCTTTGGTCAATCATCAAGCCGCGTCATCTATTGGATGCCACCCTCACTTGTCGACAAGATCAAATTTGGCGCAGTCTGTGGGAACCTTCTCCTGATTGGAAGTCTGCAGATGAACGACTCTAACAAGATGACAATCACGATTTTGCAAGAAGACTTTAAGTAGCTGGTTGTTGCCCAAGCTCAAAAACTAGTTCAACAGCAACAACTCAGCCGCAGGCCTCCCGAGCACGTCGGCCACTACTGTCCCGAGGGAGGCCGAGAAGGCCTTCCGTCCGAGTGGCGAGGCATACTTCCCCCAAGCCTTCTTCCAATCAGGGGAAGGTAATGCCCAACCCGAGGACATGGAAATTTCCTTGTCCAGCCACATGTGTGCCTTACAAGTGTTGGAGCAATCTATGGTCCGGAGTGACCATGTGTTTTGATATTTGGGCAAAGGGTTTAAGTTAGGTTCACCCTTATATTTGATATGTGTATGGGAGTGTGTAGGTTTACAAGATACACACAGACTTAGTTGGATGGCTTCGGGCCCGGTGAAGGATGACATGAGGAGACGAGCCGTGGGCTTGTATGCATCCGAGGGACTGTGGACAAAGTAAGAACGATGAGCCGAGGGAAGCACACTTCGAGGTATACGCGAAGGATGACATGAGAATGAGCCGCGGATTCACATGCATCCGAGGGACGAGAACCAAAGTCGAAGAAGGCTTGAAGGCAACAGGTCGAAGCTGCAATAGAAGAGTCAGCTGAGTCGTGAGGGTCTGAGTGTGAGAGAATTGTACTCAGGAAGGGAAATCTTAGGTTTAGGGTTTGGGAAGTCGACTGGTGCTTGGATCAGTCGACTAATGTAAGGCATAGAAAGATCAGTCGACGGATCTTATGTGCAGTCGACTGGTGTTGGCTGGAATTTGAACGTTGGGTTGTAACGTTCGAATCCAAGGTGGACCAGTCGACTGGTGTTGGCACCAATCGACTGGTAACGGCTGTTTCAGCTGTGAACTCTATTTAAGAGAGCTCAGTTTGGTTGGGCAAAGGTTGACGATAAGCTTGGGTAAAGCTTATTAGTAGTCTCCAAGTGCTCAGGTGTTGTCGAGAGTTTGTGGTGAGGTTTCTCCACCCACAAGGAGCGACAAGAGCTAGCCGGAGGTCTTCTGGGGACTAATCCACCGACGGATAGGGATCGTCCACCTTACGAACAGCCGTGGAGTAGGAGCTTTATCTTCGAACCACGTAAACGGTTTGTGTTAGCATTTATTTATTTGTGTTATTAATATTTTCTTTTGCGCACGCCAACATTGTAGGAAGAACCGGAAGAAACGTGGGTGACCGTTTATTCACCCCCTCTAGCCGGCGTACCGATCCCAACAAGTGGTATCAGAGTCGGGGTCGCTCGTCTACGGACTAACCGCCGGGAGAGCAAAAGGCTAGAGGAAATGACGCTCGAAGAAAGATTAGGGGACGATATCTATGTTCCACCTCCCTACGACCGCGAATGTTTTGATTATTGGAGGATGCAGATAGAGGTATAGTTCAACATGGATTGGGATTTAATGATGTCATTAAAAGATCCATTTGAAGCCCCAAAAGATAAGCATGGGAAGAAGCTCCGACCAAGATATTGGACCAAGACAAACCCAATCAAAGGCAAACGAAAAGGTAATTTCAATATTACTTAATATTTTACCTAATGATATAATTAGTGGTGTAGGTGAATATAAAAATGCACACAAATTATGGAGCAAGATGTTAGCGCTTCATGAAAACCTTACACAAGGTCAAGTAGTGGAAGAGCCCAAGGAAATGAGCTTAATTGTCGAAGAAGAGGAAAAGGACCAATCGGATGAGGAAAGAAGCTCAACATCCGAAGAGGAGGAGATAAAAGAAAAAGATTCATCCATCTCCTCAAGTGAAGTGACACAAGAAATTGAAGAACCATCCACTTCATCAAAGGGGGAAGAAGAAGTCTCTACTTCAAAGATTGAGGGGGAGGAGAGACCATCCTCAATACCGGAGCAAGAAGAAGCTTCCACCTCCACTAAAGCAAAGTCAAAAGACCACATTATTTGCTTTGGGTGCAATGAGATAGGACACTACAAGGACAAGTGTCCATTAGGTAAAAAGGAGGTAAACCCTAAATCCAAGTCAATTTCATTAAAATCTAACATGGGTTGTAGGCAAAAGAAGGAGAAGAGACATATAAGGTGCTTCACGTGTGGTGAGCTAGGACATTACCACACCAAATGCTCAAGGAAAGGAGAATTCAAGAAGTTAGAGCATTTGAGAAAGTGGGAGAAGAAGAAGAAGAAGAAAAACTCACATCAAGGGGGAGCTACAAGGGTAAGGGAAGTAATCCCTAACTTTAAATGTAATTCAAATTCCTCCATGCATGTTAGAAATAATGAAAATTATTTGCCCATACATAATTTTGAATTTAAATATCATGATAGGAGTAGGATTAACAATGTAGATCAAAATCCTAGGAAAATCATGCATCATGATAAATTCAAAACCATTAGACCTAAGGACCAAGACATTAATCCCAAGAAGGGGAGACACATGCTTAGAATGGGTAGGTCTAGGAATGTCCAAGGTGGATATGTCAATTCTAGGTTTAAGAACCTAGAAAGGGAAAATCAAGCATTGAGGGTAAAGTTTGATAAATTAGAGAAAATCGTAGATAGATTCACTATTGGATCTAAGGGTTTAGGTATAGTGTTGGGTAGTCAAAAACCCAACAATGATAGATCGGGTCTAGGATACCGATCTAAGTGCTTCAATGCTATGGAGAAGTCATATGCAATGGTGTCATATGACTATAGCAAAGGGAAATCCAAAATGACAAGGGAATGCCATTTAAGGGCAATAAGAGCTTAACCAAGGATAAGATGTCTAAGGTTAGGTTTGTAAGCCAAGGATCACCGGAGGTACACCGGTGTGACCTTGTGTTTATAGATGAGTCACCTAGGGAGGTGGCTAAGGTTAAGAGCTCAAGGGTGAGCTCTAGGAGCCAAGTTGGGACCCATGGTCAATGGATCCCGGGAGGATTTCTCCCGGAAGTCTAAATGGACTATGGAATGTGCTAAAGGATGTGGAGAAGGATTTGAGTCTCAATCCTAGGGATTTGGCACATTGGATTTGAGTATCATGCATAACATATGACATTGGGCTCATTGATAATTACTATTTTGTTAAACATTTTAGACTCTCAAACTCATGTTCTGATCTTCTCTTATATGCTTAAGTTTGCATTTACATTAGGTTTCCTGAATTATTTCTATTTTGGCTTTGGATATAAATCTTTGTATATTTGAGATGATTTGACATTGAATTTGCATTTAATTTTTGTAGGCTTCAAATGACCAAAGGCCTAGATCAGATGGATCAGACTTGAGCTCAGAATTGACTTCAATCAAAGGGATCAAGAGATGGATCAATGTGGGCCGTCCGATCAAGAAACGGGGTAATCTAAGCCGTCTTTAAGTTTCTGATCAATCCGAGCCTAAGATAGAGCTAATCAAGACCATAGACCAAGATCTGAAGCTTTGAACCAAATCAGAGTCCATCTGACTATCGGATCAAGCTTAAGAGAAGTTTCAACCATCCATTCAAAGGAAAGGAAGATCTGAGTCATCCGTCGCAGATCTGATTGATCCAAGCTAAGGAGAAGTAGATCAGAGCCATTGATGGAGATCTGGGAAGTTGGTTCAGATCGGAGAAGATCCGACCGTCGGATGAGGCCGGAACAATCACAGCCGTTCAAATTCAAAAGGGATAATTTAAATCAAACTTCTCCGCGCTGAGCTCGTCGTCGCGATTTCTATTCTGTTTCCAGTTCTTCATCGTTTCTTCTTCCCCGATTGCACGCGGCCCATCAGATCTGTACTTTGATCAAGATTTCGTGTCATCAAGCTCAGCTCTCCGTGAGGTTTGCTACCGATTTTGTTGCTGTCAAGCTTTAGTGAGGGTTTCGCCGAGCTCTGCTTCTCCTGAGTCAGTTCCTGCCTGATCGCTGTCTTCACCGATCGTGAACCATCAGATCGTTCATTCGGAGGGGTTCTCTGAAGGGCACCGAGTGGTTTGGAGTCGAAATAGAATTCAGCTGATCAAGGATAAGGAAGAGGTGGAAGCATTCAGCCAGAATGCTAATCTGACACAAATCGATCGAGGGAGCTTGATCTTGTGGATTCTTGAGCTAGAGGGTTTTTAGCTCGATTCTTGTGTGACGGCAAGAAGGGAGTCTTGGTAAAGTTGGTGATCTGATGTTATTTCTTTGTCAATTATGTTTCTTAGTACTTGTTTAGTTCCAATTGTGTCGAATTTGTTTCAGTCTTCATCAGTTTTTAGCTACTGATCAGTCTGTTCGACCGATCCAGACAACATCTGATCAGTCATTGTGACCGATCAGACTTGTATTTGATCGGTCGTTGTGACCGATCAGACTTGTATTTGATCGGTCTGTCGACCGATCAGGTAGGGTTTCAACACATTTTAGCCCTGTTTCTAGCATTCAACTTGTAGTGTGTGAATTCAACTTCATTTCTGCAATTTAGCTTCAGATTTATTGCTTGCTTGTCTTTGATGCTAGTTTGTCATTCAATTTCATAATTTCGAATTGAATTGTGTTAGATCGAGAGAATACGATAGAGGGGGGGGGTGAATATCGTAAAGCGTTTCGGATTTTAATGAGAGTATGCACAGCGGAATTTTAACACAACAACCAAACGCAAACACCACGATTTACTTGGTTCAGAGTCGCGGTCGGCTCCTACTCCAAGGCCCACGGTCGTTGACCATATACTGCGGGCAATACTATAGTCTCGCAAATAATTACAAGAAGATGTACAGTAGTAGTGCAGAGAAAGTACAATTAAAAAATTAACTCTTCTTTACCGATGCCCAGTGTAGATCGTTCTTCGGTGCGTAGGGTCGTCGTCGGCGCTAGAATCTCGAGATGGAAGTTTTCTGGAGCAGAGCGCTTGAGTAGAAGAGCGTATTGGCGTTGGAAGCAGTGATGTTTGAAGCCTTGGGGTCGAGGGGCTTTTTATAGCCTCCCGGGGCACCCTGAACGTTGGCCCCCCCCCACGTGTCAATCGATCCGGACATGGCTCGGTCAGCCGTTATCCCTCCAGGATCGGGCTGAGGTTTGACCGGGGGCGCCCGGGACGCAGGGGGCGCCCGGGTTGACTCGTTCCGCTGGCTTCTCGCTGGCTTGATTCTATCCGCTTCGTTGGCTTGCGCCCAGGGCGCCCTGAGCATCCGGGGCACCTGAGCACAGGGGCGCCCGGGAGCATGGGGGCGCCCCGCCCAGTGAACTGCCGAAGCACATGTTTGCTTAACTTGTTTTGCCTTGCCCTTGGGGGCGCCCGGGACACTGGGGGCGCCATACTCAACTGCTGCCTCTCTCCTTTGAGGCATTCTGAGCTGCAGAAACTCATTCCTTCGGTCCTGCATCCAGGGTTAATCCAAAACAACACAAAGCAATCAAGTATTAGGTTTATACAGCCTTAGCTGTCTTGGTTCTGACTTTGGGTCTCCTAAATGGAGCCCTAGGTCGAGCCAACGCCTATGTTCCCTCGACGGGGAACGCGTCCTCACCTACTCCTCTCAGAAGAATTTACCTTTTGCCAACCGGCTCCTCCGGTTGGACTTTTGCCCAGCTTTACTCACCAGGTCTTCGTGCCCAATCCGCGACCAGGTCTTAGTGCCCACCTTCCGAGCAGGTCTTCGGTGCCCAGCCCCCGGCCAGGTCTTAGTGCCCAATTCCTCGAACCAGGTCTTCGGTGCCCAGCCCTCGACCAGGTCTTAGTGCCCAGTCCATGACTAGGACTTATTACCCAACCTTATGTCAGGATTTAGTTGCCCAGTCCACGGCTAGGACTTATTGCCTAGATTTCCTAGGACTTTCCTGCACACTTGAGTAACTTTATTAGATCACAAATGATACTTAACTTTGAACCCTTTGTCAATATCAAAACAAGGTTCGATATGGTACTTCCTGCACCAACAATCTCCCCCTTTTTGATTTATGGCAACACAATTCAAAGTTAAGTAAAAACTTATAACAGTTTAAGAACATAAGGTAAAATCAATGAAGTATAGCAGTTATAGCAGTTATGAACAGACTAGATTTGAAAAAAATCTTTTATTCCTCATACTCCCCCTAAAACCCTGAATACTTGTGTTATAAAATCCTTAACTTTGACCTTTCCTCCCCCTTTGACATATATCAAAAACATACATGGGTGAACAGGGTTTCTAATAGAGAGTTTTGAGTTTTACCAAAATAAATTTAAGTAAAGGAGTTCACAACTTTTTCAAAAAATAGTTTTCAAACAAAACATGTTACAAAACTTTTTGAAAAAATACTTTTGATTGGACGTTTTGAAAATTATGTTTTGAAAAACAAGAAGTTTTCATGAAGCTCCCCCTTAATATGAAACTCTTCCCCTTTGAAGTTTTTAAAAAAACATGCAATTTTTCAATTAGAAAAAGGTTCTAAGCCTAGTTTAGGTCTTGAAAAAGGTTCTAGGTATGAAAACGTTCATTACTTTAAAAAGAAATAATTCTAAGTTCAGTTTTGAAAAAATATAAAAACTTCTGAGTATCACAAAGGAAATAAGAGCAACTCGAAGTTTTCAATAAAGTTTCTTTGAAGAAGGGAAGAAATTTAAGGAAAAATTTAATTTTGTTTAAGTCTACTTTCCCCCTTAAAAATACTCTGAAAAATATATTTTGACAAAGGTTTAAGGAAAAAGAATTGTATATCAGAGCCTATTAGTTTTGCAAAATCATAAATCAGTATTGAAATAGTTTTTTTCTCAAAATATCAAGTGTTACTTAAAAAACTAAATGATAGGGAACAAGTAACACCTTATTAACTTATTAAGCAAGGATTAATGCTAAAGAACAGTTTGTTAAACCAAGTTGACATTTCTATTAAGTCCAAGCTTGATATGTAAAACTTAAAGCATTTAATCAATAAATCTAAGTTCATAACTATATTTGATTCTAAGCATGTTTTAAGTCCAAGTTCCGAACTTTTAGTCACTTATTGTTAATCCTCAAGATAAAGAGAAATAGAAATTTCTTAGGTAAAAGATAAAATTTTTGAAAAATTTTGGAAAATCAAGCCTTTGAAAAATGCAAGTACTTTTTGAGAAGTATAAGACTTTTTGAGATGTATAAGTACTTTTAAAACATAATATGCATTTTTGAAAAGTACTTTTGAAAGATAATATTTAAAAAAAATTTAATTTTATTTTGAAAACATAATTCTTGACTTGGTTTCTTTTCCAGTCTGACACAATCCTAGGAACTCTTGTTAACTACAAGGACATTTCCCTAAGTGTCCTGGAAAATTTTCCAACGTCAAGTAAGTATTATTTTCAAAAGTATTCTAAAAAGATTTTTAAAGTATTTCAAAGTAAAGTAAACTTTTGAAAGTGATGGTTTATATATAAGCAAAATGACTTTACAGGATAGTATTTTGAAAGAAAAAATTATTTAAGTTTTCAAAAAGGATTTTAAAAGTGCAGTAAAAGTGCAGTGCATGAAAACATATAATTTTGAAAAATAATTGTCAGACATAATTTCTTTCAATTTAGACTCCCCCTAAATTTGACACTTCCTAGGAGTCCTTGTAGATCATGAAGTAGACTCCCTTGTGACTTTAGGATTTGTCAAAATCAAAAAAAGAATCAAGCACAATTCTTAAAATGAATTTTGAAGTATTAACATTTCGAAAAACTGAGTATTTGAAAGACATATTTTGAAATGATAGCATAGTTTTCGAAAAATATGAGTGATAGTGATTTTTGTAAAGCACAATTTTCGAAAAACATAGTGATTATTTGAAACTATAGTATTTTTAAACTTCTTCTTTCAATTTGAACTCCCCCTAAACCTGACACAGTCCTAGGAGGCTTGTTGACTACAAGTTAATCCCCCTCTGAGTCTTAGGGTTTGAGTTAAACAAAAAGAGAAGAAAACTAAGTTAAAAAAATATTTTATTTTAATGATTTGAAACATAAATTCTTTCTCCTTTTTTGAAAAAGTTAATATAGAGAACTGAAAAGGAGAAATTCTATATTTAAAATAATTTTCAAAAAATAGAAGGTTTAAAAAAACTTAAGTTCGAAACATATCAGAGCCCGGACTGTACATTTTTCTTAAAAATATCCTAAGTAATCCCCAAGGTGACTTTTTGCCATGCTTATTTTTCAAGAATAAATTGATTGACTGAAAGAAATGTTTGTATAATGGCAAAGGAAATAACTAAATGTTTAAGAAATAAATTTCAGGTAAGTGAAAAAGAGACCTAATCTTGAGTACAGTGACTTGAAACATTAACTCTTAGTTTAAAAGTTAAATTTGATTTTTGAGGATTTTAAAATTAATTTAGAGAGTTAAGTTTGAATTTTGAATTTGTTCAGTTGAGTTAAATTTGAATTTTGTAATGTTGGTTGGGTTGGACTAAACTTTTAGGTCCTAAGCATCTCACCCATTTCTAAGTGACAAAACAGGATATCCTTAACTGTTTTGTAAGATGCATTACTTTTTATCTTCGAATTAGTATTAAATCTAAGATTTACTTAAAATTTGTGTTAGATTCAAATCTGACAATAGCAAAGTGAATTTGATTTTCTATAATTGACTTCCAGGTCTTGGCGAGGCACTAGGCCTTCTTTAGTCGTAGCCTTATTGGATCATCAACCCTTTCCTTGACGAAGCCTTTTACAGAAAATTCATCTTCAAGTTACTTCTTGAAAGATTTTGATCTAACTAGCTTGGATCTTGGATCGGTAGCTTCGGCTAGTTCCACCAGACTAAACATACCAAGAAGTGTATACTTGACCTTATTAGAAAGGCTTCCCTAACGTACTATCATCTCACCTCCACCCAATACTATATTGTTCAAATTTTAATTAAACTGTTTGTCCTTAAACTATCTAATTCTAAATCCAAGCATAAAAAGCTAAGTAAAATTACAATGAGGGGAAATTTCTGGATTTTCTAAGTTTGCAAGATTGTTAATTAATTTTTCCAGTATATCAAATTTAATTTTCCAAGTCTCATTTTCTTGTTTTAACTTTCTGAAGTTTGAATTAATTAATTTGCATGAATTAATTATGTTATTTAAGCATGCATCCATATCTAAATTTGACCGAGGGAGATTAAGTAAACTATCTACATTCATGGTAAAAAGTGGATTTTCATATAAATTGAAGTTACCCATCTTGGTAGGTTGTCCTGAATCTTTGGCTCTTCTATCTTTGCATTCATCTTTGTAATGCCCAAACTCCTGACACTTGAAGCATTGAATACGACTCTTGTCCTTTCATGCTCTTGGAACTGGTTCCTTTGCCGCCGTTGATGGTGTCATTCGTATCTTACGAGTAGGACACCTACTTTTGTAATGTCCTCTCTCCCTGCATGTGTAACAAATTACATGATTTTTAAAATTTGTATTTACAATTTTACCTTTTGTTTCCTTATTGGGAATCTCCCCCTTGATTCTTGCCGCCTCGGATCTAGACTCATCTTCTGATTCCATGTCTGAGTCAGACTCAGATACTGGTTGAAGCTCCTTCTTTGGTGGTTCTTTTGGAGTTTTCCCTGCAATAGAATTTACACCTTCCTCGACCATTACAGTATATGTTTGATTATTTAATTCTAATTTTGAAAAGAATTCAAAATCGGTTACCGTCTCAATCAATTCGTCGTCTGATTCTGGTTCAATTTCAGCTTTGGATTCGGGTTCAGATTCTGACTCGGCTGTCTGTGCTAGGACCGGGAGTGCGAGATAACTTAGGTGATCTTTGTCTGACTCGTCCGATGATTCAAACATCACACCTTCAAGGACCTCAATCTCGGAGCTTTCTTCATGTAGGTTGATTAGCTTCTCCCACATCTCTTTAGCACAGTTGAAGGATCCAATCTGCTTCAAGTCTTCATTGGTTAGGCCACATTGTAGTATTGCAGTCACCTTTGCATCTACCTCGATCTTCCTCAGAGTTAGTTCGTCCAATTTATCCCAGGCGATCGATATTCCATCTTCTGTGGGTACTGTAAACCCCGTCTGGATTATCATCCATAAATCTAGATGGGCCTTTAGGTGGGATTCCATTAGACCCTTCCAGGTTCTGAAGTTCTCGCCAGAGAATAGAGGCGGACGAACACTGTTCCATTCTTGATTGGCCATTAAGGATAAATCTTGCACACAAAAAGAACAAATAGAAATGTACCAAGACTTGATCTTGGATTAGTAGTGCGGGAGAAGAGAAAAATAGCCCAACAAAAATTTTGCACGAATTTCGAGGCAAAATATTAAAATAATATATAAAAAAGTTTATGACAAATTTAAAAAAAGATGAATATTCTGATTAATGGAGAGAAATAGGAGTTTTTCAAAAAAATGACTATTGCTCGAATTAAGGTAGCACGAATTTCGAGAAAAAATATTAAAATAATAATAAAAAAATTTATGACAAATTTTTAAAAGTTGATCGTTATATCAATTCTAACTTATGGTGAAAAAAATGAGAATTCAAACTGGTGGTTGCACCAAGTTTGAGCTACCCCGCTCTGATACCACTTGTTGGATCGAGAGAATACGATAGAGGGGGGTGAATATCGTAAAGCGTTTCGGATTTTAAAGAGAGTATGCACAGCGGAATTTTAACACAACAACCAAACGCAAACACCACGATTTACTCGGTTCGGAGTCGCAGTCAGCTCCTACTCCAAGGCCCACAGTCGTTGACCGTTTATTGCGGGCAATACTATAGTCTCGCAAATAATTACAAAAAGATGTACAGTAGTAGTGCAGAGAAAATACAATTAAAAAATTAACTCTTCTTTACCGACGCCCGGTGTAGATCGTTCTTCGGTGCGTAGGGTCGTCGTCGGCGCTAGAATCTCGAGATGGAAGTTTTCTGGAGTAGAGCGCTTGAGTAGAAGAGCGTATTGGCATTGGAAGCAGTGATGTTTGAAGCCTTGGGGTCGAGGGGCTTTTTATAGCCTCCCGAGGCGCCCTGAACGTTGGGGGCGCCCCCCCCCCCCCCACGTGTCAATCGATCCGGACATGGCTCAGTCAGCCGTTATCCCTCCAGGATCGGGCTGAGGTTTGACCGGGGGCGCCCAGGACGCAGGGGCGCCCGGGTTGACTCGTTCCGCTGGCTTCTTGCTGGCTTGATTCTATCCGCTTCGTTGGCTTGCGCCCAGGGCACCCTGAGCATCCGGGGCGCCCGGGAGCACGGGGGCGCCCGGGAGCATGGAGGCGCCCCGCCCAGTGAACTGCCGAAGCACATGTTTGCTTAACTTGTTTGCCTTGCCCTTGGGGGCACCCGGGACACTGGGGGCACCCTACTCAGCTGCTGCCTCTCTCCTTTGAGACGTTCTGAGCTGCAGAAACTCATTTCTTCGGTCCTGCATCCAGGGTTAGTCCAAAAACAACACAAAGCAATCAAGTATTAGGTTTATACAGCCTTAGCTGTCTTGGTTCTGACTTTGGGTCTCCTAAATGGAGCCCTAGGTCGAGCCGACGCCTATGTTCCCTCGACGGGGAACGCGTTCTCACATACTCCTCTCAGGAGAATTTACCTTTTGCCAACCGGCTCCTCCGGTTGGACTTTTGCCCAGCTTTACTCACCAGGTCTTCGTGCCCAATCCGCGACCAGGTCTTAGTGCCCACCTTCCGAGCAGGTCTTCGGTGCCCAGCCCCCGGCCAGGTCTTAGTGCCCAATTCCTCGAACCAGGTCTTCGGTGCCCAGCCCTCGGCTAGGTCTTAGTGCCCAGTCCACGACCAAGACTTATTACCCAACCTTATGTCAGGATTTAGTTGCCCAGCCCACGGTTGGGACTTATTGCCTAGATTACCTAGGACTTTCCTGCACACTTGAGTAACTTTATTAGATCACAAATGATACTTAACATTGAACCCTTTGCCAATATCAAAACAAGGTTCGATATGGTGCTTCCTGCACCAACAAATTGTTCAATACCCAAGTAGGTTAAGTTTAGCTTTCACAATCTACTAGTTTAACTCTTGCTTAGCTAAGTCTACTTTGTTACAAACTGTCATTTCATTCTTATTCACAAACAACCCCCAACCTTATTTGAAAACCCAAAATCATCAAACGATAAAAAATTGCAAGCTTGGGTTAAACATTCACAACTAGTCCTTGGAAAATATGACTTGAGGCCCTTATACTTCATTTTAACTTTGTTAGCTAAGAGTTTTCAACTTATAAATATCTAAATTTGAGGCTCATCGTGACGCTCTTGTTGTGGGCAATCATCAGTCATATTGCATGAAAATTGATTTTTGATGTGTAGATGTCATATAAATAAATGCTAGGGATGCATTGTTGTTTGGTATGAGCAGATACATCATAAGGAGGCCAAAACTAGGATTTTAGGTCAATGTTCAATTGAACCATTTATATAGTTTTGGATTTTGTGTCAATCTTGGGATTGGTGATAGATACATTTTTTAATGTATTTTTCCCAAGTAGACATGGGTACCACAATTCTCTCCACAAAATATGAGAATTTTTGGAGAATTATGGAATTAATTATGTATTTCTAAAATTGTGTTCAGAATGTTGAAAAGGCTGAAATCAGGGTATCAATCGACTGGTTCAGGGAGCAGTCAACTAGTAACAGTGCTGTCGGAGAGAGACTAGCTACTGTATGATTTTTCGATGGGGATCAGTCGACTGGTAACTGTCTCAGTTGATTGATACAGGCTGAAACTGATTTTCAGCAATCGAAAAGTGTCGTAATGATGTAAAACAAGTGTATAATCTTATGAGGGGTTAATTGATAACCGTTTCAGTCGTGTCATGGTTTCAAATACAATTGAAGTATCAAACTCCTCTAAACTAATGTTGCATAGAGTAACTCAAGTCGTCTCCCAACGAATGTAGTTGGTACATGATAAATCTCAGGATCGTATGTTATTGCTTTTGGGTTTTTGATATCAAACTGGGGTTTTGGATTTGAACGTTAATACTACGAAAAGAAATAGCAAAGCAGGTATTAAATTTAGTTCTAATTAAGGAAAGACAATGCAGGTAAGGAAATCTAGTTTAACCTAACTACAATTGCAGTAAAGAAAGGACAACTTGAAATTAAGCATCAACAAAACTAAACACGGAACAAAACCTACAGCATTAAAGAAATCTAGTCTAACCAAACTTAACTGCATTTAAATGAAGTACAAGAACAAAAAGCAATTAAAAAAAATAAGACAAGCAAGAATTAAGCCAAACAAAACACATGGAATTAAACCTAACTATAGAAACATTTTGTCGAACAACTTGCGAGCATGAATCAAAATAACAAAGGTACGTACAAACTAATATGGAGATCAAGCATCAATACAAACATTCTTCATAGGAAAGAAACATCCTAACACAAGAACAATTATAAAGCAATAGGATGTGAAGTTGTTGTCCAAAATCACTGGAAGACGAAGCCACTAGCTGGAAAAATGAAGCTACTGCCGTGAAGAGGAAAAACAGAGATGCTGTGAAGTCTGCTGGCATTGTGAAGAAATCTGCTGCTATAAAAATAACTGAAGAATTGCTGGAAATCTGTGAAGATCTGCTGGCGGCAGTGGAGTGGAGATGATCGCTTCCCTCAACCCGAGAGGAAGCTGCGGAAGAAGGTCGACTAGGGCTCGAACCCCGGGCCCTAGCTTGTGCGATGGCGTGCGGTGATGATCCAGCCGGCGGTGATGAAGATGGAGGCGATCCGCCGGCCGGAGGAGATGAGGAGAGGAGGCTGAGGATGAAGGAGGTTGCCCTCGCCCCTCTGTCAAGATCCGATCGAGAAGAAGTGTGAAGAAAAGATGAGATGAAGGAGATGAGTCGAGTCGGGGACTTTTGTGTGTGTCGCCAGCCCTCTTCGAGTGGATCCGGTTCCAGCTCAGCCCAGACTTGGGTTCAGCTCACTTCAGCCTTGGGTTCAGCCCAGTTTGGTTCGGCTCAGCAGTTTGATTCGATCAGCCTCAGCCCAGCAGTTGAGTTAGCCAAGCTCAGCCCTTGAGTTTGACCAAGCATTTGGGTTCAGCCATATGATTATGGAAGCAACGGACGGCTGAGATCATTTTGGCTTCATCCAACGGCTGGATCTCTTCATATCTGAACCAAACTCCACAAATCCCAATCAATGGTCCTGATTTACCTATCCCCAGCTCGGATTAACCAGATCAGTAGCGGATGGTCCAGATCTTCCCTTTTCTTGAATGGATGGTATAGAACATCTTGAGCTTGATCCAACGGTCAGATTACTTCTGATTTGGCTGAAATTTTTAGATCGTGATCTATGGTCATGATTGATTCTATCTTGAACTTGGATTGACCAGAAGTTGACCGATGGCTCAGATCTAGCCGTTCTCTGGAATGGACAGCTCCTATTAATCCGATGCTTGATCCCTTTGATCTGGATCCAATGCTGACTCAAGTCTGACCCGATTTGATCTAGGTCCATGATCATTTGAAGCCTACAAAATGATATTCAAATTTAGTGCTAAAAATATCTCAAATATACAAAGATTTGAATTAAAAGTCAAAATAAAGGAAATACATGAAATCTAATACAATTGCAAACTTAAGCATATAAAATGTGGATCAAACATGGATTTTAGAGCCTAAAATAATCAACAAAAATGGTGGTTATCAAACTCCCCCACACTTACTCTTGGGCGTCTCGCACAAGCCAACTAGTAAACTAAGGATGTATCACCCCAGATTATTCTCCATCATAGTTAGAAGCAATTGAAAAAAAATTACCTAAGGTTGTCAATTCTCAAAAATCTAAGCTCAATGGACTAGAGACTTGTCCTTAAATCAACAACTTTGCATTTTCATCCTTCATGATTCATTGAGATGAATTTAACTCACTAAGCCTTTCAAGGGAGGTTTTAGTGGCTCTCTTCTTGAGTTCTAAGTTCATGATGAAAGTGGAGCTCACTCAAACACACATGCTTTTTGCACTACCATAGGCTTGCTTGTTATCTACTCTCCACTATTATTCATGATTCGGATCCACATCTACAAAAGCTTTATTAGAACATGTTAAAGAAGATATATGAAATGATAAGAATGATGTGCAAGTTCAATGAAATCTTGAGACTTAAAAATTATAATAAAGGAAGTAAAGAAATGTGATATGAAAAGGAAACATAGGAAAGAAATATGACATGATAAGAAAATATGGAGAAGTAATATGATAAAATAAGAAAATATGGAAAAAGTTTAGAAAGTGGAAGACTTGGACACTCAAAAATGCATTCTAACGCCCTTTGCCCTCTTTTGATAACCTCTAATGAATTCCGTCCTCGTTCGCAACTTCAAATTCAAAATCTAACCTTGATTTCCACTTCATATTTTTCTATTCTTTTCCTTTTCTTTTCTTCTGTTTTCTGTTTTCAACTTTTTTTTTTTGCAGCTCACACTTTTGTGTTTTTTTTCACTTGTACAATTCGATTTCATAACTTCACCACTTGGAGCTTCTAATGATAGTAGGGAACTAAATGCTCCACTTGTACAATTTTAGCTCTTGTAACCCACTTGGCATATTTTTGCTTGTTGGTTGCATCAAAAATTTCTTCAATTGTCTCAAAATTTGATAATATGCTACATCCTCCCCCACACTTAAACTTTTGTCCGTCTCGGGCAAACTAACAATAAGAAACATTAAGGTATTCAAATCCATGCAAAATATTATGATGAACATGAAAAAGAGGGAAAGGAAATATGAAATAAGAGTGTATCAACAAAGAAATTACAAAAATGATATAAGAAAAGAAACAAAGTGATTTACCTCCATAAATGTGGTCCAATCATATAGCTTTGAAAGAACCTAAGCAAGATCTAGAGTACAATCACATGTGTGTATCAGAAAAATTTGGCCAATTCCTCACTAGGTAAAAAGAATTCATCTCAATTCATCAATTTAGAATCAAATATTAAGAAGTACTCAAGCAACCAAGAATTTTCATCCAATGGCTCAAATCCTAAGTTTTAACAACCAAATTTAATTTGCTTTCAAGAGACTCTAAAATGATATAAGGAAATCTAGATGAATACATTTATTCCTAGTCATGCAAGAAATAAAATGTCAAATGACTAACATGATATCTACAATGACTTTTATGCATTCTACTCTACGCAAACATTTATTAGCAAGAACTCATTTGAAAAGAAAAATTACTACTTGAAAACATGGAAGTAATATTTACAATGAAATAGGAGAGTAAGAAGAAAATAACTCCCCTTCAAGTAGGGTAGAGAGCACGTAGCATCCATCTTGGGAGAACTATCCTCATGTGATCAACCTCGTAATGGATATATTTCTCCCTTATTAATTTTGCACAAGCATCTTCCGGTGGTCGGAGATGATTAAGGTTTAGAATTCACTTTAGAGGTGAAGTGCTACTAGTCAAAATAAAAGCAACTCTTCCCTCTTGATGCTTTTTGGAAGTCCTTCTAGGAGGTTGGAGTCTGTTCAGATGGAGCACCCACTCCAGAAGTCTTCGGGACCCTGCAAAACTATGTAATACCTCTCTCAAACGTGCAGGGTAAGAAAGAAGTGTAACACCATCAATCTCTATATAAAAAGAATCGAAGTATGCATCACAACCAATAAAATCAGCATTGGGTACCTCTATGTAATTTTCACAATTATTTTCCACAAATAATGTATCAAGAATATCATTACAACAAGCAAACTCAACACTAGGTGTATCCAAACATTCACCACAATGAACAAAATCAATTTTAGGTGCCTTTACAGGTTTTTCACAAACAATTTCTACAGAAGATGTGTCAATAAATTCATCACAACAAACAACATCAATTTTAGGCACCTCTAAGAATTTTTCACAATCAGCATTTATATGAGATGTATCACAACATGCTTCACATTCAACAAATTCAACACTAGGTACCTCAATAAATTTTTCACAATCAAATTCTACAAAAGATGTATCCATAAGTATATCACAAACAATAAAATCAGTTTGAGGTACCTCCCTGAAATTTTCCAAAGGAAAAAGAGAAATACTTACCTGATCGTGCTGAAAAATACCTGGAGGTTCTACAAGAGTAGATGTATCCATAACTTCCTCCTGGTCAAGAACAGGTTCCATCTCAGGCTCAAGTTCTGGTGGACATTCAATTGAAATAGGTGATTCTTGGGTTCTTGCTTCCACAATGCAAGTTCCTACACTTTCATGCTGATCCTCTGAATCTTCTAATGTATCAGTTAATGGTGGTGGTCCCTGGGGCTCTGTGCAATCCCCTACACCGATGAAATCATCTCCTATGCATGCTTCTTCAGTAATATCTGCCACAACAATATTAGAAAAATTAGGACCATCAATAACACTATCATCACAAAATAAAAGATGAGAAGAGTCTTGTGGAGCTTCAGAAACAAATTTAAGGTTGTCACATGTTTTCCCATCCATCTCCTCCAATGCCTCTGTCTCTACTGCATCTTCAACCTTATCTGAGCTAAAATCCCCTCCTACTATGTCAAGTGAAACATCATCAGCGATAAACTCTGCCTCAACAACTTCATCTGACATATCCATGCTAATGCTAGTAGGATCCTCTCCATGCCCCTCAGAATTAAAAGTGGCTTGAGAAGATAATTGTCCTGATCTTTGGGCTTGTATTTGATTCACTTGATTAACCAATTGTCCAAGGCGTCTTTCACACTCTTTAAGATGAGAATTGAGTTGTTGGGGATGATTATAAGGTTGAAAAGGCTGATCAATTTGCTGGAAATTATCTTGACAACTTGGTTGAAGTTTCTGAAAATTATGGTTCTGATAACTCTGATCCTACAATTGAAAACTCTGAAATGGATGCTGAAAATTCTGATCGTGTGGTGGAAAATATTGCTGTGAAGGTTGAAATCCACTCTGATTTTGACATTGGAAAGTCTGAAATGGTTGGAACCCCTGCTGAAAATTCTGACTTGGTTGAAATGATAACTGATTTTGCTGAAATTGTGGCTGAAATTGATCATTTGGGTGCTGAAAATTCTGGGCAGTCTGCTGTAAATTATTATAGAGCTGTGAATGTTGTTGGAACCCTTGACAGACTTGCTGGTTTTGTTGAAATGATTGAAAATTTTGCTGAAGATTTGAATTGCAACCTTGCTAAAAATTCTGGAATTGTGGTTGAAATTGCTGTGGTGGCTGATTGAAAGGTTGGTTCTGCTGAAAGTTAGAATAGGGCTGTTGGAAATCTTGATTTGGCTGCTGAAATTGTTGGAAAGGCTGACTTGGTTGAAAATTTGAGTAGGACTGCTGAAAACTCTGAAATGGAGGTTGTCCTTGTTGTGGGGGTTGTTGTGAATTAAAATGATTCCCCTAACTTGAATTGTAAGTAGATGAATAACTGTTGGGTCTTTGTTGGAATTCTAATTGCTTCACCCAAAACTTGTAACACCCTAAAATTTCCCTTTTAAGTCCTTAAAGTCCTTGAAATTAGTTAAAAATATTTTAGAAATATTCTAGATATTTTTAGGAATTTTTAGGATATTTTTATAGAATTTTTCTGTAAGCGAAAGTGGCAAAAAGGGTTATAAACAAAAAATCGCATAGGTGGAAATCGAACCCTTCACCTACGCTGTGAGAGATGAATGGGCGGACCAGCTGCGCTGGTTGGTTTTTGTTGAAATAGACTGAGCGAAACAATAGATAAGGTATAATTAGGTAAATTCGCCCCCATAAGTATAAATAGATAATTAAAGAGAAAAATTTTATTTTCTCTCAACCAAACTCTCTTCCTCGCCCAAAAACCCTCACGCCGCCCCTCTCTCCTCCCTTGGGCGAAAACACACCAAGCCCTAAGGCTTCCTCTGGTGGCCGGCCAAGGCTCTCTTCCGAGAGATCTTCCAATATTCGGAATCCCCACGACGAGAGGAACGCGTGAGCGCGAAGAAATCTCCGAGACTCCGAGTTTCTCCGGAACCTCCGACGCCGTTCTTGGTTGTAAGTCCAAGATATCAATGTAAGTACTGCTCACCTGCAGTAAGAGGCGGTTTTCCGCAAGTTTTCCCGTTAGAAAGTTAAAAATGCAATTTTCCTTTAAGTTTATGATTTTGCATGTAATCCTAGTTTAACCCATACTTGTATGAGTTTATTAAGTACCCTGTATGAGGTTAGGGTCTAAGAAAAGCTATGAGAAAAGAAAAGAGAAGATAAAGAGAAGAAAAGAAAAGGCCAAGGCCTTAAGAAATTCCCAAAAGTCAAGGCTTAGGGATTTGGGCACACAAGGTGCTCGTTAAAATGCCAAGGCATTCAAGATAAGAAAGAAAAGCTATTTTATTTTCTAAGGCCAGTACCCGGCGTCCAAGGGCGTCGTTAAAGAAATCCAGGTGTCCAATTCCAAGGTCTTGGCCCTGGTAGACCAAGGTCTGCTCTATTAGGATTGGTGGCTCGCTACCCCAACCTTTTAGGGAATGCGCATAAGATGGTACTTACGTCTTAAGTGGATCCAAGTGAGATATTATTTTCAAGTATATGCTTTAGCAAAGTTTTTCTAAAGTTTAAAGAAGTTTTCTAAAAGTTAAAGAAAGATTTAAAGTTAAAGAATTGCTAAAGTTTCAAGTTAAGCCAAGAACAAGTAAGTTAAGACTTATTAATGCTTGAGTATGCATGTCTTGAGTTATACATGTTTAGTGTTTTCTTTTAAGCATAAGAATATCTCATGTGATTTCACATTGTTTAAAAAGCATGTTTGCACATTTTCGAGATTTTGTGAGCTAGATAGTACTTACTAAGCTTTTTGCTTATTAGTTGCATTTCCTCTTGCTGCAGGTAAAGGTAAAGGCAAGCAATTCTGAAGGAAGGCGACAAGGCGGTGCTGAGTGACGTGTGTGTGGTGGCTGACCTTGGAGAGGTCCTTGGGACAAGATGAATGAAGGACTTAAAGTGCATTTATTATAAAGTCTTAGTTTAAGTTAGATCATATAGCATTTATCTAAGTATTTGCGTTTTAGATATTTTGCATATCCTAAAACCATGAGTAAAGATTCCATGTCATTTTATTTAGCATACATATCCTTACGATTGCATTGGATGAGTATAAGTGTGAGTAGTTTTGAATATTGATACTTGATGGAGCTATTTGATGCATGTGCCAAGATATTGTGAGTTTCCCTTTGAATCAAGTTTTTATTGCTATAAATATGCCTAGAAAAGTTGCATTACATTCCAAAATGCTTTAGTAAGGTGTAGAACATGTATTTTGGTATTATGAATGCATAGGAGTTAAGTTTGGTACAAAACTCTAGTTTAAAGTTCATATAGATTTTCATAACTTAATTTCTTCCGTAAAAGTTCTAATTTCGAGTTTATGAAGTTGTTTTGATTGGCTAAAATGTTTAGGAAACTAGTATAGAGTATAGAAATGGTGTTGTGTCTTTGTATGGCTTGAAACTATAAGTTTAGTGGACTATTGAGACAAGGTTTCGAATCTGAATTTCAGATTTTCAGGCGTGCCAGTCGACTGGTTCAGTATCAGTCGACTGCCCTATCGAACGGCAGCTTCTGTTCGATGCATCAGTCGACTGCCAAGAGGCCAGTCGACTGGTGCCGCGCCCAGAAACTTTCTGTGGCCGATACCAGTCGACTGGTTAGATGGCAGTCGACTGGTACCATTGCAGTGAAGTTCTAGAGAAAGGAAGTATGCCATTGTATCATGCATGACTATTAGAGTTAGAATATCATCCCTAGATGAATTTAAAAGAAAAAAAAAAGAAGTTCTGCATTCTTAGTCGTGCATTAGAGTCAAGAAGTAGATAAAGTAGCGGTCCGTCTAAGGTAGAGAAGGCGGGTCGCTACAAAACTTTAACTCCGACAGTGCACTTTTGATCTCTGATTGTTCAGTTGAAAATATTTTGAACCTGCAATCCTGTCACAAAACAAGTATAATGGCAGCAACCATATACAAAAGATAAAACAATCAAGAATAGAATCAAAAGATCTAATTATCAAGCACCACTACATTCCCCGGCAACGACGCCAAATTTGATAACCGTTTCAGTTGTGTCATGGTTTCAAATACAATTGAAGTATCGAACTCCTCTAAACTAATGTAGCATAGAGTAACTCGAGTCGTCTCCCAACGAATGTAGTTGGTACATGATAAATCTCAGGATCGTATGTTATTGCTTTTGGGTTTTTGATATCAAACTGGGGTTTTGGATTTGAACGTTAATACTACGAAAAGAAATAGCAAAGCAGGTATTAAATCTAGTTCTAATTAAGGAAAGACAATGCAGGTAAGGAAATCTAGTTTAACCTAGCTATAATTGCAGTAAACAAAGGACAACTTGAAATTAAGCATCAACAAAACTAAACACGGAACAAAACCTATAGCATTAAAGAAATCTAGTCTAACCAAACTTAACTGCATTTAAATGAAGTACAAGAACAAAAAGCAATTAAAAAAAATAAGACAAGCAAGAATTAAGCCAAACAAAACACATGGAATTAAACCTAACTATAGAAACATTTTGTCGAACAACTTGCGAGCATGAATCAAAATAACAAAGGCACGTACAAACTAATATGGAGATCAAGCATCAATACAAACATTCATCACAGGAAAGAAACATCCTAACACAAGAACAATTAAAAAGCAATAGGATGTGAAGTTGTTGTCCAAAATCACTGGAAGACAAAGCCACTGGCTGGAAAAATGAAGCTACTGCCGTGAAGAGGAAAAATAGAGATGTTGTGAAGTCTGCTGGCATTGTGAAGAAATCTGCTGCTATAAAGAATAACTGAAGAATTGCTGGAAATCTGTGAAGATCTGATGGAAGTGAAGGAATAGAACTGCTGGAATTGGAAAAACGACTGCTGGTAAGAGCAACTGAAGAATTGCTGGAAATATGTGAAGATCTGCTGGCGGTAGTGGAGTGGAGATGATCACTTCCCTCAACCCGAGAGGAAGCTATGGAAGAAGGTCGACTAGGGCTCGAACCCCGGGCCCTAGCTTGTGCGATGGCGTGCGGTGATGATCCGGCCGGCGGCGATGAAGATGGAGGCGATCCGCCGGCCGGAGGAGATGAGGAGAGGAGGCTGAGGAAGAAGGAGGTTGCCCTCACCCCTTTGTCAAGATCCAATCGAGAAGAAGTGTGAAGAAAAGATGAGATGAAGGAGATGAGTCGAGTCGGGGACTTTTGTGTGTGTCGCCAGCCCTCTTCGAGTGGATCCGGTTCCAGCTCAGCCCAGACCTGGGTTCAGCTCACTTCAGCCCTGGGTTTAGCCCAGTTTGGTTCGGCTCAGCAGTTTGATTCGATCAGCCTCAGCCCAGCAGTTGAGTTAGCCAAGCTCAGCCCTTGAGTTTGACCAAGCATTTGGGTTCAGCCATATGATTATGGAAGCAACGGACGGCTAAGATCAATTTGGCTTCATCCAACGGCCGGATCTCTTCAGATCTGAACCAAAGTCCACAGATCCCAATCAATGGTCCTGATTTACCTATCCCCAGCTCGGATTAACCAGATCAGTGGTGGATGGTCCAGATCTTCCCTTTTCTTGAATGGATGGTATAGAACATCTTGAGCTTGATCCAACGGTCAGATTACTTCTGATTTGGCTGAAATTTTCAGATCTTGATCTATGGTCATGATTGATTCTATCTTGAACTCAGATTGACCAGAAGTTGACCGATGGCTCAGATCTAGCCGTTCTCTTGAATGGACAGCTCCTATTAATCCGATGCTTGATCCCTTTGATCTGGATCCAATGTTGACTCAAGTTTGACCCGATTTGATCTAGGTCCATTATCATTTGAAACCTACAAAATGATATTCAAATTTAGTGCCAAAAATATCCCAAATATACAAAAGATTTGAATTAAAAGCCAAAATAAAGGAAATACATGAAATCTAATACAATTACAAACTTAAGCATATAAAATGTGGATCAAACATGGATTTTAGAGCCTAAAATAATCAACAAAAATGGTGGTTATCATTAATACACTTTGTTTGTGATCATTAGAGGTTAAAGGATCCAATAAGAGGGAGATTATTGAAGCCCTTTTGATGTGTGGCAAAGGTGGAGAAGTGTTAGGTTTAAGTGGGAAATCAAACACACCTTTATAAGAAATCTTAGGTCAAGGGGGAGTTTAGGTAAAGGGAGAGCATTGTTGCTCATTTATTGGCAAAGAGGGAACCTTGGAAAAGTTCTTAAAAACCTTTGTAAGACCAATGTAGGGGGAGCCTCGGAGAGGTTCTTAAAAAGTCTATTTTGGGTAAAAATCCTAACTCTTGAGAGTTTAGGTGTGGGATGTCTTGTGATAGGATTCATGCATGTTTGCATTGCATGATTGTATATGCATTGGCGGTATAAGACCAAGGTGAAGCCTTGGCAACGTAAGTCCAAATATTTATTTAGCATTGTATTTGCTATTTATTTTCCCTAACTTAAACGGATTGTCAAACATCAAAAAGGGAGAGATTATTGGAGCAATCTATGGTCCGGAGTGACCATGTGTTTTGATATTTGGGCAAAGAGTTTAAGTTAGGTTCACCCTTGTATTTGATATGTGTATGTGAGTATGTAGGTTTGCAGGATACACATAGACTTAGCTGGACGACTTCAGGTTCGGTGAAGGATGACATGAGGAGATGAGTCGTGGGCTTGTATGCATCCGAGGGACCATACACAAAGCAGGAATGATGAGCTGAGGGAAGCACACTTCAAGGCATAGGTGAAAGATGACATGAGGACGAGCCGCGGGTTCACATGCATCCGAGGGACAAGAGCCAAAGTCGAAGAAGGCTTGAAGACAACAGGTCGAAGCTGCAAAAGAAGAGTTAGCTAAGTCATGAGGGTCCGAGTGTGAGAGAATTGTACTCGGGAAGGAAAACCCTAGGTTTAGGGTTTGGGCAGTCGACTGGTGCTTGGATCAGTCGACTGAAGTAAGGCACAGAAAGATCAGTCGACTGATCTTATGTGCAGTCGACTGGTGTCGGCTGAAATTTGAACGTTGGGTTATAACATTCGAATCCAAGGTGGACCAGTCGACTGGTGTTGGCACCAGTCGACTGGCAACGACTATTTTAGCTGTGAGCTCTATTTAAGAGAGCTCGGTTTGGCTGGGCAAAGGTTGACGAAATAAGCTTGGGTAAAGCTTATTAGTAGTCTCCAAGTGCTTAGGTGTTGTCGGGAGTTTGTGGTGAGGCTTCTCCACCCACAAGGAGCGACAAGAGCTAGCCGGAGGTCTTCTGGGGACTAATCCACCGACGGATAGGGATCGTCCACCTTATGGATAGTTGTGGAGTAGGAGGTTTATCTCCGAACCACGTAAACGATTTGTGTTAGCATTTGTTTATTTGTGTTATTAGTATTTCCGCTTGCGCACGCTAACATTGTAGGAAGAACCGGGAAGAAATGTGGGTGACCGTCTATTCACCCCCTCTAGCCGACGCACCGATCCCAACAACAAGCCCCATAAGGAAAGGCGCCGGTTAACCCGACATCACCGCCAAGAATGAATAGACCTTTCTCTGTTGTTATACTCAACGACCCAGTGCCCAAGCACCTCCAGCTTTTCACCATCCCTGAACACTAGGGAGTCAATGACCTAGAGAAACACGTGATAAAATATGAAAATTCCGCCCTGCTGCATCAATATACAAAGGGCGTTATGTATCTGGCATTCCTAACCACCCTGTCGGGCTTGACACGGTGTTGGTTTGACCGACTCCCAACTACGTGTGTTTATAATTTTGAAGATTTCAAGAAGTTATTCCTACAACACTTTTACAAGTAGTT
>JAGFNQ010006346.1:0-22504 GCA_024364735.1 Boesenbergia rotunda
AATGATCCATTCCTGGATCAGACTGGTATCTGCTCGTGACACTCAGAGCATACGATACATCGGGCCTAGTACATAACATAGCATACATGATAGATCCTATCGCGGATGCATAAGGAATCTTATTCATGCAAATCCTCTCGTCTTCTGTGCGCGGACACATAGACTTTGAAAGGTTGATCCCATGCCTGATGGGAAGGTATCCTTTCTTGGATTCCGACATGCTAAACCTTTTTAGCACTCGGTCTATATATGTATACTGCGAAAGACCAAGCAACCGTTTTGATCTATCTCTATAGATTCTAATCCCAAGGATATAGGTTGCTTCTCCCAGGTCTTTCATGGAGAAAGTTTTAGACAACCAAATTTTAACAGACTGTAAGACTGATATATCGTTTCCTATAAGTAATATGTCATCGACATATAATACTAGGATTACGACTGCACTCCCATTAACCTTCTTGTACACACAAGGTTCGTCAGGATTTTATGAGAAATCAAACTCTTTGATTGTCTCATCAAAACGGATGTTCCAGCTCCTGGATGCTTGCTTCAGTCCATATATGGATCGTCGAAGCTTGCATACTTTGGTTTTATCAACCGATATGAAACCTTCAGGTTGTATCATGTATACATCCTCAAGTAGGTTTCCATTAAGGAAAGCTATTTTCACATCCATTTGTCATATCTCATAATCATAATGAGCTGCTATGGCCAGGAGCATCCGAATGGATTTAAGCATAGCTACTGGCGAATAGGTTCCGTCATAATCAATTCCTTGTTTCTGACGTTATCCTTTTGCCATTAATCTAGCCTTAAAGGTAACAATATTACCTTCCATGTCGGTTTTCTTCTTGAAAACCCATTTGCACCCTATGGTCTTAATCCCTTCAGGTGGGTTAACCAAGTCCCATACTTGATTTTCGTAGATGGAATCCATTTCCGACTTCATGGCTTCAAGCCATTTGTCCCTTTCTGAACTTTTCAGAACATCTTCATAACTGATAGGTTCGTCATCGCTTATGAGTAACATGTCATTTGATTCACTTATGAGAAAGTCGTATCTCTCTGGAATATTGCGTGTCCTATCAGACCTACGAAGAGGTGGTGTTGTTTTAGGTTCAACTGATAGCTCATCATTATGAGTTATTGGTTGTGGGTCTAGACTAGGTGTCTCTGTAATGTCTATTGGAGTTTCTTGAACTTCATCAAGTTCAATGCCACTCCCACTATTTTCTTGTAATAGAAATTCTATTTCCAGAAATACAGCATGCCTTGAAACAAACACCTTTTGTTCCAAGGGATGATAGAATTGGTAACCCTTTGTTTCCTTAGGGTATCCAATAAATAGACATTTATCAGACTTAGCATCCAATTTGTCTGATACAGTCCGCTTCACATAAGCAGGACAACCTCATATCTTAAGGTGAGTTAAGTGAGGTTTCTTACTATTCCATGTCTCATATGGAGTAGTAGAGACTACCTTGGTCGGGACTCTGTTTAGCAAGTAAACAGCTGTCTTTAGTGCATAGCCCCAAGAGGATTTTGGAAGAGTTTCATGATTCATCATAGACCTAACCATGTCCATCAAGGTTCGGTTACGCCTCTCAGATACACCATTATGCTGTGGTGTATACGGCGGAGTCCATTGGGACAATATCCCATTGTCCCTAAGATAATCTTGAAACTCTTGACTTAAGTATTCACCACCTCGATCAGATCGAAGTATCTTAATACTTTTGCCAAGTTGTTTCTCTACTTCATTTCTGAACTCTTTGAATTTCTCAAAAGCTTCAGATTTTTGTTTCATCAAGAACACATACCCGAATCGTGAGTGATCATCGATAAAGGTAATGAAGTAGCTATAGCCTCCTTGTGCAAGAGTTGACATTGGTCCACATACATCAGTATGTATTAGACCAAGCAATTCTCTCACTAGATTACCTTTTTCGGAAAAGGGTAATTTGGTCATCTTGCCTTTTAAGCATGATTCGCATGTATCAAATGAACCAGGTTCAAATGATTCCAGAATTCCACATTGGTGTAATTTGGTCATGCGTTTCTTACTTACATGGCCAAGACGACAATGCCACGTATAGGAGTCTATTCGATTATCTATTCGAGCACGTTTGTTGCTAACTTCGATATTGAAAACGTCACTGGATAAATCTAATATATAGATACCATTGTACAAAGTTCCAGTCCCATAAAGAACGCCATTTAAAGTTATGTAACAACAATAGTTACTAAAAGTTAAATGATGACCCTTTTCATTCAAACATGAAATAGATACAATGTTCTTTATTAATGAAGGAACAAAATAACAATTATCCAATTCTAAGACACGTCCAGTACGGAGCTTTAGCAAATATGTTCCGATGGCAACAGTAGCAATCTTTGCTCCATTTTCAACTCGCAAATTCGCTTCTCCCTTGATGAGTCTTCTTCTATTCCTTAGCCCTTGTATGTCATTACATATATGTGAGCTACACCCAGTATCAAGTACCCAAGTGTACGAGGAAATAGAGTGACATTCAATAACAAAGATGCCTGAAGAGGATGGGGCATCGGGTGCCTTCTTCTTTAAGGACTCAAGATAAACCTTGCAGTTTCTTCGCCAGTGGCCTTCCTTGCCCCAGTGATGGCAAGTGCCTTTTGGTGCCTTTTCAATCCTTTTGTCCTTAGTTAACTTATTGGTGTCCAAAATGGAACGCAAATTCAGAGAAGACATGATCATGTGATTATCCTAGAAATACAAATTGAGCTTATGTGAGAAGAATGATAAAGAATGCATCAACATACATTAATAAAATCCTATTTATTTTTCGAATTGAATAACCCTTTTTATCAATTCGGGAGATCGTAGGAACATCTCCAAATAGGTTGATATCCAACCATAGATAAGAACAACCATGGTTGTGGCCATCAAATTATTCTTAGCTATGAAGGTAGGTAATTATACCGATTACATATCACATATATGTAACTATCACTTTATGCTATCAAATAATTGAATGTTTGCATAAATCATTGGGTTGTTAACTCATTAACAAGTATGCAACATTATACATAGCACCCAACTGCACCTCTCTTTACATCGACCTTGGCTGTGGCACAACAAATCGATGCTCCAAGCTTAAGGCTGACCCATTAATCAAGAAATAGTTTTAATATGGTTTGAGCTCATTTAACAGTTTAGTCAGGCTTGGATGTGTCCAACAACCAAAACTAAGGATTGACCTCTGACTCTAACTATATTAATCATAAACTAATTCCATGGTTTGAACATGTTGAGGTTCAAGCCGGGCATGGATGTGTCCATCAACCCAAACGAGAAACAAAATTCCAGTTCTAAACATATTAATGGAAGGTGTTGGCCTTAATATTTTGTAAGGGGTTTTGGGTCTCATCCTTTCTTTTCTAAGCACATTCATGACATATAATTATGTCATGTACTAACAATATCCTTAATAAAGTATGTATGTGACTTAATTTATCAAGTCTCATTAATTGAATTAGGAACCGGATTTCCTAATTCTAATTTCATACTTTATTCAAGGAATTGTTTTGGGAAATAATTTCCTAAATTGTCATAATCAATTTCGGAAATAATATGTTTAAGACTTTGATTTCTCTAAATCAAATCTTATTAAATTAAGAGACAGATTCCCTTAATTCGACCACATATTATTTTCATGAAAATCTCATTTAAGAAAACTCTATAGGAAACCATTTTCCTAATTAATTTTGGAGACAACAATATGTAAGAGCATCACCTCTTAAATCAAATAAGAAAATTATCGTTTGAGAATCACCTCAAAATTTCCAAGATTTGATTACATATTTTATTTAAGGACTTATTAATTTCAACAAATTATTTTCTTTGGGTGGCTCCCCAAGGCTCAGATACCCAAAAAAAAGGAATTTGTTGTAAATCTAATTTGGTCCGCTCCCCGAGACGTAACCAAATTAAACATGATAATTTTATTCAAAATAGGAAATTAAATTACAACAATTGACTTTAAATTAGACGGCTCCCCGAGGCTCAATCTAAAATAAAGAATTTTGTTAATAATTTAAAACCAATTCGAATTTAATTGTCAATTAATAATCCATAAATTTGTCTAGACTTTCTTGAAAGAAAGTGCCCAAAATTGTGAGATTTCATAATAGGTTTTCAGAATAATTGTAAGTTTCTGGTACAAAAAAAACTTACATATTTCCAAAATTTAAAAATTTCCAAAATTGGAAAGTTTCCAAAAATGGGAAGTTTTCACAATTATCATAAAATTTCAGAAACTAGGATATTTCAAAAGTTTGCGAAATTTCATGAGGATTTCCAAACTTCGAAATTCCTAAATCTAAAATTTATCATAATTGGAAAATTTCCATAATTGGAAAATTTTCCAAAATTTGAGATCATGACAAAGTTTTCCGCAAAACAATTATATGATTATGTCGAACACTAACCGGCTCTGATACCACTGTTGGGACCGGATGCATGTTGACATGGATACGGGTTCGTAATTTTTAAAATTTTATTACGTGCAGCGGAAGTTTTAGCATAAATAATTTCTCAAATTATTTTAACCATGTATCTAGCATGCAACCTTATGTTGTGGAGACATGATCATACATTTAAATTTTGCAGAAAGTAAACTAATTTACTTAATACCTCGCGTAACTCGTAGAAAGGGACGAGATCCAACCGTAGCGTCCCTTGGAAGTTCCGCCTCTATTCGCGTCCACGCCGAGTTTTCTTCAGGATGTCTTCGCAAAGCCACGAGTTTCGTGACGACAAGAACTACTAGATTCTCCAAAGGCACGACTAGAATATCAAGAGAGAGAGATGGAAAACTAACCACCAAACGAAAAACGGAATCAAGATTCCGGGAGGAAGGAAGGAGTCGCGACCCGCTTCTTCTTCTTCTTCGGCACCTTCTTGGTGGAGGTGGAGGTGGAGGTGAGGGCAGCCGGCCCTAGAAGAGGGAGAGGGTAGCCGGCCCTAGAAGAGGGAGAGGGAGAGATGGAGAGGAAGAGAGGCTAGGCAAGAATCCTTGATCTCTTGAATTGATTTCCAAGCCTTGCCTTGGTACCTTTATATAGTAGTCTCTTAATCGCCAAGTCTCCTCTTAACGGAATAAATTTTTCATAAGAAATTTATCTTATAAATTTTTTTTATGAATTATTCCGTTATGCCAAGTTTTTATTATAACTTAATTTATAATAAAAACAACCATGTCTCCCCTTTTATTATGGAATAAAATTTTACAAGAAATATATTATATAAATTTTTCTTATCATGGAAAAATCAATTCATAATTGATTTTATAAAATAAAATAAACCAATCCATGGTTCATTTTAATTTCCATAAAAAGAATAAATTTATTATATAAATTTTTCTTATCATGGAAAAATCAATTCATAATTGATTTTATAAAATAAAATAAACCAATCCATGGTTCATTTTAATTTCCATAAAAAGAATAAATTTATTATATAAATTTTTCTTATCATGGAAAAATCAATTCATAATTGATTTTATAAAATAAACCAATCCATGGTTCATTTTAATTTCCATAAAAAGAATAAATTTCTTTATATAAATTTCTTTATATAAATTTCTTTATCCATAATTTTATAAAACAAATCAAGCTCGATTTATTTTATAATTTAAACCAAACAATTTGGTTTCCCTTTTAATTGTGGCCGGCCAAACCAAAGAGGGTGGGGACTCTCTTTGGCCGGCCAAACCAAGCCGTCTCCATGCGAATTAAACTCATTTAATTCGCCCAATAAGCCTTCAAAAGACTTAGCCATTTTAAGCTTCCGATGCGTCTCTGAAAATTCAGATTCGACTTATCTCTCTTGATCGAAAAATCTAATTTTCAACTCATTTTAAATCCCTTGGATTACTGGTAGTGCGTGTGACTAAATAGGCTTTCAATTTATGTTGGCCGTCTATAATTCATCAATTATAGAACGATCATGAGTGACACCTAGTAGTACATCATGATCCCCAATTAATCGAAAGATCAACGGTTGACCTCAGAAATTATTCTGAAACCCTTCAGCAGCTCTAATGAATCGTGCCTCATTCCCTTCACCATCTTATACCCACTTAGTTCAGGACACGGTCTATGTGTGTCAGTCCCCACTAGGCTGACTGCGTCACACCTAGCCCAAGTAACTTTTCCTCGTCCTATGGATTCTAATTACTCTCATGTATTTAAGAGATTCATACTCTTAACATGTCATGCTCTGGCCAGAGGTTTTGAGTAACAATCCGACGATAGGCCTTGGGTATACATCTCCTCGCAAGGAGTGGTGAATCCTTTGTAGGTTGTTCAAACATCTTCGGGCACTTCGGCTTATACCCAACCATCCTGGGTCCACACCTCCTTGGAGATGCTTGCATAAGATGTCAAAGTATAAGTCTTCATGACCAAGATGACTTGAACACCGCAAGTCAAAGGAACATCGCACTTAAGCAGCAGTAAGAACTTCACTGACATGTCTATATGTAGACTACCATGTGAAGTTTTACAACCAGTCACTCCAATGAACTAGTTCCCTTAACTAGCATTCATGTTTATCTCCGGACATCCCAATGTCACCAGCCAATATGAATCAATTGATTAGAGAATAACTCATGCTAGTCTCAACAGAATTGATAGTGTCCTTATTTATCAATTCATCGACTAGGGACAATTTCAATACTTCACAATTGCACATGTAGAGATAATCACTAGTTGTGAATTCATCACAAATTCTCTCATGCTGTGAATTGTATTGTGGACATTCAGTAAATGAGTTTAAGATCTCAATCAAATACACAGACATGTATACTCAAATAGTAAATATTCATTTATTAAAATCAATATTTACAATCATAAGGCGATTGCCTTAGGACACTTCTCTCATATTACTAACACCTCGATACCTTGTAAGCATCAACCATGGATGCCCACAGGGTGGTTCTCGGGAAGGCTTGTAATACATACCTGACAATGTCCCAGTTTTCAATTTTCTCTTCAATTACATGGAGCCGTTGATCACTTCCTTTACCCTTCCATGCAGTTGACTGACGGTCTCGTTGCTCTTCATAGAGAGGGATTGCAGTTGGGCCACCAACAAGTCCTTCTTGGCTCTTCTGGACCCGTTTGACCCCTCTTTCAGTTCTACCAACTTGTCCCGTAGCTCTTTGGCGCTCTTGAATGGCCTCACCTTGTTCAGTTGCTCCTTCGAGAGCCCGCACTGCAGTGTAGTGGTCGCCTTGGCATTTGACTGCGCCCTTTTCATCACTTCTTTAGACCATGTTCTCATAGAGGTAGGATCTCCTCTTTCATCGACGGGCGCCTCGAAGCCATCTGCAATACTTATCCAAGTTTTTATGTCATTCATAAGATAGTACTGCATTCTACCTTTTCAGTACGCGAAGTCGTTGCCGTCGAAGAATGGTTGTCGTGCGGTGGAGTATCCCTCTTGAAACGCCATTGCAAGTGTTCTGGTTGATTGTTAGATCTTCCAAAATGCACCGGCTCTGATACCAACTGAAAGATCGATGTAGGCGTGCAGAGGGGGGGTGAATGAACTTTCTTTGATCGTTTGATCTCTACACAGATGTTAGCGCAGCGGAAATAATATGCAAAGACAATAACAATGCTAACAAAAATTCTTTTACTTGGTATCCACTCAGATGGGTGACTAATCCAAGGATCCACGCCGCGAGCACCACTTTTCACTATCGAAAAGTCTCCTTGAGGTGGAGAAACCTTTACAGCAAAATCTTCCTCTTTACAGGTGTAGAAAGATGATGGAGGAAGCAAGAAATCACTCTACAATTTGGCAGCACTTCGTTACTGTACGGAACTGTACAGACACGTGTAACGAGGCCTCCTTTTATAGGTGAAAAGGACAGATTCGCAGTCTGTCTAGACGCCCACCAGTCGACTGCCCCTATGGCAGTCGACTGGCCCAGCAGTAAATGCTGGCCAACGGCTAGCCAACGGCTAGTGAACAGCTAGCCAATGGCTAGTTTTGGGGTATACCAGTCGACTACCCCATGGCCAGTCGACTGATCCGAGGTTGCAAACTCTCTGTGGGTTTTGGCAGTCGACTGCCTCCAGTCCAGTCGACTACCATGCCTCCCAGCTCAGCTCCAGCCACTTTAAACCTTCTCCTTCGCGTGTGCATTCAGGTCTGCTCCCCTGGCTCGCCCCTTGAAGTCCTCTTCCTCTGGCTATCGTCCCTCGGATGCGCACACAAGCCTTCCCTTGGCTTGCCTCCATGCCACCCTTCACGTGTGCCCTTTGAAGTCCACTTCCCGGCTTGCCCTTGGAGCTCTCCTCCCTCGGCTCTCATCCCTCGGATAGGTCTTCCAAGTGTGATTTTCCAAATCCTGCAAACTCAATCACACAAATCAAATACAACATAACACTCTAACTTTAAACCTATTCGCCCACACATCAAAACCATGATCTCCCAATCATTTAAAGAGCCGATTGCCTCAACAAACTCCTCCTAAATTTGACACAATCCTAGGAGTTCTTGTAGATTAAGAAGAAAACTCCCTATGTGTCATTCAGGGTTTATCAAAATCAAAAGATTAATTTAAAAAAATTTCTGACCGATATTTTGAAATGATAGTATGATAATTTTCAAAGAATTAATTTTCAAACAAATGGAATATAATAAGTTTCTTAAACATTTTTCGAAAACATATTTTGAAGTGATAGTAATTTTTAAAGCACAAGACTTTTCAAAATAATTTATTTTTGAATTAAAAAAACTCCCCCTAAACTCGATACCGTCTGACTCTATCTAAGTGCCTTAAGGGACTTTAGTGTTGACCTAAAAGGCGTGTGTCTAATTGGGTAGGTCAAATAATTTTTCAAAAGGATATAATTTTGAAAATGTATTGTATATAAGCAATCAAACAAGCATGAAATCCATAAAAACATTATTATGTTAAAACATTATTTTGAAAATAGATTTTTAGAAGAATATCCTAAGAATTTTGAAAACAATTTTGAAAAGTATTTTTTAATTTATTAGTCCTTAACATCTAACCCATTCTAAATGTCTCAGTACAAGCAAGCATGGTTGCCTCATGGGTGTATTGTGAGATGCT
This sequence comes from Boesenbergia rotunda, assembly GCA_024364735.1. Taxonomy (NCBI): domain Eukaryota; kingdom Viridiplantae; phylum Streptophyta; class Magnoliopsida; order Zingiberales; family Zingiberaceae; genus Boesenbergia; species Boesenbergia rotunda. The sequence continues at coordinate 9,132 of JAGFNQ010006346.1, forward strand.
TGAATAATTTTTATTTGAATTACTGTTAAATCTATGATTTAATTAAAACTTGTGTTAGATTCAAATTTATCAAATAGTAATTTAAAAATGAGTTTCGATAATTGGCTTCCAGGTCTTGGCCAGGCATAGAGGTCTTCTTTGGCCATAGCCTTATTGGAGCAACAACTCTTTTCTTGGCAAAGTCTTTTACCGAAAGTTCATTTTCAAACTACTTCTTGAAAAATTTTGGTCTAACTAGCTTACGTTTTGGATCGGTAGCTTCGGCTAGTTCCACCAGACTAAACAGACCAAGTAAGGTACGTCTTACCCTACTTGGCCTTATTAGAAGGGCTTCCCTAATGTACTATCATCTCACCTCCACCTAATACTATGTTGTTCAAGTTTCAAGTAAGTCTTTTTGTCCTTAACTAACCGTTCTAAATCATGCAGAAATTTAAACATGAATGTCATGACATATATTAAAAAATCAGTAAATGCATGCATGGCATTTATGCATAATTCAATCAAGTCAAGGCATTTTAATTTAGTTTCTAATAATGTATTAAATTCTCGATTTGATACATATCATGTGAACCCGCGAATATGCCAACCCACTTTGACATATTTAATTTTATTAAATTGATTGTTACAGTTGGGTAAGATTTTATTTAGTTTGAGTTTAAGTTATTAAGATTTAATTAGAGGTTAAACTTATTTAAGGATTAATTAGAGAATTAATTAGATTTAAGTTAAATAAGGATTAATTGATGTTAAATTAATTAAGAATTAATTGGATTTAAATTAATTAAGGATTAATTGGATTAATTAAGTATTACTTGGTTTTACGTTAATTAAGGATTAATTGGAGTTTAGTTAACTAAGAATTAATTGAAGTTAAGTTAATTAAGAATTAATTGGAGTTAAGTTAATTAAGAATTAATTGAAACTTAATTAAGGTTTAATTGTTGAGAATTAATAGTTAATTTGGGTGTAATTTAAGTTGTTAAAGAATAATTAGGATTAATTAAAGTTAAAATAATTAAGGATTAATTTAAGGTAAAAAATAATGATTAAATTAAGGTCAAAATTAATTAAGATTTAATTAAGGTTGTTAAGATTTAATTTGATTTAAGTTTCAAAATTTCTGGGTTAGTTAATAATTATGGGTTTAATTGCATCATTCTCATTATTTCAAAAATGTGTGATTTATCTACTATTTCTTCTTCATTTAATTTTTCAAGCTTTTCTAACACTTCTACTTTGTTTGAATTTTTGTAGATTTTATTAACTGTAGCCATGATCCTAGAAAATTCATCTTCCTCCTCATCATCAAGGTCATATTCTTCTATATCTTCATAGTAAATAGAGTAATTTTCAGGGTTGTTAATTAATGTTTCATAATTAATATCCAAGAAGTTATCAGAATTAACCAGGAAATCAATATTAATTAAATCTTCATTCTCATTTATAGAAGTTTCTAGATTATCAGGATTATCTTTAGATAAAATATCAGAATTAATAATAGATTTTTCATTATCCTCAAAAATATCATTAATATCCTCAGAAAATCTTCAGAATTATCTTTAATATCATCATTATCCTTAGAACTATTTTTAATATCCTTAGAAAAATTTTCAGAATTATCTTCAATAATCTTAGAATTATCTTTAATGTTCTCAGGATTATCTTTAATATTTTCAAGATTATCTTTAATATTTTCAGAAAAATCTTCAGAATTAATTCTAAAAATTATTGCATTGATATTACAGATTAAAGAGTTAATTTCTGATATTTTAATATTATCTACATTTGGTAATTTGTTATGCAATATATTAATTTGACTATGCACAAAGTCTAATTTATCAGAAATATTATCTAACTTATCTAAATTACTATATGACTGTGTAGGAATTTGTAAATTTTTACAAACATAAATTTTTCATACCTTGGACGGACATTGATTGTTGTAGTGTTCGTGCTTTTGACATTTGAAGCACTTAATTTGACTCTTGTCACTCCGGACTCCTGGTGCTGGTACCTCCTTTGCCGCCGGTGGTGAAAATCGAGTCTTACGAGTAGGACACTGGTTTTTATAGTGTCCTCTCTCCCTGCACTTAAAATAGGTAATATGAAATTTAAAATTTGACATAATTAAAAAAAATATACCTGATTCACCCCTTGGCTCCCCCTCAACTCCTGGCATCTTTGCTCCGTCGACAGTTAGTCCGGTGAAGAGCTACCACGCTCTGATACCACTTGTGGGGAACAATGCCGTCAATAGAGGGGGGGGGGTGAACATCGACTTGTAAAAATTTACAGAAACTTGTCAAAAATTCAATCGTTCATTCTAGATACAGAGTTAGTAGCACAGTGAAAAAATAGACAGAACGAAAAACCAAATGACAGAGTGCACATAGATTTTTACTTGGTTCCCAATCCCCTAGGGTCAGTACGTCCAGGGCCTAAGCACGGGAAACACCCGTCCACTAATGGTCTCCTTTCCGAACTTTTCGGAGGCAGAGAAACCCATCTTATAGTGCACGATTTACAATCAAAATATTAAGGAAAGTAAATGCAGAAAGTAAATTCAACACAAACAAAATGTCGACGATCCCGGCCGATCTGGAACTCCGAAGTGCCCCGCACTTCCTCCTGGAGCCTCCTTGGTCACAGAGCTTCGTCTCTAGCACTTTTCATTCACTCGGAATACTTAGAATGTCATTGTGATTGATGTTCTAAGTTGAGGGGTCGAACCCCTTTATAGAGTCATGTCTAGGGCGCCTGTGTTACTATGGGGCGCCTCAGTTGCGGTCAAAAGTTCTTCCGAAAAGCTATCTTCGCGAAGTTGATAAAACCTCCTTCTTGGGTGCCCTGGACCTTATTGTGTGCCTGATTCATTCAAGTGCCTGGCATCCAGGGCTCCTGGCTTGATGGGGGACCCTGGTTTCAATGGGGGCACCCAGTAAGCTGTAATTCGGCTTCTTCTGAGTTCGTTTACTTGCCTTGCTTCCAATTCTAGGTACCTACAAAATACACAAACACAAAACAAACGCCTAGGTACCTACAATATATACCCTTAGCGTTAAAGATTGGTTCTGACTTCGGATTTCCCGCGAAACCCTAGGTCGAACCAACGCCTATGTTCCCTTCCCGGGGAACGCACCTTTCAGCTATTCCCCTCATGAGAAGTTTTGCCAATTGGCCCATCCAGTTGGACTTATACCCAGTCCAAGACCAGGACTTCGTGCCCAGCCCTCGGCCAGAACTTATGTAACGCCCGCCCTTATATCTACTCTCGGGGCGGGGTTACGTACATTCAATCATATAGTAATATTTTTTTTTCTATCTTCTTTCTAGCATGGCATTAAAACCACAAGGCAAGGGCTAAGGACTGAGCATGCTTGTTTAACTATCAAAGTCATTCTATAACATGATAAGTTCACTAGTAATGTAACTCATAGCATAATCAAGTATAAGAGACCTCCAAGGTAAACACTATCATGCCATGTCAATCCTAATCACTAACACTTATTGTCAAGGGAACATAAACATAACATAAATATGTATATATAGAAGTCTTTCTTTCCCGAGCCACCACCCCACACATCTTCAGCCTTCCTGCCTCTTCCTTTAGTTCATGTGTTCCTTACCTTTATCTGCAGCATAAGACAACACATAACTAGTAAGCATAAAAGCTTAGTAAGGATCCGGTCCTACTCGCAAAATCCATACAAAAGCATACAGCATGTGTACATAACAAGACATAAGCATGAGTTCATCATAGCATACTAAACATCAAAGTTTCTAAGCATGCAGTATAAAGTATGGAATGCATATACATAAGGATGCTTAACTTTTTAAAATCATACTTTTAAATACTTAAACATCATCATATCATTATTGGGGGTCCCCGGCTTGTACCACATACATACATTATAAGCGCGCATCCCTAAGTAGATACGAGGTAGCGAGCCCCGACCTACTAGGGTAAGGACAGCTACGGTAGTCCCAGAACCGAGGCGTTCTTAAGGTGCTCATCCCTGTTGCACAGCTACAGTAGTGCCAGAACCATGGACAGCATAGTCGGTAGTCCAGAACCGGGGCGTTCTTAAGGTGCCCATCCCTTGGACCCATACTTCGGTCCGGTACAAGCCCATTCATAAAGTAAAATAGCATACATGGATTTTATCATATCATAAGCATAGCGCATTCTTGTTTCTTACTAGGTCCGTTCATAGTCCGTCGACCTAGGAGTTGCATAGCACATTCTTATCATATCGTAAGCATATCATCATAACCTATCACATCATTGTCATATCATGAGCATGGCATGCCTCTTATCTTATCATGAAGAGTGCTCTTAGTCCCGACTTACAGGGAAGCATCTCTTAGGCATTTCATCATACATAAGCCATGCATAACATAAGGGTGCTTAAAGAGCTTAAACATAGACATGTACATCATGATTCTTAGAGCATGAACAAGCATGGGAGAAGACATGTTATCACCTATACTACTCACAGCATATTATGGGCATCCTAGGCGTGCCTAATTGGGTTGTAGTTTCCCCCTTAGCCCAAATTCTTATTTAATCAGAAAATTCCAGCATATAAACTCTAAGTTTAGAGTATGATAAACCATGAAAAACATTACACTAACATCATACATTAAGGTAGGTATCATAGAGGAGACATTAGAAGGCATGTTGGGGTTGTTACCCCTTCTTAAGTCCTACTTACCATTCTTTACCGAAAATTCCAGCATACATACCTTAGTTTCCAAGCATGTTAAAATCATGAATAAACCATATTTACATCACATATCATCTTATATATCATCATACTAAACCTAATCATGTCTCGTAGGATAGTTTTAACCTTCACAAACCCTAATTTTCCTTGCTTGGCCGAATGATGTAGGATAAGGGAAAAGTTGGATCTTTGAACAAACCTTTATACAAACACCTTGTATACACTATCATGCAATATACTAAGCATAGAATACATCATGGTTAATCATACAACCTTAAGCCCTAATCCACCTAGGGTTGGCCGAAACATTGTAGGGTAGGGTAGGCTAGGTTTTTGACTTCAAATATTCACACAAACATTTACATAAGTACTTTACCTACGCTACTAATCATGGGTACATCATAGGAGAGCAAACAACCCAAAAAAAAACCTAGCCCATTCCCTCTTGGCCGAAAGTTGTAGGGTGGATAACCCTACTTTTCCTTATCACAACATGATGGGAAACAACATACATCCATACCCTAAGTTCCTAGGAGTATCCTCATGCATCAAGAAGCAACCTAGACCCTTGTCTTGGTGGTGGCCGAATGGTTACAAGGGAGGAACTCCCATTTTCGAAAACAAGGACACCAAAGAAACATTCAATAACAATTACACTGCAGGCGAGGGGATACTTACATCCTTTCGCTTAAGATTCTACTTCTTTAAGTCCCTTAGGGTACCCTTGGTTGAAGGAGAAGTGAAGGTTCCTCTTACTCTTTCTTCTCTAGACTCCTTGGCCCTATTAGAGGGCAAGAGCCTTCTTCCTTCCAATCCCCTAGGGTTAGAACCCTAGGGAGCACTTTTCGAAAAAATGGAAAAGAGGAGAGGAGAAGAAGGAATTTCGGTGGAGAAGAGAAAAGGAAGAAGAAGAGGAAGTTACTCACACCTCTTCCCTCTCTTATTTATACTTTTCTCATGAAAAGACATGTCTCTTCACTATTACACGCTTAACAAGCATGTTTCTTATTCTCTCAACAAGAAACAATGCTTGGTGTAGTGGTTAAGACATGGAGAGTGCAACAAGGAGGTTTAAGGTTCAATCCTTGCTTCCTCCCTTCTACCTTTACTTTTTATCACAATTTGCACTAATCCATATCAAAGTCCTTTAAGCCAAGCCTATCATGAAATTTCATAATATTCATAATATTTCATAATATTCCATAAATATTATTTCATAATATTTTTAATATTTCATATTCATGAGTCCATAATATTTCATGATAATATTTCATGAATTCCATAATATTTCATATTCATGAATCCATAATATTTCATGATAATATTTCATGAATTCCATAATATTTCATATTCATGAATCCATAATATTTCATGATAATATTTCATGAATTCCATAATATTTCATATTCATGAATCCGTAATATTTCATGATAATATTTCATGAATTCCATAATATTTCATATTCATGAATCCGTAATATTTCATGATAATATTTCATGATCTTCCATAATAATATTTCATGAATTTCATGATATTTCATAACATTCTATATGGGAAAATTTTGGGGCGTTACAACTTATTTTCCAATTCCTCTAATCAGTACTTCGTGCCCAACCCTCGGTCAGGTATTCGATGCCTAGCCCGCGGCCAGGACTTAGTGCCCAATCCATGTGTCACGCCCCGAGACCTAGGAGCCGCTGATCCAATAGAAAAACGGTCAGCACCTCCCCAGTCCGGCGGACAATTTGCACATACACATAACATACATATCACAACCACGTAGTTTATATGGGCCTCAGGCCCCAAATCCAAGCAGAATAAGAATACATATGATAATATGCTCATAAAACCAAAACCCAAACTTACCTGAGCAGCCAGGGGGCAGGAATGCAGCAAAACCACACGCGTAGTCTAACAATGGACTCAAAAGTACAATGTCATAATTCAAATCCCAAACCACAAGTCCACGATGAATCCAGTGCAATGTAATAAAACGTAATATGGTCCTAAAACAGAAAATAGTAGATAAAACCCAAATCGAATGTAGTAGCAAGCACGGGACTGGGGACTCGGACTCTTCTGGTGGATATCAACCTGAAATAAAAAAGTAATGGCAACGGTGTGAGTCCATAAGCTCAGCGGATACCCAGCAGATATGCATAGTGTGTTACAATAACAATAAGGGTCTACGCTAATACAGTCTCATATAACAATCGGAAAGGGTATACTGAAGATACTAAATACAGGTACATACCTGAATCCATCTATCCTGCAAAGGGTGAAACAAAGTCCTATGGAATAAGTATAACATACAATCCAAGGTAAACAGGTATCCAGTATATGCATGTCAATCAAGTGCAGAAATCAAATGCAGCAAACAATGCACGATGCAAAAATATGCACATGGTGCAATGACATGTGTCACCCCTAGTCCCAGTCAGGATCATCGTCCACGACGTTCGCGTGGGTAGAGCTGTGACAACCTGTACGCACCCTGCTATCACTGCTCCTGAGTGACCGGGGGATAGGATGCTGGCGGAGACTACGCTCCTACCCCAAGCAATGGGGGAGTCTAGCTCTCATCTCCTCGTGGCTCAGTACGAGAAGGGATCCCTGGCTGCTACCACGCCCGGACCCACCCTCCAAATATTGGTCAAACGGAGCAATACAGGGCAAATGCACACACCCTATGGTAACCACTACCCGTGAGTGGATGTGTGTGCATATTCTCATGTAACTGGCGACGGGCTCGGACTATATAGGAGCCGATGATCGCCAGCATGCAACAATGTAAGGATGGTGCATGATCCAAACATATAACCCTCACCAAGTTCTCAACTAACCCCACCGGGTGCTAGGAATAGATTTGAATCCTATATCATGGGATACAAGTAACCTAGTAGAAATACTAACAAAATAACCAGTCATCTAAGAATATCAAAATGCAAAAGGGAAGGTATCACTACATCTATATATATATCTACCCATATAGATGGCAACTCGTGAGACTGTATAAAGTGTAACAGTATCTAACCTCAAGGCTAAACAGCAGCATATATCAGATACATGTACACTAAGGCAGATAAACATACAATCTTACTGTTATCTATAACACACAATGCATAGCAAGAAGACTATATCTAAAAGATATGTCAAAGGGTACCCGCCTCAAAATAGAAGTCCGTATCAAATGGGAACCGCTCGTCCAATAATCAGCAATCAATCAGTGTCCTGTATCAAGGATATAGTTTTTAGCTGTCACAATAATTATTAAGCAGCTAAACTAATTCCTACACCGTATTAAGATTAACTTAACCCTTTCATCCAATAAACCCCTCAACAACATCTAACATCATTGAAAATACTCTACTGATCAAAAATCACATCACCTCATCCAACTATAAATCTACAGAGAACCCATGAAGAAATCGAGTAATAAACCATCACCAAGTCAAGGAACCAAATCACACCCACAACACATGCTCATCCATAACCGAGCAACACTAACAGCCTGCACAAACTGAATTGCTATTGAAAATTTAAATCCGAACAGATCTAAAACTTAACCATCCAAACACAGATCATGTACAGAATTGAATTCCAATTTCAGACAGAGCAATCCCACCCAAATCTGAACCACAATCAATTTCCTATTCAAAGCTACAATTCAACCTGTGATATCCAACAATAATCCAAGCTAGCATTCCAAAACTAAAATTACACCAAGAACTAAATTTACAGATCTTAATCTATTATGCTTAATTCTAACATAGATTAGGAATGCAATTAAACATCAAGATCTTATCCCAAAAATCGATTAGTGCTCAATCCCTCATATTCCCAATTGGAACGCAGATCCAAATCCAGAGAAACTCAGAATCAAACATAACATACCTCACACAACAAAGATTTCTTACCTGATCAATAGCCGACTGCCACTCCCTTGCTCGAATCTAGATCTGTTGCCGACGATCAGAAAGCGCAAATAGACATCCTCGGAAGCAAACAGGGTACCTCAGAATTCCAGCATTGCAAACCATTCTCCGATTGCAGCCTAGCGTCGCCCTTTGCCCGCAAGGTTGAAAACGCAAAGAGTAGCCATCGGCTAGGGTTCGTGCGATGAGGAGAAGTAGAGAGGTCGCATGTGGCCGCGGCTAGGTTACGCGATGAGGAGAAGAAGGGATCGGGTCGACTGCTGCTTGTGCTGTGGCTGGGGCTACGGTGTCAGGCTTAGGTCACGCGATGGAGAGGGAGGCATCGGGTGTGGAGATCGCGCTGTTTAGGGCTCGCGAAGGGGAGAGGCGTCGAGTCAGAGCTGGCTGCGGCTTCGCAATGGAAGGAAGAAGAAAACGAAAGGAGGAAGTGGGCGGCTTCGGCTAGGGCACGAGGGGAGGATATAAGTTTTATAACTTATAAATGACATTTTTGCAACTTAACCCCTGACTTTTAAGTTACTAAAACCTCGCCCCTACCTTTGAGTTTTATCAATAAAACCCCTCCAAACTTCCAAAAATCCAACCTAGACACTCATTTTGGATTTTCTTTCACTCAACTCCTTAAGAGTTACCGATTTAGTCCAATTAAACCCCCAAAAATCTAGACCGTAGGCCTAGAAACCCTAGGAGTTGTCGAATAAATCTCTGAAAATTTTTCTGACTTGGATTTTCGAATTTTCGTATTTTACATTCTCCCCCACTAATAAAAATTTGGTTCCCAAATTTTCACCATTCCTCATACGGCACACACTAGCAGCTAAACATGTTTGTACTCATCTTGAGTAACTACTACGTCTGATACCCTAAGGTTACACTGTTACGAAACAACTGGAGTTACAATCCAGAGGTTATTATCCGATAACCAGATACACTCGGATAACTACTTAGTCATCACAACTATCTAGGGCACTCAATTCTATGATCACTAGCGCCAAGTCTATACTTCGATCCTCAAACGTAAAACGTTAAATCCATGAGTATTATCCCCAAGTCTATATCCTCCTCCAAATAGACCATCAGAAGATAACAGATAATTTAAAGATTGCGCTAATATGTCGTACCATGTGCTACCATGAATAACCAACTTCCTAAATAATCAACCACCCAAAAGATCATTCATCCACTTAATGATCCATCAAAAAGCTACAAATCCGGTAGGTCCATGTCCACTACTAGAATCCTCAAAATACAACATAACATAGCAACATTATCCAATAACATGAGAGAACTCCAAATCATACCTAATTTACAGGAATGGTAACATGAGAGAATTTCTAACAATACCTAAATATATAGGAATAGTAACATGATCCAATACTACAAGAGAATTTCTACCCATCCTAACTAGGATAAGGGATACAAGAGATCAGAGAAATACCTGTCGCCAGAAGAAGTCCCATCGCGCCAAGACCCAAACAACCACATCGAGAAAACTATTCCGAACAAATCCGACAAGACGCGTAAAACAAGTAGACACCGTAAATCCACAAGTCTTCAAGGTATCCGATAACTTGGTTCTGATACCAAAATAAATTGGTATCAGATTGACACCGAAAATCCACAAGTCCCTAAGGTATCCGGCAACCTGGGTTCTGATACCAAAATAAATTTGTCACGCCCCGAGACCTAGGAGCCGCTGATCCAATAGAAAATCGGACAGCACCTCCCCATTCCGGCGGAGAATTTGCACATACACATAACATACATTCACAACCACGCAGTTTATATGGGCCTCAGGCCCCAAATCCAAGAAGAATAACAATACATATGATAATATGCTCATAAAACCAAAACCCGAACTTACCTGAGCAGCCAGGGGGCAGGAATGCAGCAAAACCACACGCGTAGTCCAACAATGGACTAAAAAGTACAATGTCATAATTCAAATCCCAAACCACAATTCCACGATAAATCCAGTGCAATGTAATAAAACGTAATATGGTCCTAAAACAGAAAATAGTAGATAAAACCCAAATCGAATGTAGTAGCAAGCACGGGACTGGGGACTCGGACTCTTCTAGTGGATATCAACCTGAAATAAAAACGTAATGGCAACAGTGTGAGTCCATAAGCTCAGCGGATACCCAGCAGATATGCATAGTGCGTTACAATAACAATAAGGGTCTACGCTAATACAGTCTCATATAACAATCGGAAAGGGTATACTGAAGATACTAAATACAGGTACATACCTGAATCCATCTATCCTGCAAAGGGTGAAACAAAGTCCTATGGAATAAGTATAACATACAATCCAAGGTAAACAGGTATCCAGTATATGCATGTCAATCAAGAGCAGAAATCAAATGCAGCAAACAATCCACGATGCAAAAATATGCCCATGGTGCAATGACATGTGTCACCCCCTAGTCCTAGTCAGGATCATCATCCACGACGTTCGCGTGGGTAGAGCTGTGACAACCTGTACGCACCTTGCCATCACTACTCCTGAGTGACCGGGGGACAGGATGCTGGCAGAGACTACGCTCCTACCCCAAGCAATGGGGGAGTCTAGCTCTTATCTCCTAATGGCTCAGTACGAGAAGGGATCCCTGGCTGCTACCACGCCCGGACCCACCGTCCAAATAGTGGTCAAACGGAGCAATACAGGGCAAAAGCACACACCCTATGGTAACCACTACCCGTGAGTGGATGTGTGTGCATATTCTCATGTAACTGGCGACGGGCTCGGACTATGTAGGAGCCAATGATCGCCAGCATGCAACAATGTAAGGATGGTGCATAAGCCAAACATATAACCCTCACCAAGTTCTCAACTAACCCCACCGGGTGCTAGGAATAGATTTGAATCCTATATCATGGGATACAAGTAACCTAGTAGATATACTAACAAAATAACCAGTGATCTATCAATATCAAAATGCAAAAGGGAAGTTATCACTACATCTATGTATATATCTACCCATATAGATGGCAACTCGTGAGACTATATAAAGTGTAACAGGAGCTAACCTCAAGGATAAACAGCAGCATATATCAGATATAGGTACACTAAGGCAGATAAGCATACAATCTTACTGTTATCTATAATAGACCATGCATAGCGAGAAGACTATATCTAAAAGATAAGTCAAAGGGTACCCGCCTCAAAATAGAATTCCGTATCAAATGGGAACCGCTCGTCCAATAATCAGCAATCAATCAGTGTCCTATATCAAGGATATAATTTTTAGCTGACACAATAATTATTAAGCAGCTAAACTAATTCCTACACCGTATTAGGATTAACTTAACCCTTTCATCCAATAAAACACTCATCAACATCTAACATCATTGAAAATACTCTACTGATCAAAAATCACCTCACCTCATCCAACTATAAATCTACAGAGAACCCATGAAGAAATCGAGTAATAAACCATCACCAAGTCAAGGAACCAAATCACACCCACAACACATGCTCATCCATAACCGAGCAACACTAACAGCCTGCACAAACTGAATTGCTATTGAAAATTTAAATCCGAACAGATCTAAAACATAACCATCCAAACACAGATCATGTACAGAATTGAATTCCAATTTCAGACAGAGCAATCCCACCCAAATCTAAACCACAATCAATTTCCTATTCAAAGCTACAATTCAACCTGTGATATCCAACAATAATCCAAGCTAGCATTCCAAAACTAAAATTACACCAAGAACTAAATTTACAGATCTTAATCTATTATGCTTAATTCTAACATAGATTAGGAATGCAATTAAACATCAAGATCTTATCCCAAAAATCGATTAGTGCTCAATCCCTCATATTCCCAATTGGAACGCAGATCCAAATCCAGAGAAACTCAGAATCGAACCTAACATACCTCACACAACAAAGATTTCTTACTTGATCAATAGCTGACTGCCACTCCCTTGCTCGAATCTAGATCTGTTGCCGACGATCAGAAAGCGCAAATAGAGATCCTCGGACCTCAGAATTCCAGCATTGCAAACCATTCTCCGATTGTAGCCTAGCGTCGCCCTTTGCCCGCAAGGTTGAAAACGCAAAGAGTAGCTGTCGGCTAGGGTTCGTGCGATGAGGAGAAGAAGAGAGGTCGCGTGTGGCCGCGGCTAGGGTACGCGATGAGGAGAAGAAGGGATCGGTTCGCCTGCTGCTTGTGTTGTGGCTAGGGCTACGGCGTCAGGCATAGGGCACGCGATGGAGAGGGAGGCGTCGGGTGTGGAGATCGCGCTGTTTAGGGCTCGCGAAGAGGAGAGGCGTCGAGTCGGCGCTGGCTACGGCTTCGCAAGGGAATGAAGAAGAAAACGAAAGGAGGAAGTGGGCGGCTGCGGCTAGGGCACGAGGGGAGGAAATAAGTTTTATAACTTATAAATGGCATTTTTGCAACTTAACCCCTGACTTTTAAGTTACTAAAACCTCGCCCCTACCTTTGAGTTTTATCAATAAAACCCCTCCAAACTTCCAACAATCCAACCTAGACTCTCATTTTGGATTTTCTTTCACTCCACTCCTTAAGAGTTACCGGTTTAAATCCAATTAAACCCCCAAAAATCTAGACCGTAGGCCTAGAAACCCTAGGAGTTGTCGAATAAATCTCTGAAAATTTTTTTGACTTGGATTTTCGAATTTTCGTATTTTACACAATGATCAGGACTTAGTGCCCAATTCATCGAACCA
>JAGFNQ010006346.1:45422-284653 GCA_024364735.1 Boesenbergia rotunda
TGGACATTCCTAGACCTATCCATTTTCTTAGGCATTTGTCTCCCCTTCTTGGGGTCAATGCCTTGACCCTTAGGTACACAAGTCTTAGGTCTATCATGATGCATGCTTTTCTTAGGGTTATGATCTACCTTATTACCCTTAGTCCTATCATTGTACTTAAATCCATGATTATGCACAAATAAACAATTCTCATGAGTTCTAGCATGCATGGGTGGGTAATTAACATGATTCTTGAAATGTAAAGAAGAACTTGAAATCGAATTTCTTTTTAAACCAGGGTTAGAGGGTACCTCCCTTACCCTTGTAGTCCTTCCTTGTTGTGAGCTTCTTCTCTTCCTTCTTTCTTCTTTTTCCCATCTTCTTAGATTTTCCATCTTCTTTAGCTCACCTTTTCTAGGGCATTTAGTGTGATAATGCCCTAGTTCTCCACATGTGAAGCATCGAATCTTCTTCCTTTTAGCTTAAGCTTCACCAATTCTACAACCCACATTAGCTTTAAAGGAATTTACAATAGGTTTAGGGTGTACCTCCTTTTTCTTACCTAGTGGGCACTTATCCTTGTAGTGCCCCTTTTCATTGCACCCAAAGCATACAATGTGGTCTTTAGTCCTTGCTTTGGTGGAGGTTGAGGCTTGGTTGACTTCCTCTTCACCCTTGGATGAAGTGGAGACTTCCTCTTGATCATGTGTAGGTGAGGGTCTCTCCTCCCCCTCAATCCTTGAGGTGGTGACCTCCTCCTCTTCTCTAGATGAGGTGGATGACCTCTCACTTGTTGGTGCAGATTGCACCCAAGTCAAACCTGTGTTTTGATATTGGCAAAAGGGTTCAAAAGTTAAGGGTTAATTGGTGTCTAACAAGTTTCTTGAGTGTACAGGAAAAGCCCTAGCGAAGGAATGCTAGGCACTGGCGAAGGACTGCCAGAATGGAAAAGCCCTAGCGAAGGAATGCTAGGCACTGGCGAAGGACTGCCAGAATGGACAAAGCCCTAGCGAAGGAATGCTAGGCACTGGCGAAGGACTGCCAGAAGAAAAGACCTAGCGAAGGGCTGCTAGGCACCAAGCGAAGGGCAGCTTGGTACCTCAAGACCTGGCGAAGGACTGCTGGGCAAAAGTCCAACTGGAGGAGCCGGTTGGCACCAGGTAAATTCTCCCGAGAGGAGTAGGTGAGGACGCGTTCCCCTTGAGGGAACATTAGGCGTCGGTTCGACCTAGGGCTCCATTTTGGAGACCAAAGTCAGAACCAAGACAGCTGAGGCTGTATAACCTATTATTTTATTGTTTTATTGTGTTTTGGACTAACCCTGGATGCAGGACCGAAGGAACGAGTGTCTGCAGCTCAGAATGCCTCAAAGGAGTGAGGCAACCGCTGACCAGGGCGCTCGGAGTGTCCCGGGCGCCCCCATGGTGACCACAAAACACAACAAGACAAGAAAGACTTCGACAGTACATACACAGGGCGCCCCCGCTGTCCCGGGCGCCCCCATTGCAAATCAACTCTGTCGCGTCTGCGCTACATGCACAGGGCGCCCCCGCTGTCCCGGGCGCCCCCAGCCAGATTTACCAAAGAAGACTCAGCGCTGCGGATAAGAGTTGGCCGAGTCAACCAGGGCGCCTCCAGCGTACAGGGCGCCCCAGTCAAGACCTATCCCGAGGTTCAAGGGATAAGTGGTTGACTGCGCTTTGTGTGGATCGGCTGCCACGTGGGGGGGCGCCCCCGTCGACCAGGGCGCCCCCAGGCCCTATATAAAGGGCCCTCGACTTCCTTCTTCATAGCATCAATCACTGCGACACTTCTGCGCTCTTCTGCTTCCGCGACACGCTCCAGAAATCTTCCAACTTGAGCTGACGACGTCCCGCTGCTCCGAAACTTCGATCTACACCGGACGTCGGTAACGAAGAGCTGTATTTAAAGTTTACTAAACTGTTCTTGTTATTATTCTTCTTGTAAACTTTTACGAACTTATAGAATTGCCCGCAGAAAACGGTCAACGACCGTGGGCCTTGGAGTAGGAGTCGACCCAGGCTCCGAACCAAGTAAAACGACCGTGTTAGCGTTGTTTTTGCTCTGTTTTATTCCGCTGCGCACTTACTCTTTTTAAATCCGAACGATTTGCGACATTCACCCCCCCTCTCTCGCATCTCTCGATCCAACAAGTGGTATCAGAGCGGGGAATTCAAACTTGGTGCAACCACCAGTTTGAAAATTTTTCGGATTTCTTTCGTTTTTCTCTCTCAATTTTTTTTAAATTTTCGTTCGAATTTTTCTTTCAAGGTTGGTGCAACACCCCTTGAAATTATTTTTATTTCTTTTCTTCCCGCACTACTAATCCAAGACCAAGTCTTGGAATATTCTTGTTTTTTTTTAATTTCAGAACGAATGGCCATCCAAGAAGGCTTTAGCACCGCCAGACCTCCACTTTTCAGTGGAGAAGACTTTCCTTACTGGAAAAGTCGAATGGAGGTCCACCTGAAAACCCAGGTGGATATGTGGATAATCATCCAGTCTGGACTGATGATTCCCACAAATGCTGATGGCGTACCACAAAACTACTCAGAGTGGGACACTGCCCTCAAACGCAAAATTGAAGCTGACGCCAAGGCAACTCAGACTCTTCAATGCGGACTGACAAAAGAGGAGCTGAACCGCGTAGGCCCATTCAACAGTGCCAAGGAGCTATGGGCTAAACTGATCGAGCTCCACGAAGGAACTTCAGATACAAGGATCAGCAAACGGGACCTGCTACTGAACAAGCTCTTCACTATCAAAATGGCAGATAACGAGACAGCAGCCCAGCTCCATGCCAGAATCCAGGAATTGATGAACGGTCTTCACGCAATAGGTCACCAGGTTCAAAACCGTGATCTTATAAGGTATGCCCTAAACGCGTTCCCTAGGACCACCTTGTGGGCATCTATGGTAGATGCATACAAGGTCTCTAGAGATCTTTCAAAAATTAAGTTAGATGAGTTATTCTCTGAACTTGAACTGCATGAACAAACTAACTGCAATTTGGCCGAGAAAAGTATAGCTTTCTTTGCAGGGAAAACAGGAAGAATGACTAAGAAGAAAACTCAAGTTGAACCCGAGTCTACCTCAGATTCAGAAACAGAAGATCAAGAAGAAGATCAATCTGAACTGGTCCGGCTAGCTCGAAGCTACTACAAAAAGTTGAAGAACCAAACCAACACACGGAGAACAAGCCGAAGAAAGGATGAACCAGCTGAACCAGCAACTGACAAACACAAGCCCAACGTAACCTGCTACGAATGCAAGAAGAAGGGCCACTACAAGACTGAGTGTCCAAGTCTAAAGGAGTCCAAAAAGACCAGAAAGAAGAAGGCACTCCAAGCAACCTGGGACGAGTCTTCCTCAGAAGAAGAAGAAGAAGCACCCCAGTCCAATCTTCTAGCCCTGACCGCTTCGGATCAAATCGAGACTGACTCAGACTCAGACCGGGACGACGGCAAGCTGACATTTTCCGACGACGGCGAAATAAGGGTAACGGGTTTTTCGAAATTACAATTGAATTCGCTTATTTCCTATCTATCCCGAGATTTGGCGAAAGCCAAACTCCGAATCGAGTCCCTCCGACAGGAAGTAAAACTCCTGAAAGAGGGAGCTGATTCTAAATCCTTAACTGAGAAACTTCAGGAAGGAACCCCTGATCAAGTTGAAAAACTTGAATCAGAGAATTCCTCCCTGAAAACTCAAGTTAAGGACTTAAGAACAGCTTTAGAACGATTCACTTCTGGTTCCAAGAATCTTGATCTGATTCTGGGAAAACAGAAGTCTGTTCTAAACCGATCCGGACTTGGCTATAGAACCAAATCTCGGCAAAGATCTTACTTTGCTGTACTGAACCAGTCAAGACCTAAGGTTCAGGCATGGGTGCCAAAACTGTGCCTGACTAAACCAACTGGTTCAAATCAATTTTGGATCCCCAAGGACAAGATTCACATCTTGCCTAACCCATACAGAGGCTTTAGTCCAGGGGGAGCCAAAATCAAAACAATTTTTATAATTAGATAATTTTTTAATTGATTGATTGTTTGTTTATTTAATTTTTGCAAATTGCCATGCTTAGATTTAAGGAATACTTAGATTTAAGGACTAGATTACTTGAAACTTGAAAACATAGTATTGGGAGGAGGTGAGATGATAGTACGTTGGGGAAACCAACTTAATAAGATCAAGTCTACTTGGTCTCTTTAGACTGGTGAAACCAGCCGAAGCTACCGATCCAAGACCCAAGCTAGTTAGACCAGAAAATGACCTAATTTAATTTGAAAATGAAATTTCATTAAAAGGCTTTGTCAAGGAAAGGGTGGATGATCCCATAAGGCTACGGCCAAAGAAGGCCTTGTGCCTCGCCAAGACCTGGAAGCCAATTTCTGAAATTCAAATTCAAATTATCTTTTGTCAAATTCGAATCTAACTCAAATTTCAAATAATTATAGATTCTAATCTGTTTTCAAAACTTATTTCTTTTTCAAAAATCACTTAATCTATTTTTCAAAATTTCTAAACTTATTTGTTTTCAAATCTGTTTTCAAAACTAAAATAACATTTTCAAAATAAATTAAAATTCCTTTTCAAAATTAATTTTTACCCTCAAACCTGTCTCACAAAAACCTTAAGGTTAACGTGTTTGAAAACCCTAGATTCAGTGAGACAGGAAAATTAAGCTCAAATTAAACCATCTTGCTTACGCCTTCATAATCATGGTCAAACTGTGGTTAACATAGTCAAACTATGATTAACATAGTCAAACATGGTCAAACACAGTCAAACGAAGTCAAACAGTCAAACCTGTTCAAAACGTTCAAAAGGCTGATACCTAGGGCGCCCTGACCGTCCCAGGCGCCCCCAACTGCACAAAGTCAAAGGCTGCTGAAAGCAGTCCATGAGGGCGCCCGTAACCTGTCGGGCGCCCATGACAACACTGCAACATACCAACTCCAGTCAAAGCAGCAAAAGCTGCATTTGACTGACTTGACAAGGGCGCCCGTGACCTGTCGGGCGCCCCTATGCACTTCTGTCCCTCACGCTGATTAAAGCAGCCAAAAGGCTGCATTCAACTTCTTTGACCAGGGCGCCCGTGACCTGTCGGGCGCCCCTATCAACAAACCTGTCGTCTACGCCAGTCAAAGCAACAAAAGCTGCAGTTGACCTGCTTTGATCAGGGCGCCCATGACCTCTCGGGCGCCCACAGAACTTTTTCACTGCCCTAGGCAGCCCGTGACCTGTTGAGGGCGCCCGGAGCCTCCCGGGCGCCCCCCATAAAACCCCTATAAAAGGGACCCGAGTCCCCTTCTCCTCCCACACCACATCTCACACTTCTTCTTCCCCTTGCCTCATTCTTGTGGATCAAGTGAACCCTAAAGCTTCCCTTGCCTCAACCATGCCTCCAAGGTATGAAATTTACTTTGGGTACTTAATTTTTGTTATTTTTTTCCTTAATTGCAAATTCTATGTCAATCATGCCTCTTCCTATAATCTAAGTTCTTATTCTCAATTTGCTTACTTTCTTCTCAACTAGAAAACGCCGAGCAGTTCAGTCGAACCCCGGTAACGAGCCCAGTCCCGACCCTAGGTTTCCAACCCTAGAACTTTGTAACAAATTCGCCCGAACCACCTACGTTCCGATTAAGACAAGTTACCTTAACCGTCATTTCTTTTCCCAATCCTGTCCAGTCGCAATGTCCGCAATTAACTTCTATCAACTGGATAACCTTGTATTCTGCACACATTCAATCAACAACACCCTATGTGCAGAATTCTATAACAACATAGTTAGGCAAGACCACTTGAGCTTCGTCACTACCGTTCAAGGAATGCCCTTGAACATCACTCCTACCCTACTGAACCGATTTCTGGGACTCCGACCATCTCAGTCCATCTTCTGTTGCTACCCTCCAAGGAACCTGCCTTTCGATGCCCCCTACTCTCATATTGACCTGAACACCTTATACAACTATTTCTTTGGGGAAGCCATGGACCCTGCAGGAGGGCAGTTCCACTCCACTCGACTCCCGATTCAGGACTACGCTCTCTATAGAGTGATTGTCCGTTGCATCCTTCCTCTGTCCACCAGGGACATAGCCACCATGAGACCCTTTCACACCTTTCTCCTCTATGCCCTTATCCACCATCTGGACATAGATATAGGCCTTCACATCTTTCACTGTATCCTGCATGCCTCTAGTGTGTCCACTCAGGGACGAGTCCGCACCCCCTTCTGCCATGTCATCACCTGGATCCTCCACCATCACGGCCGAAACATCACTGACGGCGAGATTACCACGATGACCGACTTCGACGAGATAGGATATAGGAACTTTTCCTTAGCCGGTATAGATGTCTCGGGCACCGGGGTTCTGACTTGGAGACGCCGACCAGCCGCACAGGACATTGCAGACGAGGAGGTCGACGTTGCCGACTTAGCAGCAGAGTTAGCTCAGCCCGATCCTCCGACACTCTACGAGCGAGTATCCCTCCTCGAGACACAGGTTCAGTCACTCCGGGAGGAATCGGAGGCTTACCACCTTGAGCAGTTGGAAACTAATCAGGGCTACTATACCGAGTATATGAGCGCGTTTGCAGCAGAGAGGGACGAAAGAAACGCCCAGTATGAGGAAATGATGACCATGCTTAGATCCTGGCATCCAGGCTCCCCTGATCAGCCTGGTCCCTCTTCCTAGATGACTTGGACGTGTACCTATTTGACTATCCCTACTGAGTAGGGTTGACTTCTGTGGACTTGTACTAGACTTCTGTTTGACTTATGCTTATCCTAGCTTGGCTTGTTTATTTCTGAATTGATTAAGTTAGGATTATGCTTAGTAGAATAGAATCATTTGTTTTTTTAAAAATATTTCAAATTGATTTTAAAATGTCTTAAATTGATCTTAAAATGTCTTAATTGATTTTAAAATGTTTTCTTTGTTAAAAATGTTTTACTTTGATTTTTTTTTACTTAGTTTTATTTCAAAAACTACCCCCTTCAAAACTAGGGTTTTCTTCGAAATGGAATTAGCCTAGGCTCTAACCCTAGAACTGCATGCACCTATAGATCTAGAAGCCAGCATCTCACAAGCACCTTAGGGTACTTTGAGTGATAACCTAGAAAGGGTTGAGATGCTTAGGTCTTTGCCTTAACTCAAGATGCTTTAAGTCAGTGCATCTGCAGTAGTTGGGGCACTAAATACAAACTGAACAGCAATCAAGTTAAGTATCAAGATTAGAAAATCTAACTTGAACAAAAACACTTAACTTGACTAACCCTAGCAAAAGCTACTGTTTATAACAGTTAGTAAGTAGCTAATTGGGTTAGACATGTCCCTAAAGATGAAACCAGACTTAGGTCTTAGTTTGTTTCAGTACAGCAAATGCTTTATTATTGCAAATATTTCTTCTGCATTTTTTTGATATATGTCAAAGGGGGAGAGTTGGAAAGGAAACAGGGAACAAAAATGTTTTTCCAAAATTTCTAACTCTGAAAGCTTAATTTATTTGCTTAAAATTTCTTTTGCTCTGAATTGCTATTAATTTTTGCTTAAAATATTCACTGAAAAGCTTTTTCTAATGTCTGAAATTTTTTCTAAGTCTGAAAAAGTTTTCCAAGTCTCGAATCTTTCTAAGTATGACTTTTTAAAAGCCTGAATTTTTTTGTGCTTAAAAACAAGAGTTTTCAAAAACTGAAAAAGTCTAAGTTTAAAAAAGTTTTCCTAAACTCAAAATTTGCTAAAATATGAAAACTTCTTCAAACTTAGAACATTTTTTTGAAAAACTCAGCCAATACTTAAAAAGTCTTTCTATAATAAAAAGTATTTAAACTAAAACCACCTACTTTTGAAAAACCTAGGGGGAGATTACTTCCAGGGGGAGGGAATCTAACTTAGGATTTCAATTTCAGCATTTTTTTCCTTAACCTTTTGAACTAGGTTGCCATATATCAAAAAGGGGGAGATTGTTGGTGCAGATTGCACCCAAGTCAAACCTGTGTTTTGATATTGGCAAAAGGGTTCAAAAGTTAAGGGTTAATTGGTGTCTAACAAGTTTCTTGAGTGTACAGGAAAAGCCCTAGCGAAGGAATGCTAGGCACTGGCGAAGGACTGCCAGAATGGAAAAGCCCTAGCGAAGGAATGCTAGGCACTGGCGAAGGACTGCCAGAATGGACAAAGCCCTAGCGAAGGAATGCTAGGCACTGGCGAAGGACTGCCAGAAGAAAAGACCTAGCGAAGGGCTGCTAGGCACCAAGCGAAGGGCAGCTTGGTACCTCAAGACCTGGCGAAGGACTGCTGGGCAAAAGTCCAACTGGAGGAGCCGGTTGGCACCAGGTAAATTCTCCCGAGAGGAGTAGGTGAGGACGCGTTCCCCTTGAGGGAACATTAGGCGTCGGTTCGACCTAGGGCTCCATTTTGGAGACCAAAGTCAGAACCAAGACAGCTGAGGCTGTATAACCTATTATTTTATTGTTTTATTGTGTTTTGGACTAACCCTGGATGCAGGACCGAAGGAACGAGTGTCTGCAGCTCAGAATGCCTCAAAGGAGTGAGGCAACCGCTGACCAGGGCGCCCGGAGTGTCCCGGGCGCCCCCATGGTGACCACAAAACACAACAAGACAAGAAAGACTTCGACAGTACATACACAGGGCGCCCCCGCTGTCCCGGGCGCCCCCATTGCAAATCAACTCTGTCGCGTCTGCGCTACATGCACAGGGCGCCCCCGCTGTCCCGGGTGCCCCCAGCCAGATTTACCAAAGAAGACTCAGCGCTGCGGATAAGAGTTGGCCGAGTCAACCAGGGCGCCTCCAGCGTACAGGGCGCCCCAGTCAAGACCTATCCCGAGGTTCAAGGGATAAGTGGTTAACTGCGCTTTGTGTGGATCGGCTGCCACGTGGGGGGGCGCCCCCGTCGACCAGGGCGCCCCCAGGCCCTATATAAAGGGCCCTCAACCTCCTTCTTCATAGCATCAATCACTGCGACACTTCTGCGCTCTTCTGCTTCCGTGACACGCTCCAGAAATCTTCCAACTCGAGCTGACGACGTCCCGCTGCTCCGAAACTTCGATCTACACCGGACGTCGGTAACGAAGAGCTGTATCTAAAGTTTACTAAACTGTTCTTGTTATTATTCTTCTTGTAAACTTTTACGAACTTATAGAATTGCCCGCAGAAAACGGTCAACGACCGTGGGCCTTGGAGTAGGAGTCGACCCAGGCTCCGAACCAAGTAAAACGACCGTGTTAGCGTTGTTTTTGCTCTGTTTTATTCCGCTGCGCACTTACTCTTTTTAAATCCGAACGATTTGCGACATTCACCCCCCCCCTCTCTCGCATCTCTCGATCCAACATCACTTTCTTCTTCACTTGATGATGTGGACACTTCTTCCTCCTCTTGAGCTATTGAGCTTACTTCCTCGGGTTCATCTACTCCTTGAGTTTGTGTAGGGTTCTTGTGATATTCCATCAACTTGGTCCATAATTCGTGTGCATTTTTATAATTCCCTACAATACTCAAAACATTGTTAGGCAAAACATCAATTAATGCATCTATTACCTTCTTGTTTGCCCTAGAGTAGTCTTGTTGTTCTTGAGTCCAATATCTAGGACGAAACTTCTTTCCATGCTTGTCCTTTGGAACTTCGAAAGGCTTTTCTAGCATGACCATGCACTCCCACTCCATGCTAAGCCAATTCTTCATCCTTGCCCGCCAAAAGTCGAAATCCTCATTGTCGTAGGGCGGTGGGGTGTAGATGTTGTCCCCCAACTTATCTTCCATTGTTTCCTCTCCTCTAGCGTGTGCTCCCTCGGCGGTTAGTCCGATCAAGAGCAGTCCTTGCTCTGATACCAATTGTAAGATCGTTGTCGTCCGCTAGAGGGGGTGAATAGCGATTTTTCGAACCCCTTTTTCCTACAAGATTGTTAGCGCAGTGGAAATACAGATAAAACAATAAATACAATGCTAACAAACCGTATTTAGTTGGTATCCACCCCGGTCGGGTGACTAATCCAACAATCCGTCGGTGGATCAATCCCCGGATAACCTCCGGCTAGAATGTGTTGCTCCTTGTGGGTGGAGAAACCTCTCCACAATCACCAAACACTTTCCTGAGCACACAAGACTACTACCTTGCCTTAGCCAAGCAAGATTCGTCAAGAAACTCAGCCACCACGAAGTCCTCTTTAAATAGGACTCGGGGATGATTTCTCGCTACCAGTCGACTGCTCCCAGGGCAATCGACTGGTGCCAGCCAAATTCGACCGTTGACACTCTCAACGTTCGAATTTGCCAGCTCACCAGCCACCTACTAGTCGACTGCCCCCAGGGCAGTCGACTGGTCCCTAGCTGAAACCCTTCACAAGTACATTCACACGACACTCGACCCTTACGACTTGACTGACTCCTCTTCCGCAGCCTCGACTGTTGCTTTCGCGCCCTCTTCATCTTCGGCCCTCGTCCCTCGGATGCGCACGCAAGCCTCCAGCTTGCCTCCATGCCACCCTTCACGTACGCCTCGAAGTCCGCACCCATCAGCTCATCGTCCCTGCACTCCATGGTCCCTCAGATGCGCACGCCAGCCTCCAGCTGGCCTCCATGCCATTCTTCACCGTACTGAGGCCGTCCAGTCAGGTCCATATGCGTAACCTGTACAACCTACACACTCAACATACGCATATCAAATACAAGGGTAAACCTAACTTAAACCCTTTGCCCAAACATCAAAACCCATGGTCACTCCGGACCATCTTAGGGTCGATTGCTCCAACAGAAAGTACTTCTCTAGAAATGTCTTCTTCATTGAAATCCAACTAGAAACATGTCCGGTGGACAAATAATAGAACCAATCCTTAGCTGCTTCAGTCAGAGAAAATAGAAATGCCCTTAACTTGATATCCTCTTCAGAAATCCCCAGAGGCTTCATGGTGGAGCAGACTACGTGGAACTCATGCAAGTGTCTATTTGGATCTTCTCCAGATTGACCTTGAAACTTAGGCAATAAATGAATAAGTCCTGATCTCAGCTCAAAATCACCAGTAAGCTCTGGATAAGCAATACATGAATACTGGAAAGCATGATCAGGTGCTGCAAGCTCCTTCATTGTTTTCTAGTGTTCTGTCATAGGACTGCATGAATGAGTAGAAATAGTCTGAGTAGAAATAATCTCAATAGCCTCTGAAACTCTGCCTTGGTTTCTCCTTGCTCTAAAAGTCCTCTCAATTTCAGGATCAAATTCCTCAAGATCACCACCTGCAGTCTTGGTCATACAACAAACACAAATCGCAGCAAATGTATATAGAAAAATGAAGCAAGTGAAATAGATCACAAAATATAAAAAGAAGCACACAAGCTAAAATCAAACAAACTCAACTAGTGTTCCCCGGCAATGGCGCCAAAAATTTGATGATAGCCCAATAAATAGTTTCATGATGAGCCTCAAATTTAGATATTTGTAGATTGAAAACCCTAGCTCACAAAATAAAATGAAGTACAGGGGCCTTAAGTCGTATTTTCCCAAGGACTAGTTAAGAGAGTTTAATCCAAGCTTGAATTTGTTTATCGTTTGATGTTTTTGGGTTTTCAGATTAAATTGGGGGATTTTGTTTTGTAATAAGGAACGAAAATTCAAGTTGAAATGAAATAGGCTTAACTAAAGCAAGATTAAACTAGGAAATTGCAACACTAAGCTTAACCTACTTGGAAATTTAGCAATTCAATACTGAATTATGTAATTGAAGGACAAAAACTAATATCAAGTGCAGAACAGCAATATATCTATAACTAATTTCAGAAATGAAATGCTGAAACAAACTGAATGCAAAAACAGGGTTGAATTGTTGTAGAGGATTGCCGAGGATTGCCTGATCGGTCGACAGACCGATCAGATGAGTGGCTGATCGGTCGCACATACCGATCAGGTGATGTCTTGATCGGTCAACAAACCGATCAGTAGCTGAAATGCGAACTAATACAGAATTACTTAACAAAAGAAACAGAATTCAGAATGAAA
This sequence comes from Boesenbergia rotunda, assembly GCA_024364735.1. Lineage (NCBI taxonomy): Eukaryota > Viridiplantae > Streptophyta > Magnoliopsida > Zingiberales > Zingiberaceae > Boesenbergia > Boesenbergia rotunda. Next base: position 57,435 of record JAGFNQ010006346.1, read on the forward strand.
TCTAAACAACAGATCTATCCTTCACCGAGAATTCCTTCTTGCCGTCACACAAGAGTCGACTAAGAACCCCCTAGCTCGAGAATCAGCGAGATCGGATTGGTCTGATCAAATTAGCTTCAGTTTGGTGCGCATCTGGAGTTTTCCATCGATCCTTTCCTTCTTAGCTTACTGGATAGCGAATTTGGCTCAGAACTTCTCGGATACCTTCGAAGAACCCCTCCGAAAGCTCCGATCGCTCCAATCGACGAGGAACAGCAATCAGAAGGGAATGATCAATGGTAGCTCAGCTCGTGGCAAAACCCTCGTATAAGCCTGTCAGAATCGGATTTGGCAAGCAATCTTCACAGAGAATCCATCTCTTCGATTCGAAATCTTGAAATGAAGAATTGATCTGAGGTTGGTCGTGCGATCTGAGAAGAAAACAGATGAGGAACTCAAAGAAACTGGAAGAACACTGGCTACACGCGACGACGAGCTCAGTGCGGAGAAGTTTGATTTAAATTATCCCTTTTGAATTGAATGGCTGTGATTGTTCCGGCATCATCCAACGGTCGGATCTTCTCCGATCTGAACCAAACTTCCCAGATCTCCATCAATGGCTCTGATCTACTTCTCCTTAGCTTGGATCAATCAGATCTGCGACGGATGGCTCAGATCTTCCTTCCTTTGAATGGATGGTTGGAACTCCCCTTAAGCTTGGATCAATCAGATCTGCGACGGATGGACTCTGATTTGGTTCAAAACATCAGATCTTGTTCTATGACTGGATTAACTATATCATGGGCTCGGATCGATCAGAAGCTTAAAGACAGCTCAGATCACCCCGTTTCTTGATCGGACAACCCACATTGACCCATCTCTTGATCCCCTTGATTGAAGCCAATTCTGAGCTCAAGTCTGATCCATCTGATCTAGGACTTTGGTCATTCCTACAAAAATTAAATGCAAATTCAATGTCAAATCATCTCAAATATACAATGATTTGTATCCAAAGCCAAAATAGAAGTAATTCATGAAACCTAATGTAAATGCAAACTTAAGCATATAGAAGAGGATCAAAACATGGGTTTGAGAGCCTAAAATGTTTAACAAAATAGTAATTATCAGTGGTCCTCTGAGCCCATAAGACACTGGGCAGCTCGTCCACCCATGTTCCTCCCACATTATCCAATTTTATCTTCAACCCCCTCATGATTTCCCAATTGGTGACCTCGGCCTGCCCATTACTCTGCGAGTAGGAGACTGAGGTGAAGGACTGCTGAATGTCGTATGTCGAGTACCACTCTCGAATTTTCTTGCCCTGGAATTTTCGACTGTTGTCTGAGACCAACGTATAAGGGATTCCATATCGACAGTGTATGTTCTGCCATAGGAACTTTATCACCGCCTATTCGGTGATCTAGACTAACGCCTCAGCTTTTACCCACTTGGTGAAATAGTCGACCGCTCGGTATTATAGTCGTACAGACAAGTGAAATTGTTTTTTCCTTAGGAGAGATCATCGAAATTCCAACTCCACTTCCTTGCCAAGTGGATGACCCATCCACATAAATTCTCCAGAAGCCCTCCGGCTCCTCTGAATGCAGCTCACTAAGGGAATCGGCTAGGGCCTGAGCATTAATGGCCTAGTGCGGCTGATACTATATATCGTATTCACTCAGGTCTGTCATCCATTTGATCAGTCACCCTGAGACCTCTGGATTGCTTAGCACCTGAACCAAGGTCAGGACAACGACTGAGTGCGCTAGGAAATATGGTCGAAGCTGCCGAGCGACTAAGATCAACACATAAGCCAATTTTTAGATTGCGGTATAACGGCACTCGGCGCCTTTTAGTAGATGTGCAAAAAGTACAACGGCTGCTATTCGGCCTCTCCCTGTCTCACCAACACCATGCTAACCACCTCGGTTGAGGCTGCTAAATAGACGTACAACACCTCTCCATGTAGGACCAGTGTGGTTGATAGAGGGGGGTGAATATCGACGTCAAATTTTTTCAGAAAACAGAGCAATTACGCAGCGGAAAATAACAAATCAAACGCGAACACAAGTTGGTTTTACTTGGTTCGGAGTAGCGGTCGGCTCCTACTCCAAGCCCACGGTTCTTGACCGTTTACGTTGGGAAATTCTATAGTCGTCAAAAGTCTTTTACAAATTGAGTTCAGATATAGAACTGAAAATTAAATTTGCAACACTTTTCGTAAATTAAATTTACCGACGCTCGAGGTAGATCGAAGTTCAAGCAGAGGGTCATCGTCGGCGCTGGAATCTCGAAGTTGGAGCTTGTCGGAGCGTAGCGCTTGAACGAAAGTGCTTGGAGCATTGAGAGCGAAGTCATCTGAAGCCTTGGGGGTGAACCCCCTTTTTAGCACCCATAGGGGAGCCTGTGTCGATGAGGGCGCCTACACGTGGCCTCTCCTGCGCGATCTCTTATCCTCAGGCTCGGTCAGCGCTTATCCATCTCACAGGGGCGCCTGGGCTGATGGGGGCGCCCGTAAGGTCCCGGGCGCTTGAGCTGCTTTGGTCCAGAGGCTTCGTGGCAGTTTGCTTCGTTTGCTTGGGTTTAGCCTTCCACTGGGGCGCCGTATCCATCCAGGCGCCTAGCCCCAGTGAGGCACCTCACTCCATTGAGGCGACTCAGCTGCAGAAATTCATTCCTCGATCCCTGCAACCAAGGTTAGTTCCAAAATAAAAAGAAGCAAACATGTTAGTCATTATTTACAGCCTAAGCTGTCTTGGTTCTGATTTTGGGTCTCCTAAATGAAACCCTAGGTCGAGCGACACCTACTGTTCCCTCGCATGGGGAACACATCCTCACTTACTCCTCTCAGGAGAGTTTACCTTTTGCCAACCGGCTACTCCGGTTGGACTTTTGCCCAATCCACCTGATCAGGTCTTCATGCCCAGTCCGCGACCAGGACTTCTTTGCCCAACTTCCGGTCAGGTCTTCTTGCCCAGTCCTTAACCAGGACTTCTTGCCTAGCCCTTTGCCAGGACTTCTTGCCTAGGGTATCTAGGACTTTTCCTGCATACTTAGTAAGCTTGTTAGATCACAATAACACCTTAACTTCTGAACCCTTTGCCATTATCAAAACCCAGGTTTGACTTAGGTGCTTCCTGCACCAACAATCTCCCCTTTTTGATTTATGGCAATATGGTTCAGAAAGTTAAGTTAAAAATAATCAAGGAATTCGAAGACACTACTCAGTTTTCTCCCCTGAACTGAATATTTCCCCCTGAGTTTTTCAAAGATAAGTGGGGTTTTGAAAACTTTCTAAGTGCTTTAGACTTTTAAAAAAAAATTCAAGCTTTCAATACTTAGAAAAATTTTAAACAAAATTTTCCTCACACTTAGAAGATTTTCCAACAAGTTTTCCATACTTAGAAAAAAAGTTTTCCACAAAGTTTTTCCATACTTAGAAAAAAAAGTTTTCCACAAAGTTTTTCCATACTTAGAAAAATTTTCATACTTAGAAAAAAAAATTCCAAAAAGTTTTTCCATACTTAGAAAAATTTTCATTTTGAAATGCTTAGATTTGAAAACCATTTGTAAGCATTTTCATTATTTACTTTACTTTTTGAAAAGAAAATAAAATTTCGAATTTCTTTTCTCCTTTCCTTTCTCTCCCCCTTTGCCATATATCAAAAAAAAAACTAATTATAGTAGCAGAAAAAAATAAGTTCTGTATTGAACTAACTTTAATAAGCATAAACTGGACCAAACCAAATTAAACCGTTCTTGTTCAGGTCCTGTCTAACCTAGTTAGCTACTTACTAACTGTTATAAACAGTAGCCTTCGCTAGGGTTAGTCAAGTTAGGTGATCTGTTCAAGTTAGATTTTCTAATCTTGACACTTAACCTGATTGTTGTTCAATTTGCATTTATTGTCCCAATTACTGCAGATGCACTGACTTAAAGCATCTTGAATCAAGGCATAGACCTAAGCATCTCAACCCAGTCTAGGTTATCAATCAAAAGTACCCTAAGGTGCTTGTGTGATGCTGGCTTCTAGATCTATAGGTGCATGCAGTTCTAGGGTTAGGGCCTAAGCTAAGTCCATTTGCGAAAAAGCCCTAGTTTTGAAAGGGGTAAGTTTTTGAACAAAACTAAGTTGGAAAATCATTTTAAATTAAAAAAATGATTTTTTTTAAAACATATTAATTCACAGATAAGAAATAAAATAATTTTTTTTAAAAAAAACATGTAGAGCAGTCATATTCTACTAAGCATAAGATTCAATTATTAAGTGCATGACTGAGCAGTTGAAGTAAAATAACTTATCAAACAAGTTGCCAGCAAGTAAATATAATAGATGCATAAGAGTCAACTGGTCAACAGGAGGACCAGCAAAGTCAAACAGTAGTCAAGCACGAGTCAACCCTACTCAATAGGGAAAGTCAAATAGTTAAAGATACAATAAAATAACTGGAAAGTCACTCTGATCTATGAGGAAGAGCCAGGAGGGTCGAATGAACCAGGCTTCCAAGACCGAAACAAGGACATCATTTCATTGTATCGCGCCTCGTTTGTCTAGTGTTCGGCTTGAATAGCGTCCAAGTACTCAGTGTAGTAGCCCTGGTTTACATTGTGCTCATTTTGTAGAGCATCCATATATTCGGCGTGTCGGGCCTCCATCTCCTCTCTGAGACTATGCATCTCAGTCTGTAATAGTGCAATGCGCTGGTCAGTGGTCAGTGGAGGAGGCTCCTATAAGTGCTCATTGATCTCGGCTGCAAGATCAGCAACGTCTACCTCCACCTCCTCATCCAAGTCGATCTGAGCTCCGGCCCTCTGTCGTCTCCATGAGAGAACCCCAGCGGCCGAGATGTCTATACCAGCTAGTGAAAAGTTCCTAGCTCCTATTTCGTCAAACTCGGTCATTGGGGTGACCTCCCCAACGGTGATGTCGTGACCGTAGTGGTGAAGGAGGGAAGTAATGATATGACAGTAGGGTGTACGCACTCGGCCCTAAGTCATAATGCTGGACGCGTACATAATCATGTGATACATGTGCAGACCAATATCTATGTCCAGATGCGTATAGAAGAAAGGTATGAAAGGGTCGCATAGTCGCGACATCTTGAGTAGTCAAGGGCAGAATGCATCGAACCAGAACTCTGTAGAGAGCGTAGTCCTGGACCCGGAGATCTACGAACTAAAACCGTTGCACCAACGGGTTTCACGCATCTCTGTAGAAGTAGGAGTAGAGAGTGTCTAAGTCAATGTGTGAGTATGCAAGAGCAAAGGGAGGGTCTCTTGGAGGATAACAACAAAACGTGGACTGGAAAGGTCGTAGTCCAAGAAATCTAGTAAGTAAGGTAGGTGAGATAGTCAGAGGCATCGCCTGAATAGTAGAGGAGTAGCAAAGGTCATCTAGTTTGACCAGGTTGTTGTAAAATTCTGCACACAGGGTCGAGTTCACTGGATGTGTGCAGAAGATAAGCTGGTCAAGTTGATAGAAATTAATTGCATCCATAGCTATTGGACAGGACTGGGTAAAGAATTGTCTGTTTAGAAAACTAGTCTTAATGGGCTTGTAAGTAGTTTGAGCAAATTTATTAAAGAGTTCTAAGTTTGGGAACCTAGGGTCTGGGCTAGGTTCGGCCCCGGGGTTCGGTTGAGTAACGCAACGTTTTCTAAACGAATAAAAAAAATTATGCATTTAAGAAGAAAAATAATGAAAAATTAATTATAAATGCATATTAAAAATGGTACCGAGGAGGCATAGTCGAAGAATGGCGTTCGAGAGCACGAGAAGGGCTTCCGGGCGCCTTGGGAGGAAGAGAAGTGAAGGAGGAGTTCGATTTTGGTGTGGGAGATGAAGAGGGAGCCATGGTCTTTATATAGTACTCATACGGGCGCCCGGGTTGATGGGGGCGCCCGTGTGGTCCCGGGCACCCGGATCAGGACTGTCAGCAGCCTTTACTTTGGCAGATCTGACTGCCTTGGGTGGAGATAAAGACTTGAGGTGCCCGTGAGGACCCGGGCGCCCGAGTTGACTTGACTCAACCATTGACCAGTTTGACCGTTGACCAGAGTTGACTGTGTTGACTAGGTTTGACTCAGTTGATTGTGTTTGACTAATCAATAATTAAGTCAAACACGCCCTAGATTCCATTTTAGATGAGTTTATTTGTGATATTCAACATGAAATTCAATAAGTTAGGTCTAGATATCTCACCCAATCTAGTGTTATTAATCACGTTAACCTTATAAGTTTTGTGAGACAGGTTTTTCAAAAACATATTTTGATTTTGAAAAACAAGGTTAATTTTGAAAGACTTGAATTAAAACAAACTTATTAAGTTTTAAGTTTAAGTTTATTGTTTTTGAAAAGTGTTTGAGTCTAAGATTAATTGAAATTTGTGTTAGATTCAAATCTGATGATAGTAAAGTGAATTGATTTTCAATAATTGGCTTCCAGGTCTTGGCGAGACACTAGGGCTTCTTTGGCCGTAGCCTTATTGGATCATCAACCCTTTCCTTGACAAAGCATTTTATTGAAAATTCATCTTCAAGGTATTTCTTGAAAGGTTTTAGTCTAACTAGTTTGGGTCTTGGATCGGTAGCTTCGACTAGTTCCACCAGAATGGCTTCCCTAACGTACTATCATCTCACCTCCACCCAATACTATGTTGTTCAAATTTCAGTTAAGTTATTTTGTCCTTAGTCTAACCAGTCTTAGGTCTAAGCATAATGAATTGCTGAAGGAAACAAATAAGCAAGCATGCAAGACAGAAAAATTGCAAAAAAAACTTATCTAATTATGAAAATTATTTTTATATTGGCTCCCCCTGGACTATAGCCTCGATAATAGTTAGGCAAGATGTGAATCTTGTCCTTGGGGATCCAATACTGGTTTGGTCCAGCATGTTTGTTCAAACAGAGCTTGGGGACCCATGCTTGAACTCGAGATCTAGGTTGGTCCAATATAGCATAATAAGACCGTTGTCTCGACTTGGTTCGATACCCTATCCAGATCGGTTAAGAACGGACTTCTGTTTTCCAAGGATCATATCAAGACCCTTGGAACCCAAAGTGAATTGTTCTAAAGCCACTCTGAGCTCCTTGACTTGAGTTTTCAAGGAGGAATTCTCTTTTCAAGCTTTTGAACTTGAGTGGAGTTTCCTTCTTGAAGTTCTCAGTCAAGGATCTCGAGTCGGCTTCCTCTTTCAGGCGTTTTACTTCCTGCCGGAGGGACTCGACCCGGATTTTGGCTTTCACCAAGTTGCGAGATAAATAAGAAATTAACTTCGAGAGTTCGTATTCTGAATAACCTCTTACCGTTATTTGGCCGTTCTCTGAGATTGTGAGCCTTCCGTCGTCTGGCTCTGATTCCGATCCGGTGTCGATGTCTTCCGAAGCAGTTAAGGCGAGAAGATTCGATTGCGGGTGTTCTTCTTCTTCTTCGGAGGAAGATTCATCCCACGTGGCTTGGAGAGCCTTCTTCCTTCGCGTCTTCTTTGCCTCCTTCAGATTGGGGCATTCTGATTTGTAATGTCCCTTCTTGTTGCATTGTAGCAGGTGACATTAGTTTTGCTTTTTGAAGATGAAGGTTTATCTGGATCTTCCTTTCTTCGGCTTGCTTTCTTTCTGTTTGTTTGGTGCTTCAGCTCCTTGTAGTAATCCCGAGCTAGTCGAACCAACTTGGGTCGATCTCCTTCACTGTCTTCTGAGTCTGAGTCAGACTCGGGTGTTGGTTGAGGTTTCTTCTTGGGGGTTTTTCCTTGAGATTATCCTGCAATGAAGGTAATACTTTTCTCGACCATAGTGGAGTTAGTCTGTTCTTGCAATTCTAATTCAGAGAAAAGTTCATCTAATTTAATTTTGGAAAGATCCCTGGACACCTTGTAAGCATCTACCATAGATGCCCACAGTGTGTTCCTTAGGAATGCGTTAGAGTATACCTGATTAGGTCATGGTTCTCTACCTTGTGACCTATCGAGTGCAGCCCATTCATTAGTTCCTAGATTCTAGCGTGGAGCTGTGCTGCAGATTCTCCTTCATTCATCATGATCGTGTAGAGTCTGTTCAGCAACAGATCTCTTTTGCTGATTCTGGTGTCGGAGGTACCTTCGTGCAGCTCAATCAGCTTGTTCCAAAGTTCTTTGGCGCTGTTGAAAGGTCCCACCCGGTTCAGCTCTTCCTTGGTCAATCCGCATTGCAACGTCTGGGTTGCCTTTGCATCAGCCTCGATCATCTTCTTCAACAAGGCGTCCCATTCAAAATAGTGTTGTGCCACTCCTTTTGCGTTCTTAGGAATCTCTAAGCCAGATTGGATAATTATCCACATGTCCACCTGAGTTTTCAGGTGGACTTCCATCGTGCTCTTCCAATAGGAGAAATCTTCTCCACTGAAAAGCGGTGGTCTGGCTGTGATAAATCCTTCTTGCATGGCCATTAATATTTTTTGAAAAATTAAAAACAAAGAAAACTTGTTCCAAGACTTAGTCTTGGATTAGTAGTGCGGAAAAAATTGATAGAAATGAGAAACGATCGAGTGGTATTGCACCAACCTCGATTAACAAGAAAGATTCGAAAAAAAAATTAAGATAATTCCATAAATTCGAAAAAAAAACTCTCAAATTGGTGGTTGCACCAAATTTGAGCCACCCGCTCTGATACCACTTGTAGGACCGGTGTCGTCGATTGACGGGGGTGAATATCAACGTCAATTTTTTTCGAAAAACAGAGCAATTAAGCAGCGGAAAATAAAAAATCAAACGCGAACATAAGTTGGTTTTACTTGGTTCAGAGTCGCGGTTGGCTCCTACACTAAGGCCATGGTCCTTGACCGTTTACGTTGGGCAATTCTATAGTCGTCAAAAGTCTGTTACAAATTGAGTACAGATATAGAACTGAAAATTGAATTTGCAACACTTTTCGTAAATTAAATTTACCGACGCCTGAGGTGGATCGAAGTTCAGAGCAGAGGGTCATCGTCGGCGCTGGAATCTCGAAGTCGGAGCTTGTCGGAGCGTAGCGCTTGAACAAAAATGCTTGGAGGGTTGAGAGCGAAGTCATCTGAAGCCTTGGGGGTGAACCCCCTTTTATAGCACCCATAGGGGCGCCTGTGTCGATGAGGGCGCCTACACATGGCCTCTCCTGCGCAATCTCTTATCCGCAGGCTCGGTCAGCGCTTATCCATCTCACAGGGGCACCTGGGCTGATGGGGGCGCCCGTAAGGTCCCGGACGCCTGAGCTGCTTTGGTCCAGAGGCTTCCTGGCAGTTTGCTTCGGTTTAGCCTTCCACTGGGGCGCCCGTATCCATCCGGGTGCCTAGCCCCAGTGAGGCGCCTCACTCTATTGAGGCGCCTCAGTTGCAGAAATTCATTCCTTCGATCCCTGCAACCAAGGTTAGTTCCAAAACAAAAAGAAGCAAACATGTTAGTCATTATTTACAGCCTAAGCTGTCTTGGTTCTGACTTTCGGTCTCCTAAATGGAACCCTAGGTCGAACCGACACCTACTGTTCCCTCGCATGGGGAACGCATCCTCACCTACTCCTCTCAGGAGAGTTTACCTTTTGCCAAGCGGCTCCTCCGATTGGACTTTTGCCCAATCCACCTGATCAGGTCTTCGTGCCCAGTCTGCGACCAGGACTTCTTTGCCCAACTTCCGGTCAGGTCTTCTTGCCCAGTCCTTGACCAGGACTTCTTGCCCAGCCCTTTGCAGGACTTCTTGCCTAGTATACCTAAGACTTTTCCTGCACACTTAGTAAGCTTGTTAGATTACAATAACACCTTAACTTCTGAACCCTTTGCCATTATCAAAACCCAAGTTTGACTTAGGTGCTTCCTGCACCAACACTCCCGACTCCGGCCTGGCTAAAATAGGTAACCTCACCAAGTAGGTCTTCAGTTCTTCAAAGGCCTTATCATAATCCGCGTCCCACTATAACTTGGTGGCTCAACACAATGTTTTGAAGAAGGTCAGGCTCCATTCGGCCACCCTGGAGATGAACCGAGATAGAGTCGTGATCCTTCTTATGAGCCACTGAGCTTCCCTTAAATTCGAGGTGGTGGCATGTCGAACAATGCTTTGACCTTGCTCGGATTAGCCTCAATTCCCCTCTAGGTTACAATGTAACAAAGGAATCTTCCGCTCCGCACTCCAAAGAGGCATTTGGTCGAGTTTAACTTCAGCCCATACCTTTGCAGGGTGTGATATGTCTCTTCCATGTCCTGCACCAACTCAGCCGACCAGGCGGTCTTAACCAGAATATCATCAACATAAACCTCAATGTTCCACCCGATATGCTCCCTGAAGACCTTGTTCATCATGCACTGGTAGGTTACCCATGCATTATTGAGTCCGAACGGCATGACAGTATAACAATATGTACCGTCCGCGGTAATGAAACTTACCTTCTCTTAATCGGCGACGGCCAAAGGCACCTGATGATAGCCCTAATAAGCATCCAACATATAGATGAGCTCATTGCCGACCGTCGAGTCGACCATCTGATCAATCCTTGGCAACAGATAACAGTCCTTCAGTCACGCTCAGTTAAGGTTGTAGAAGTCGATGTAAACATGCCACTTGTTGTTAGGCTTAGCCACGAGTACTATGTTAGCTAGCCAGGCCAGGAATTGCACCTCCCGGATATGATCAACTTTCAAAAGCTTATTGACCTCCGCCTGAATGACTTCGTCCTGCGCTGAGCTGAAATCACTCTTAGGCTACTTAACGCGTCAGACCTTTGGGTAAACATGCAACTTATGCTCGGCTACTTCCGGTCGGACCCCTCTGAGATCCTTTACTGACCATGCGAACATGTCCTAGTTCTATGCCAAGCAGTCCACCAGGGGTTGCCTTAACTCATCAAGGAGGTCAGCTGCTATCTTGATTTTGGTTTCCTCCCGGTCGAGGAGGAGTTGAACCTCTTCCTTGTCCTTATCCAACTCTGCCCAAGGGGAGGCCTGCACCACATTATAGTTGGTAGAGGCTCGCTGTGTTTTTTGACTCTCTAATCGGACGTCGTCTACATAACACTGCCAAGCGACTCTCTGATCTTCTTTAACTTCGCTGACCTTGTCGCCAACTAAAAATTTTACCTTAAGATAGAAAGTTGAGACTACTGTCCGGAACTCGTTGACGGTGGGTCATCCTAAGATGGCGTTATAGGCCGAAGGAGCGTCCACTACCAGGAAGGTGGACCACTTGGTCCTCTTCAAGAGTTCTTCGCCCAAAGACACTGCCAGTTTTACCTGGCCGATCGGCTACACCTCGTTCCTCATGAACCCGAACAATGGTGTGGCCACCAACTCCAGCTGGGATGGCTCAATCTGCAGCTGATCGAATGCCCTTTTGTATAATATATTGACTGAGCTACTCGTGTCCACGATGGTGCGGTGGATCTGATAGTTGACGATCATTGCAGTGGCGGTCAAGGCATCGTCGTGAGCGATCTCTAGCCCCCGAAGATCTTGCGGTCCGAAACCGATCTGGGGCCTTGCGCTTGGGCAGCACTCGTCCCTATTTGGTTAATTTTTAGTTGCCCCCAAGCTTATGGGCATTTCCCCGCTTGGTCGAATGGCCCTGCCAAAGGCTCGGGAAAACGAATTGTGTGGTTGTCACTCGGTCATTGTTGCTGGGACGTTTTCTGCGCTCAGGCAGCCATCAGGAGCTCATACTCCTTCGGTGTGATGGTGATCATTATTTTGTTGGAGTCGTCCATCCTCTACTCCCGATCAGGCAAAAGACCCTCCTTCTAGCGCCAAATTTAATCCGGCTGATGAGTGAGTCGTACTCCCAACTTAATGACGTGCCCCAATTAGTCGATGGAGGGAATGTGCAGGAGACAGCTGGCCAGGCTGGATACTCCGAAGGGCGACTGGCTCATCACCTGCAAGAAAGAGACTATTAGGAACCCGCCGGGAAAGTTCTAGCAAAAGACCCTCCGACGGTCAAGTTAGGAATCCGATGGTGGAGAAGAAGGAAAAATAAAGAACACTATAGCTCCCCCAGATCGCGTACCCCTGCGCGAGAAGTGGAGGGTCCTATATATAGCTGGGGGAGACGACCAACTATTGGGTATGGCTTGGCGGGTTACCTAAGCGAATACTTGGTCGATCCGAGAGACCTCTCCATGTCTATGGATTAAAAATTAATCCGAATGGGGACCCGTCTCCCTATGACCGTCTCGTGCCGTATCGAACGATCCAAATCACAACTCGGCCAATTACCAAAATCGGCCTTGTAATTTGCTTGACCGTTCGACCGCGGAAAAGGCGACGAGTTGATCGGCGACTTTTGTGTTTATGGTCGGGGTCCAGTTAATAAATTATTCACTATGATACGATATCAAAATAATAAATTAACTAACATAAAATAACGAGGCAAATGAATAAGGCACAAATAAGAATGAAAGGAACTAAGGAAGAATTATACCTTCCATTACCTTACGATCTTCTACCGTATGACCCTCCCTTCTTGGACGTCGTATGAGCGACGATCTACCAAGAACCGTGATCACCAAGTCGATCCCTTCTCCTTGTGCCAACCAAACCCTAACCAAAGGGAGCGGCCGCGCTCATAGGAAGAAGATAATCCAAACACAAATCCTACCATTCCTCTTCTCCTCCTCTGACTACTTCCTCACGCATCCTGGTTGCACCCTTTGAAACAAGCTTCTCCATCATGCAATCTTATCTGCTCCTCTTGAAGCAAACTGCATGAGCAACTTGGTTAAGCAAGTTGATCCCTCACGCAATCTGTTTGCTCCTCTTGAAGCAAGTTACATGATCAGTTTGTTTCCCTTTGGCACCAATGCGTGAGCAACTTGGCAAGTTGCTTCTCCTCGGCAAGGAGAAGTCAGCGCCGTCGTCTTTCTCCACCGCTGAAGGAAGCACCAGATAAAGAGCCCCTCTGCCAATTTCGAATTGTAATTGCATGCACCATGATTAATCTGCCAATTCCGAATTGCAACCGAATTGTAATTGCATGCATGCCAATTTCGAATTGTAATTGCGTGCATGATTAATCTGCCAATTACGAATTGCAAAATTGCAATCGAATTGTAATTGCATGCATGATTAATGGAATTGCAAAATTGTAATTCCGAATTGTAATTGTAAAATCGCAATTCTATGCATGCAAGGCAAGCGTCGGCGTTGAACACGTCTCCAACGCTGTGCATGTCACGGCGTTGAACTCACCGAGAAGCCATGAGTTCCGTTTGCACTCACGCGAGGAGAAGGAGCCTCACCCGCCGTTCGGCGCCGCACAGAGAGGTATATAGAGAGAGAGGGGAAGAGAAGAGGAGACTTAGGGTTTTTCTTATGTTTCCTTGGATTAATCAAATGGATCGATTAATCTCTTGGTTTCATATCATCATAGGGTATAAATAGGGCTACGATAGAGACCATGAGGAGGAGTTAGATCTTGACCTGCTAATGGATCCAAACCCGATCCATTAATAAGGATTCATTCCACTAAAGGACTCTTATTGAATTACCTCACCAACCCCCATATTTACATATGGGTTCCACTTATTACGAGTCGTCTATCCCCCCGTGTTTAAGATATCGAATGTCCGTTAATTAATTTAAATTACTGACAATTCAAATTAATTAATCTCTAGATCCTTGACTAGTACCACTCGACCTTATCATCATACCGGATCAAATCCACCTGCAGGGTTTAGTATGATGAACCTTTCGAGCTCATCAAGGGGGCATCATCAACCCGACTCACCAGGACACAGATTTCGTCAATAATCAACAGCACATCATATTATTAATATTATCTCCCAACTTACCTGACCTATCGATCTAACAGAATAGATATCGCTCATTGGTAAATCAAAGAAATAATAGTTAATAATATATGCCCGTTATTATATCGGGGTTAAGGGATTGTACTTCATAATATAAACTGAGGTCCTATCCAATTATCGAGTCAGTACAAATTGGATAACCTCGGGCTTTGGCCCTGCTCAATGTACTCAAAGCACACTAGTGTAATTCTATGGTCAAGACCAACCACACCTAATTACACTATAACTATCCCGATGGGTTGTCCAATTCCATCTCGATTGTGGGCCTCTATTTATATTAAGCAAGAAATTGATAACATGATCTTCCGTGTGACACCACACACCATGTTATCTACAATGCAAAGTAATTGGACTTTATGCATGTACTAATGTAAACAGACACCTAGTGTAGTTGTGATTCTCTTTTCAAAATGAAGATGTTCATATAAAGAAATGCATGTCTTTCAGTATACACATCTTACACCAACTCTGTTTTCACCTTTATCTCATGCAAAGACAAAGTCAGTGAATAGTGTCAGTCAGCCGATCAGCGTTGTGATTTTTGGGATTCGCGAGCGGCCTATGGTACGGTCTGCTCTTACTCATTGCAACTGTTAGAAGACGTACTAAGCCAGCGAGATTCTTGCGATTCTTGACATGAGTGGTGTTAGGCTTGGGTCGGTGGATGTCGGCGCGGTCACTACTGCCACACGCAAGGTGTCATAGAATTTATATAAGTACTGACAAGAGAAACCTCTATGAGTATGACGCACCAAGTAGCAAAGCACTAGGGGGGTTGTCGATCGGCGTCCTTAGAGTCGTGTTGTCAGGACCCTCAAACGGAGCTTTTCCACTCAAGGGGAGGAATAAGAAACCCCATAAGTTGAGAAACCCCAGTCGGGCTCTATCCCGATCAGGAGTCCCAGTCGGGGTCATTCCTAGTCGGGCTTTCCCCGATCAATATGCCCAACCGCCTACTCGGGTTTAATTCTGACCGGCCCCGCCGAACCAACATGGTTTTCTTGTGAGCCGAGTCACCTTGCGAGGAAAATTGGCTGAGCAGGTCCGACCCGAGTGAGGGCCTTATGGCCCATGTTTATCCTTGTGCCCCACCCCGATCGTAGATTCTACGTCCAACCTGTCATCCTTATCAGCCGTGCCGTCCATGTTGGTTTCCGAGGAGATTCCGGGTCACGCATGGGAAACCTCTGCATGTCCACGGATTAAAATTTTTCAATCCGAATGGAGAACAATTTCCCAAACGACCGTCTCATCATCGTGCTAACCGATTCGAGCGACCGCTTGAACAAACTGTTGTTCTAGCAATCAATCTCGTCCAACCAATTAGCTGCGAAATAGACAATGAGTGGATCGCCGATTTTTATGTTTATTATCGGGGTCCAAGATTATTATCAACATAAAATATTGAACAATAATCAACAATTAACATACAATAATAAACAAGATCAATGGAGCCAAAAGAGAAGATATACCTTCCCGTTTACCTCGCGATCTTCTATTGTATGACCTACCCCCTTCTTGAACGTCATATGGGCGACGATCCTCCAAGAAACAAAGTCACCAAGAAACCCTTCCAACCTCTTGCTTGCGCCGACCACAAATAAGGAAAGATTGTGGGATCGGTTTGAATCAATAGAGGGGGGGTGAATATCGATCGATAATTTTTCGAAAAACTTAGAGTAATTGCGCAGCGGAAAAGTAAAAAAACGCTAACATGTTTGTTTTTACTTGATTCGGAGTCGCAGTCGGCTCCTACTCCAAGGCCCATGGTCCTTGACCATTTACGATGGGCAATTCTATATTCCGTAAAATTGTTACAACTTGAGTACAAATATAGAATTTAAAATACAGCACTTAAACGAAAATTATATCGACGACCGGAAGATTAGAATGTTAGAGCCGTGGGTCGTCGTTGGCGCTTGAGTCTTGAGCACGGAGCGTTTGGAGTAGAGCGCTTGAAGGAATGCGTAGAAAGAAGTTGTCTCTAAAGCCAAGGGTGCGAACCCCTATTTATACTAGTCGCTGGGGGGCCTGTGTTGAAGGGGGCGCCTGACACGTGGCCCATTCTGCGCGAAACTCAATCCACAGACTTGGCCAGCGCTTATCCCCTCAACTGGGGCACCTAAGCTGACTGGGGCGCCTGTATGAACACAGGCGTCTCACTTGATGATGTGGCAGCTTGCTTCGAGTGGCTTGGAATCAACCCTGTCTGGGGCGCCAGTATCAACATAGGCACCTGCCTTCATTGAGGCGCCTGGGAGCAGAAACCTCCATCTCTTCGTTCTTGCAACCAGGGTTAGTTCCAAAACATAAATAACATATAAATGATACAAATTTAAGCATGATTAACAACCCGAGCTTGTTGGACCTTGAATGGCTAGAGAGGGGGGGTGTGAATAGCCAGACACACAAAGTTTTGGCTTCTTTTGAACATTTCTTTCTGCAATCAAAGTTAGCAGCGGAAACAAAACACAGAAAAAACTATACAGAAATAAGCAGAGCAAACCAGTCACTAACACGGAGGGTTTACAAGGTTCAGGGATAACTTGCCTCTACTCCTTGGCGTGCTCGTAAGGTGGGTGATCCCTTGATCGTCGGCAGATCAAGCCCCGGAACTCTAGATAGAATAGATCCTCCTTCTCGGTGGAGAAACCTCTCCACAATCGTCCCATGATGATATGAGATTGAGTACAGGAGATCACGAGAAGAACGCTCACACAAATGTAGCAGAAACACTCAAGCACGAAGACAATACAGAGAGCTCAAAACCACCCAGCAAAACTTCTCTCGTTTTCTGTCTGTTCTCTCCCGCTCCTCTGCATCCCAGCTTCTTCTTAAGCGTCTGCTCACCAACGCGTCTGCAACCTCTATCACCAATCCACTAACCTCGCTCAGTCCACTGAACCCTCTTTAGCCGAGCCTCAGGCCAGTCGTCAGCTTCGCCAGCTAGTTGCCAGCCCGTGCCAGAAGCCGTTGAAACCTGCGAAGGGAAAACGGACAAACCTGACCGAAGCGAAAGTCGCCACTTGAGCCTCCTTCTTGGTTTGAGTCATCCCTATCCCACTGCACACTTATCAGATGATTAGCAAAGCATATCACAAAGAAATCAGCAAGTATCAGAAAGATTCAGAGCGAAATCAGAGCATCTGACAACGATTCAAATTAAAGATATCAGACACTGATAGGCCACCAGACCAATCAGTGATGACCCTGATCGATCAGGCTACCTCCTGATCGATCCAGTGACTCCCTGACCGGTCACACTGACCGATCAGGGATTGGGGATCGGTCACACTGACCGATCCATCAGCTTACTGGCCACAACCCGCAGATTCACTGCCAGAAGCACCTGATCGGTCACCTGACCGATCAGGGTGTGCCCTGATCGGTCACAGTGACCGATCAGGCCACCTCTGGACCGATCAGGACCCATCCTGATCGGTCCAAGAGGCCCTTGATCGATCACCACGACCGATCAAGGTCTTCTCCAGAAAGCTACGATCTCTTCTCTGATCGTTCACCAGAACGATCAGTAGCCAAACAAAAACCACACAAAATGTTTCTGTTCTCTCCCTGATCGTTCACCAGAACGATCAGACGTCCTGGATAGGTCACCAGACCGATTTGTTCACAAGGGAACTCGTGCCAACTCCTGATCGGACTCCAGACTGATCAGGTCACTTGGCTGACTCATGCTCAGTCACCTAGCTTCACTCGCTAGGACCCGGCTGTTGGTGCAGGAAGCACCATATCAAACCTGGTTTTGATATTGGCAAAGGATTCAAAGTTAAGTTTATTTGTGATCTAACAATGTTACTCAAGTGTGCAGAGACAAAGTCCTAGCGAAGGAATGCTAGGCACCTGGCGAAGGACTGCCAGTATCCAAGCCCTAGCGAAGGACTGCTAGGCACCTGGCGAAGGACTGCCAGTATCCAAGCCCTAGCGAAGGACTGCTAGGTGATAAGTGTCATTTTATTGATCATTCTATATGCTTAAATCCATATTTGACCCATATTTTACTTGTGTAATTGTGGATTTACCCTAGGTTTTAGAATTTATACCCTTTTTGGACCTAATTGTAAATCTTGTTATATTTGAGTTGTTTTGTCACTAAATTTTTGATCTACTTTTGTAGGCTTGGAAGGATCGTGGACCTAGGTTATATTGGGTCAAGGTTGAGTCAAAGTGGATCAGGTCAAAGGAATCAAGCGTCAACTAATTTGGACCGTCCGATGCAAAGATGGTTAGATCTAGACCATTTGAGAACTTCTGATCAATCTGAGTTGGGTTTAAGGTTAATCTAGCGATCAGATCAAGATCTGAAGGTTTCAGCTCAATCGGAGATCATTTGACCGTTGTATCACGATCAGAGAGATCTTGGTTCTAACTTTGGGCTTCCCAAATGGAACCCTAGGTCGAACCGACGCCTAATGTTCCCTCCTACGGGGAACACGTCCTCACCTACTCCTCTTAGGAGAGTTTACCTTTTTGCCAACCGGCTCCTCCAGTTGGACTTTTGCCCAATCCACCGGATCAAGTCTTCGTGCCCTGTCCGTGACCAGGACTTATTGCCCAGCTTCACTCACCAGGTCTTCGGTGCCCAGTCCACGACCAAGACTTATTGCCCAATCTTATGTCAGGACTTAGGTGCCCAGCCCGCGGCCAGAACTTAGTGCCCAATTCTTAGAACTAAGACTTCGTGCCTAGTATACCTAGGACTTTTCCTGCACACTCGAGTAGCATTGTAAGATCACAATAAAACCTTAACTTCTGAACCCTTTGCCATTATCAAAACACAGGTTTGACTTTGGTGCTTCCGGCACCAACAAAGATCTCCTCCTTCCTTTACCTAGCGTTGCCGGCCAAACCTCCTTCACTTCAAGCCGCCAGCCCTCTTCCTTGCTCCAAGGATGCGCCGGCCTAGAGGAGAAGGATAGAAGAAGAGGAAGAAGATGAAGAAGAAGAGAACCCTAGCCTTTCCCTTGTTCCCTAACCGTCGGCGCCAACCTCTTCCTTCCTCTTCCACCTTGTGCGCACCCACAAGGTGATGAGAAAAAGTTTCCCTTCACCTCCCGTGAGGTATCCGCATGCCAACAGATGGAAGAAGAAAAGAGAAGGACCTTCTCCTTGTTAGGATGTATACTAAAAGTCTTATCTTTTCTGTATGGACATCCACATTTTGAAAGCGAATCACAACAATACTAATGCATGTTTATATTAGTATGTGCATAACCGTCTGATACTTTGCATTGTAGATAACATGGTGTGTGGTGACACACAGAAGATCATGTTATCAGTCCCTTGCATAGTATAAGTAGAGGCTCCCAACCGAGATGGAGTTGGACAAACCATCGGGATTGTTGTGGTGTAATTAGGTATGGTTTATCTTGACCATAGAGAGACACTAGTGCACTTTGTGTGCAATGAGCAGGACCAAAATAGAGGAGATTCAATTTGTACTGACTTAATAATTGGATCGGACCTCGGTTTATTATGGAGTACAATCTCTAAATCCCGATATAATAACGGGCACATGTACTTAGTATTTTATTTCTTTGATCTACCAATGGGCGAGATTTATTCTGTTAAATCGATAGGCCCGGTAAGTTGGAAAATAATATTATGTACATGGTGTGTCGTTGATTATTGACGGAATTCGTGTCCTGGTGAGTCGGGATGATGATGCCCCCTTGATGAGCTCATAAGGTTCATCATGTTAAACCCTGCAGGTGGACTTTGTCCAACATGATGATAAGGATAAGTGGTACTAGTCAAGGAGTTAGAGGTTGATTAATTAAAATTATCAGTAATTTAAATTAATCGATGGACATTCGATATCTTAAACACGGGGAGATGGATGTACTCATAATAGGTGGAGCTCATAGGAAAATATGGGGGTTGGTGAGGTAATTCAATGAGGATTCATTAGTGGAATGGATCTTCATTAATGGATCGAGTTTGGATCCATTAGCAGGCCAAGACCCAACTCCTCCTCATGGTCCCTATCGTAGCCCTATATATATCCCATGGTCGCATGAAACAAGGATCCAATTCCAACATAAGAAAACCCTAAGTTTCTCTTCTCCTCCTCTCTCTCTCTCTCTCTCTGTGCGGCGCCGAACAGCGGGTTACCTTCTGTTTTCTCCTCCACGCATGAGTGCAACATCGACGTGCATGGTTGTACATGCAAACGGAACTCAACGTGCATGGGCTGTGAGTTCAACGCTATGGCTTCTCCAAGCAAGTCGATGACTTGCCTTTGCATGCATCAAACGAATAGCAAGTCGGCTGGAGAAGTTGTTTCTTCTCCACTCTTGTTCTCCAATTAAAGTGGAGAAATTGCTCACGGATGTGGAGAAAACGTCGGCTGGAGAAAGCAACAAGTTGCATACGCAACTTGTTGGTGGCTGGAGAAAGCAGCAAGTTGCACAAGCAACTTATTGCTGGCGGGCAACTTGTTGTTGTAGCGCAGAACACAAGTTGGAGTTGCTCTTCTCCAAGGGAGCTCCATGCTACTTGTTGCTCGGGCACCGACGGTGGAGGAAAGGAGTAGTAGGGTTTGTGTTTGGATTATCTTCTTTCTTGGAGTGGCCGGCGGCAACCCTAAGGATAGGGTTTGGTTAGCGCAAAGAGAAGGGATCGACTTAGTGACCATGGTTCTTGGTAGATCGTCGCCCACACAACGTCCAAGAGGGGAGGGTCATACGGTAGAAGATCGTAAGGTAACGGAAGGTATATACTCTTCCTTGGCTCCTTTGATTTTCTTATCATTTTATGTGATGCTTTAATTAATTATCATGTTTAATTAATCATTTAATTAATGTTTGATAATTAATTATTGGACCCCAAAAATAAACACAAAATCGGTGATCCACTCGTCGTCTTTTCTGCAGTCAATCGGTTAGGTGAATTACAAGGCTCGATCTTTGAGATTGGCTAAGTTGTAATTCGAATCGATTGATATGATGACGAGATGGTCGTTTGGGAGACGGGTCTCCATTCGGATTAATTTTTAATCCGTGAACATGGAGAGGTCTCTCAAGGATGACAAAGTATTCACTTAGGAAACCCGCCAAGCCATACGTCAACCAACAATTGGTATCAGAGCTGAGGTTTCCGGTTTTGTGTGTTTAGGATTCGGTTAATTTTTTGCACATTATCATATATGTTATTTTTGCTGGATGATATGTGGATGTGCGTAGGCTAACTCTTTGTTGCAGGCACTAGATTCCAACTTATCATGGCTTAAATAATGGTTGTATGTGATTGATTGTGCATTATTGTAATTAAGTAAATCCTCAGGGTTGACGAGGCTAGATAGGTATTTAATTTTTGTAATTAAATACGGCACGTGTTTAGCCCAGCTTTTTATTTACTTTCGATCTAGATTTCATGTACACTCTTCGTGGAGTATAGGATCGATGGATGTAAATAATTAGCTAGTTATCTCGGCTTGGAGATCCCTTCAATGGTGGCTTGCGCATGGTGTAGGGAGGAGTGGACAAGGTGACGACACAACTGGAGCCGCATTGGAGACCAAGGCCATGATAGTTAGAAAAATCTAGGATTTTTCTTATTTGTTGCTTTGGTTATGTACTTGTTGTGTGTGTGTGCATGAAAATTCCTAAAATAAATAACTAAGTGGGAGAGGGACCCTAAGGGTCCCGTGGCCTCCATTACAATTTGACAAGTGATGCGAACAAGTCTGTGCGTCGGCTCTGAGTGCCTTCCTCCACAATGGATGGGATTGTTCTACGGATCACTAGGTCAGATATGGTTATAGGAAATTATTTAGGAGCGTGTGATTTTCCCCAACGGAAGACACATAATCTGAGATAATTTCCTTAGTATCGTGTAATGGTAAACACTTAGATGCAAATAATAGTATCCTCCCCAACGGAGTCACTGCTATTATTTGTAGGGCCGAAGTGAACCAACTATTAATTTTATTTGTCAAAAAGTTAGGTTGACAAGATAATAAAGTTAATGGGTAAAACCTCCTCTAACGAATGTAGAATTCGTATACATCCACACTAATTGACATACGAATTTCTCGGTGTTTTGAGCTGTTGGTTGATTTCAAAATTATTGTTTGAGAAATCAATTTATTTTCGAAGTCTAAAGTTGTGATTGTTGTAATTCTCAGGTATTTTCAAAATGACCTTTAACCCACTAGCAGTCATACTTAAGGAAAACAAACTTATGAACCCTAATTATATAGACTGGAAACGGAACCTGGACATTGCCCCAACTGTTGAGAAGTACAAGTTTGTACTATATGAGTTCTGTCTAGAAAAACCTAGCGAGAATTCTAATGAAGACGAGAAGGAACGTTATAGAAAGTGGATCAAAGCAAATGAGATGGCCTAGTGTTACATCTTGGCATCTATGTCAAATGTATTGCAACATCAGCATCAGGTTTTTTCCACTGCCTATGTCATGATGTTCAATCTCAAAGAGCTCTTCGAACATTAGAATCGGGTCGCTAGGTAGGAAGCGATGAGGAACTTGATAACGACTACCATGGTCGAAGGAACACCTGTAAGGGATCATGTCCTTAAGATGATGACCCATCTCAATGAGATGGAAGTCCTTGGAGCGGAGATCGATGGGGAAACCCAGGTCAATATCATTCTCCAGTCTCTGCCTAGGAGTTTTGAGCAGTTCCGCCTGAACTACAATATGAACAAACATACATATTCATTGGTGGAACTTCTGACAGAACTCCAGGCGGCAGAGGGGTTTTTTCGTCAGAGTGCTCATGCTTTGGTTGCTCAAAGGGTTTCTACTTCTATGCCGAAAGGCAGGAAGAAGAAGAAACAAGGTGGGGCAAAGGAAGCGGCAAAATCTCAGGGACCTCAGGCTGGTGTGAAGAAGCCGAAAGGCAAGTGCTTCAAGTGCCAGCAGAATGGACATTGGAAGCCGAACTATCCCCGTCGTCAAGAGAAATGTATATCATCTTGATTAGTTGTTGAAACATGTTTAGCGGTGTTATCTACTAGTACCTGGTATGTAGATATAGGAGCCACTAATCATGTCTACAATTCTTTGCAAGGGTTCCAGGAAACCCAACTACTAGCTGAGGAAGAGATTACCGTCTACATGGGATATGCTACAGAGGTGGCGACTATTACAGTGGGAGTTATTTATTTGTCTTTAGATAGGAAAATAAAGTTTTGGTTTTAAGAAGATTGCTTTTATGTACCTAATTTTTAGAAAGAACTCTGGTTCAGTTTCTGAAATAATAGATATTCTATTGCTTTTTGTTATGAAAAGTGGAATAGAAAGACTATCTGTTTCGGAACATGGATAAGCAATTTGTGCATTTTAGAACCAAAATCTCCCACGATGCAAATAGTAGTTAATAGCTCATCATCTAACCAAAGTAAGATAAATGAACCTTTCGAGGTGAACCAAACATATCTTGGGCATCTAAGGCTTGGTCATATTAACCTTAGTAAGATTCAAAGGTTGATAGCCAATGGGCCCTTGGGTTCGTTGGTGGTGGAAGACTTCCTAACCTTTGAATCTTGCCTAGAAGGTAAGATGACCAAGAGGCCTTTCAAGGTCGTAGGGTATAGAACCAAAGATGTGTTAGAATTGGTTCATTCTGATTAGTGTGGTCCTATGTCTATCCAGGATAGAGGAAGCTTTGAATACTTCGTCTCTTCCATAGAACGATTATTCAAAGTATGGGTACATTTACTTGATGTATCACAAGTCTGAATACTTTGATGAGATCAAAGAATTCAAGGTAGATGTGGAGAAACATCTAGGTAAAAGTATCAAGACACCACGATCAGATCGGAGTGGCAAGTATACCTCTTGGGAGAGTTTTAGGGCTTACTTATCAGAGGCTGGGATTTAGTCCCAATTGTCTGCACCTGGTATGCCCCAACAGAATGGTGTAGCAGAGAGAAGGAATAGGACTTTTATGGAAATGGTTAGGTCAATGATGAGCTACTCCGAGTTGCCGGATTCGTTCTAGGGATATGCTCTGTAAACGGCAGCGTACATACTTGGTACCATTTAGGTCAGTACCCTCTACTCTCATAGAAGTGTGGACTGGGCGAAAGCCTAGTCTAAGACATATTCGGATTTGGGGTAGTTCAACACATGTGCTGAAAGGAGATACTGATAAGTTGGAATCTCGTGCAAAAGTGTACTTGTTCGTAGCCTATCCTAGGGGAACGAAAGGTGGTTCTATAGTCCTGAGGATCAGAGGATCTTCGTTGGCACAAATGCCCAATTCTTAGAGGATGACTATGTGATGAACCACAAGCCCATGAGTAGAATTATTTTTGAGAAATTAAAAGGGGACATTCTGACCTTAGTACCAACTATACAAGAGGATATACCACAAGTCACTGCACCGCGTATCACAGAAGATACACAGGTGGTACCTCGTCGTAGTGGGAGGGTTGTTAGTCAACCTGAAGGATTCATGTTCTTGGGAGAGTCTTCGGACTTGGTCCCTAGCGACCATGAATCAAGATCCCTAGACCTATGACGAGGAACATTCGCTTTGATGAAATAATCCAATCATATGGATTTGTTCAAAGAACGGATGAGATTTGTGTATATAAGAAATGTGATGAAAACGTAGTGCTATTCTTGTATTATACGTAGATAATATTTTGATTGGCAACAATAACAAAGCATTATCAGATGTAAGGGTATGGTTGTCCAAACAATTGATAGGAGAAGCAGTCCTTGGGAATCAAAGTTCTAATGGATCACCAGAAAAGGATGTTGTGCTTATCCCAAGCTTCATAGAAAGACACTGTCCTAGCTCATTTTAGCTCCAAGAAAGGTTTTGTACTTTTCAGTCATAGAACTACTCTATCTAAGGAGATGTGTTCTCAAACATCTAAGGAAATGGAGGAGGTGAAGGCAGTTCCTTATGCATCGGCTGTAGGAAGCCACATGTATGCTATAAACGAGACCGAATATCTGCTTTACCGTGGACATGGTTAGCAGATATCAGAGTAACCCAGGTCAAGGAAATTGGACTACGATAAAAGTATATATTAGTGTCTGAGAAGGACTAAGGATTATATGTTAGTTTACCGGGCAGACCAATTCCCTATGGGTTATACGGATACAGACTTCCAATCAGATAGGGGAAAATATAAGTATTCCTCGAGCTTTTGTGTTTACTTTAGGAGGTGGAACCATAGTTTGGAGGAGTGTCGTGCAGCGGCTGCGTGGCAGACTCCACCATGGAAGCTGAGCATATGGCAGCCTCTGGGGCGGCCAAGAAAGCTGTATGGTTCAGGAACCTCAAGATGGACTTGGATGTGATTCCTGGGTTGCCCAGAGCTATCACAATTCGTTGTGATAATAGTGGTGCAGTTGCAAACTCGAAGGAACCACGAGTCCATAAGGCGAGTAAACACATAGAGCGCAAGTACTACCCTAATGATGAAAAGCTGTTGTTGCCTAGATTACATGAGAGGACGACCTGGGAAGATCTTTTCACTATGGCCTTGATAGCGAGAGCATTTTAGCATGTGGAGGATCAGGGGGTCAGATGTATGACATTTTGAGGACAGCAAAGTCTTTGAAAATAAGTAGGAGATTGTTAGGATGTATACTAAAAGCCATGCCGTTTCTGTATGGACATCTACATTTTGGAAAAGAATCACAACAACACTGATGCATGTTTATATTAGTATGTGCATAACCGTTTGATACTTTGCATTGTAGATAACATGGTGTGTGGTGACACACAGAAGATCATGTTATCAGTCCCTTGCATAGTATAAGTAGAGGCTCACAACCGAGATGGAGTTGGACAAACCATCGGGATGGTTGTAGTGTAATTAGGTGTGATTTATCTTGACCATAGAATTACACTAGTGCACTTTGTGTGCATTGAGCAGGACCAAAATAGATGAGATCCAATTTGTACTGACTTAATAATTGGATCGGACTTCAGTTTATTATGGAGTACAATATCTAAATCCCGATATAATAACGAGCACGTGTACTTAGTATTTTATTTCTTACCAATGGGCGAGATTTATTTTGTTAAATCGATAGGCTCGGTAAGTTGGGAAATAATATTATGTACATGGTGTGCCGTTGATTATTGACGGAATCTGTGTCCTAGTAAGTCAGGATGATGATGCCCCCATGATGAGCTCATAAGGTTCATCATGTTAAACCCTGTAGGTGGACTTGGTCCAAAATGATGATAAGGATGAGTGATACTAGTCAAAGAGTTAGAGGTTGATTAATTAAAATTGTCAATTATTTAAATTAATCAGCGGACATTCGATATCTTAAACACGGGGAGATGGATGTACTCATAATAAGTGGAGCCCATATGAAAATATAGGGGTTGGTGAGGTAATTCAATGAGGATCCTTTAGTGGAATGGATCTTCATTAATGGATCGGATTTGGATCCATTAGCAGGCCAAGACCCAACTCCTCCTCATGGTCCCTATCGTAGCCCTATATATACCCCATGGTCGCATGAAACTAAGGATCCAATTCTAACATAAGAAAACCCTAAGTTTCTCTTCTCCTCTCTCTCTTTGTGCGGCGCCGAACAGCAGGTTACCTTCTGTTTTCTTCTCCACGCATGAGTGCAACGTCGACGTGCATGGCTGTGCATGCAAACAGAACTCAACGTGCATGGGATGTGAGTTCAACGTCGTGGCTTCTCCAAGCAAGTCGGTGACTTGCCTTTACATGCATCAAACGGATAGCAAGTCGGCTGGAGAAGCTGTTTCTTCTCCACTCTTGTTCTCCAATTGAAGTGGAGAAATTGCTCACGGCTATGGAGAAAACGGCGGCTGGAGAAAGCAACAAGTTGCTCACGCATCTTGTTAGCGGCTAGAGAAAGCAGCAAGTTGCACACGCAACTTATTGCTGGCGGGAGGAGACAAGTTGCTCACGCAACTTATTGTTGTAGCGCAGAACACAAGTTAGAGTTGCTCTTCTCCAAGGCAGCTCCAAGCTACTTGTTGCTCAGGCATCGACAGTGGAGGAAAGAGTAGTAGGGCTTGTGCTTGGATTATCTACTTTCTTGGAGTGGCCGGCGGCAACCCTAAGGATAGGGTTTGGTTGGTGCAAGGAGAAGGGATCGACTTGATGACCACAGTTCTTGGTAGATCATCGCCCAGACGACGTCCAAAAGGGGAGGGTCATACGGTATAAGATTGTAAGGTAATGGGAGGTATATACTCTTCCTCGGCTCCTTTGATTTTCTTATCATTTTATGTGATGCTTTAATTAATTATCATGTTTAATTAATCATTTAATTAATGTTTGATAATTAATTATTGGACCCCGAAAATAAACACAAAATCCGGCGATCCACTCATCGTCTTTCTTTTCCGCGGTCAATCGGTTAGGTGAATTACAAGGCTCGATCTTTGAGATTGGCTAAGTTGTAATTTGAATCGATTGATACGATGATGAGATGGTCGTTTGGGAGACGAGTCTCCATTC
The DNA here is from genome assembly GCA_024364735.1 of Boesenbergia rotunda. Lineage (NCBI taxonomy): Eukaryota > Viridiplantae > Streptophyta > Magnoliopsida > Zingiberales > Zingiberaceae > Boesenbergia > Boesenbergia rotunda. Next base: position 84,677 of record JAGFNQ010006346.1, read on the forward strand.
GGATTAATTTTTAATCCGTGGACATGGAGAGGTCTCTTAAGGACGACCAAGTATTCGCTTAGGAAACCCGGCAAGCCATACGTCAACCAACACTCCTAGCTTGGTTGCCACCGGCCAAGGAAGAAGGAGACTCCTTCCCTTGTCGTAACCCTAGGAGAGAGAGGGGGAGAGAGGGAGAGGAGATTAGGATTCAGCCACCTCTTGGTTTCATGACTCCATGGGGTATATATATAGGCTACATAGGGACCATGAGGAGGAGTTGGGTCATGGTCACGCAATGGATCAAGGTCCGATCCATTAATAATGATCCATTCCACTAGAAGATCACATTGATCTACCTCACCAGCCCCCATATTTAAATATGGGTTCCACATATTATGAGTACAAAATTTTTCCCGTGTTTAAGATATCGAATGTCCATTAATTAATTAAATTACTAACAATTTAATTAATTAACATATAACTCCATGAGTAGTACCACTCAACCTTATCATCATGTTCGACTAAGTCCACCTGCAGAATTTAATATGATGAGTTTTATGAGCTCCTCAAGGGGACATCATCAACCTGACTCACCAGGACATGATTTTCTTCTATAATCAATGACACACCATGTAAATAATATTATTTCCCAACTTACCAGGCCTATCGATTTAACAAATAAATCTCGCCCATTGGTAAATCAAAGAAATAAATATTAAGTACATGTGCCCGTTATTATATCGGGATTAAGAGCATGTACTCCATAATATCTGAGGTATGATTCAATTATATAGTCGGTACAAATTGAATCACCTCTATATCGGTCCTGCTCAATACACACAAAGTGTACTAGTGTAATTCTATGGTCAAGATAAACCAATACCAAATTACACTACAACCATCCCAATGGGTTGTCCAAAACCATCTCGGTTGTGAGCCTCAACTTATACTCTACAAGGGACTGATAACATGATTTTCTGTGTGACACCACACACCATGTTGTGTACAATGTAAAGTATTAGACAATATGCACATAAATAACCAATAGATATGCAAATAGTGATCATGTGATTCTTTTTCAAAATGTAGATGTCTATATAAAAGCAAGGCTTTTAGTATACATCCTAACAATATCCCACTTATACTAAAAGACTATGCTATCCTCACAATGTCATACATCTTACTCCCATATCCTCCACATGCCTATTAAAAGCTCTCGCCAGAAGGGCCTTAGTGAAAGGATCCGTCAGGTTGTCCTCTAATGCAATCTTAGCGACAACAACTTCTCCTCGCTTTACGATCTCTCATATGAGGTAGTACTTGCGCTCTATGTGTTTACTTGCCTTATGGGCTCGTGGTTCCTTCGAATTTGCAACTGCACCACTGTTATCACAATAAATTATGATAGCTCTGGGCAAACCAGGAATCACATCCAAGTCCATCAAGAAGTTCCTGAGCCATACAGCTTCTTTGGCCACCTCAGAGGCTGCCACATACTCAGCTTCCATGGTAGAGTCTGCCACGTATTTCTGCTTGACACTCCTCTATACTATGGCTCCACCTCCTAAAGTAAACACATACCCTGAGGTAGACTTACTTTTATCCCTATCTGATTGGAAGTCAGAATCCGTGTAAACTACAAGGAGTAATTGATCTGCCTGGTAAACTAGCATATAATCCCTAGTCATTCTCAGGTACTTCAATATATGATTTACCGCAGTCCAATGTCCCTGTCTTGGATTACTCTGATATCTACTAACCATACCCACGACAAAGCAGATATTCGGTCTCGTATATAGCATAGCATACATAAGGCTTTCTACAGCCAAAGCATAAGGAACTGCCTTCATTTCCTCTATCTCCTTTGATGTTTTAGGACACATCTCCTTAGATAGAGGTACTCCATGCCAGAAAGGTAGAAAATCTTTCTTGGAGTCTTCCATGCTAAAATGAGCTAGGACAGTGTCTATGTATGAAGCTTGAGATAAACACAACATCCTTTTCTAGTGATCCCTTATAACCTTGATCCCAAGGATGTGACCTGCTTCTCCCAACTCCTTCATATTAAACTGTTTGGACAACCATACTCTTACATCTGATAATACTTTGACATTATTGCCAATGAGCAAAATATCATCTATGTATAGTACAAGAAATACCACTACGTTTTCGTCACACCTCTTGTATACACAAGACTCGTCTGGACTTTGAATAAAAGCATATGATTGGATTACCTCATCAAACTAGATGTTCCAAGATCGTGAAGCTTGCTTCAATCAATAAATAGACCGATTAAGCTTACACACAAGATGCTCTTTTCCCTTCGCAATGAATCTCTCTGATTGCTTCATATAGATGTTTTCTCAAGACTTCCGTTAAGGAAAGCTGTCTTGACATCCATCTACCAAATCTCATAATCGATATGAGCGGCAAAAGATAAGAGAATCCGGATCGACTTAAGTATGGCTACCGACGAAAAGGTCTCCTCATAATCGATACCCTCTTTCTGAGTATACCCTTTCGCAACAAGCCTTGCTTTTAAGGTCTCTACCTTCCCGTCCGATCCTCTCTTTCACTTGTAGATCCACTTGCATCCAATGGCTTTTACACCATTGGGTGGTTCTACTAGCTCCCAGATATGATTAGAATCCATAGATGTTGGGTATGGCTTGGCGGGTTTCTTTAGCGAATACTCGGTCGATCTGAGAGACCTCTCCATGTCTACGGATTAAAAAATTAATCCGAATGGAGACCCGTCTCCCATCGACCATCACATGCCGGGCGAAGATAATCCAAACAGAAACCCAATTGATTCTTTCCTCCACTGTCAGCGCCTGAACAACGAGTATCTTGGAGTTCTTGTGATCTGAGCAACTCCAAGTTGTACAAACAACTTATGTTCTGAGTAACTCCACAACTCCAACTTGTGTTCTTCTAAACAATACGAGGCAACTCGCATTTGCTATCTCCTCTCCCCTCACGGCAATCAAATTGCCCAAGGCAATTCAATTTCCTCTCGGCAAGGCAATGACCGAGAGGCAATTGCCTCTCGGTAATTGCCTCTTGGCAATTAATTGCCCATGGCAATTGCTGCGGCAATTGCCTCTCGGCAATTAACGGCAATTAATTGACTCACCGGCAAAATTTGCCTCACCGCGATTTTTAATTGCCTCATGGCACGGCAATTCAAAATTGCCTCACGGCAATTCATGCCTCTCGGCAAAATTGCCTCACGGCAATTCATGCCGTGGCCATCGAATTGCCCAAGGCAATTTACCAATTGCCTCTGGGCAATTAACAATTGTCGTGCATTTGTTTATTGCCTCACGGCAATCAAGGCGCTGAGATCAAAATCGCCATGAGCGCCGGAGAAGACTCTTCTCCACGCATGAGTCGGGCCACCGGGAGGGAGCTAGAGAGAGAGGAGAGAAAATCTTAGGGTTTTTTTTGTCCTTTCTTGGATTCATCTGGATTAATCTTTTGGTTTTATGCCACCATAGGGTATATATAGGACTACGGTAGAGACCCTGAGGATGAGTTGGATCTTGGCCTGCTAAAAGATCCAAACCCGGTCCATTAATGAGGATTCATTCCACTAAAGGATCCCCATTGAATTACCTCACCAACTCTCATATTTACATATGGGCTCCACATATTACTAGTCATCCATCCCCCGTGTTTAAGATCTCGAATGCCCGTTAATTAATTTAAAGTACTGACAATTCAAATTAATTAACCTCTGGGTCCTTGACTAGTACCACTCGACCTTATTATCATGCCAGATCAAATCCACCTACAGGGTTTAGCATGATGAACCTTTCGAGCTCATCAAGGGGGCATCATCAACCCGACTCACCAGGACACGGATTTCGTCAATAATCAACAGCACATCATATTATTAATATTATCTCCCAACTTACCGGGTCTATCGATCTAACAGAATAGATCTCGCCCATTGGTAAATCAAAGAGACAATAATTAATAATATATGCCCGTTATTATATCAGGATTAAGGGATCGTACTCCATAATATAAACTGAGGTCCTATCCAATTATCGAGTTAGTACAAATTGGATAACCTCGGATTTTGGTCCTACTCAATGTACTCAAAGCACACTAGTGTAAATCTATGGTCAAGACCAACCACACCTAATTACACTACAACCATTCTGATAGGTTGTCCACTTTCATCTTGGTTGTGAACCTCTTATTTATACTAAACAAGGAACTGATAACATGATCTTTTATGTGACACCACACACCATGTTATCTACAATGCAAAGTAATTGGACTTCATGCATGTACTAATATAAACATGCATCTAGTGTAGTTGTGATTCTCTTTTCAAATGAAATGTTCATATAAAGAAATTATGTCTTTCAGTATACACATCTTACAATCTCCCACTTATACTTAAAGACTTTGTTGTTCTCAAAATGTAATACATCTGACTCCTTGATCCTCCACATGCCTAAAGCTCTCGCTATCAAGGCCTTCAATGAAAAGATCTCCCAGGTTGTCCTCTGATGTAATCTAGGCAACAACAATTTTTCTTCTCCTGGGTGGTACTTGCGCTCTATATGTTTACTTGCCTTATGGGCTCGTAATTCCTTCGAGTTTGCAATTGCACCATTGTTTATCACAACAAAATGTGATAGCTTTGAACAAACCAGGAATCACATCGAAGTCCATCTTGAGGTTCCTGAACCATGTAGATTTCCTAGCTGCCTCAGAGACTGCCATCCATTCAGCTTTCATGGTGAAGTCCATCACGTAGCCGCTGCGCGACATTCCTCCAACCTATAGTTCTACCTCCTAAAGTAAACACAAAACTGTTGATGCAGTCTGACCCTGATTGTTGTTTTGGTGTTGACACCGATTTTAGTTTAGGTTGATGATTATGATGATTATGGTTAAGTCCTGATCGGGGATTAGGCATGTTATGGAAAATCCTAGCTTGGAGGGCTAGGTGTTGAAAAGTCCTAATTCGGAAGGGTTGGGTGAAAATTCCTAGCTTGGAGGGCTAGGTGAAAAGTCCTAACTTGGAGGATTAGGTGAAAAGTCCCAACTTGGAGGGTTAGATGAAAAATCCTGGCTTGGAAGGTCAGGTCATAGCTTGGAGGGCTAGGTGTGGAAAGTTCTAACTCGGAAGGTTGGGTGAAAAGTCCTAGCTTGGAGGGCTAGATGAAAAGTCCTAACTTGGAGGGTTAGGTGAAAAGTCCCAACTGGAGGGTTAGGTGAAAAATCCTGGCTTGGAGGGTCAGGTCCTAGCTTGGAGGGCTAGGTTAGATGAAACCCTAGCTTGGAGGGCTAGGTTGGAGCCCTTGGATCGGTCTAGTGACCGATCAGGGAGTTGGCACGGTGCTCCTTCGTGGATCGGTCTGGTGACCGATCCAGCGATGACTGATCAGTCTAGTGACCGATCAGGGAGTATGCGTTTCACCCACTGCTTGGCTCCTGATCGGTCTGGTGACCGATCAGGGAGCACACAGTGAGGTTGAGTTTATCATTTTGTAGGCTTCAATTGATCATGGACCCAGATCAAATCGGGTCAGACTTGAGTCAGCATTGGATCCAGATCAAAGGGATCAAGCATCGGATTATTAGGAGCCATCCATTCTAGAGAACGGCTAGATCTGAGCCATTGGTCAACTTTTGGTCAATCCGAGTTCATGATAGAATCACTCATGACTATAGATCAAGATCTGAAAATTTTAGTCAAATCAGAAGTGATCTGACCGTTGGATCAAACTCAAGTTGTTCTAGACCATCCATTCAAGAAAAGGGAAGATCTGGACCATCCACCACTGATATGGTTAATCCGAGCTGGGGACAGGTAGATCATGACCATTGATTGAGTTCTGTGGAGTTTGGTTCAGATCTGAAGAGATCTGACCATTGGATTTGCTTGGCTCCTGATCGGTCTGGTGCCATCACCTCCCCCGAGGGCAATGTAGTCACATGATCAATATTGGATAAATGAGATTTTATTTATTTTACCAACCGAAATTTATTTTATTCATTCTTATAAGTCTACATACAAACTAGTCCACTCAGTGAGCAAGATGGGCTGCCGTGATGCCCAACATAAAGAATAACATAGCGACACCTACTATCTCCTCGCTCATCACCCTCTGACCCGCCTCAGGATCCTCAACTGTTCCCATCGGGTCCTCTTCTTCAACCTCGAGGATCTCCTCGTCCGCTTCAAGGTCTTCCTCGAACATCTCCAGCAGCTCTGGGTTCTCCTCGAAGAGTTCGGGGTCCTCCCCGAACGGCTCGGGGTCCTCCCCGAACGGCTCGGGGTCCTCCCCGAACGGCTCGGGGTCCTCCTCGAACGGCTCGGGGTCCTCCTCGAGGGGCTCGGGGTCCTCCTCGAAGGGCTCGGGGTCCTCTTCGAAGGGCTCGGGGTCCTCCTCAGGGTCCTCCTCGGACGGCTCAGGGTCCTCCTCCGAGTCTCCCAGGTCCGCTGGGAACTCATGGCGGAGGAGCTGCCTGCACAACCCCGTATAGGGCATACGGCATCTGTGCTGTCCCCAGATCTGATGCGCCACCTCTCTGGCCCGGTTGGGCAAAGAACGGAGTAAAGCTCCGATCCTATGATCGTCCGTGGCTGGAAACCCTTCCCGCTCCAGTTTCCAGAAGAGCCGATCCAGGAATCCTATGGTGCCTTGAATTCCCAGGGTCGGCCAGTCCCTAACTGTCTCTATCTGCTCCAGCAGCTCGCGGCATCTCTCAGGGTAGTCCTCATGCAACATCTGGAATTGAAAAAAAAAATGACATGGTTAGTACACAACCATTCCTTTTTCAATTCGCAAATATATACAGAGGAAACACACACCTAATCGGTGTGGTTTACCCTAGCGACCACCCTCTTACCCCAAATTCTAGGTCATGAATAAATGCATATACATTCACATATTTTAAAATTTCTAGTCATTGACTATCATACAGGTGATAGTTGACTATATAAGCATTAATTCTACCTTCACTTGTTATGCAAGTATTTTAATCATCTCCATAGTTGTACTGTACATGAAATAAATAAAGTAAGGCGAGTTAGGATTTCTTACTTGGAAGCGGCAGGAGGAAGCTTGATGTGTGTGTGGTGGAGGGGAAATCTGCTCTGATACCAACTTGTAACGCCCGACCTTATATCTACCCTAAAGGCGGTGTTACGGGTCCATACATTCATATCATTATATCATGTTAAACATGTATATCCAAACAAAACAGTTACAATAAAAGAAATGTAGTAAGCATGCTTATTGAAGACTAATTTACCAAGCAAGGTTTTTCATTTCTTTTATATCTACATGCATTTACAACCTAATAGGAAGATCATTTAACACACTATAGCATGGAATCTCAAGTAAGAATATAGCAAGAGTTATCTAGTCTTAGGTACATGCAAAAGAAGCCTTCATAAGAAACAGAAAACAGTAAATATCTAGCATTTTACTTAGCATGCATACTACAAAATTTAGACATTAATGATAGTGTTATCTAGCATGTCATAGGTTCCATATTTCTAACTTAATCACAGTAGAGTAGTCATGATCATCACACATTCAGAGTATAGCAATACAATTTCAATCTTTCATTGGAAGCAGTTTAGATTCTAGACAAAAACAAGGTAGATAGAATCTTTCGTTCTTTCCCGAGCCATCACCACACACATCCTCTAGCCTTCCCTCTGCCACTTCCTTTAGTTTGAGTATTTCTTACCGCTATCTGCAGCATAAGAAAACAACATGAACTAGTAAGCAAAACATGCTTAGTAAGAATCCGGGCCTACTCGCAAAACTATATCGATACATCATATCATGTACTCAGTAATCAAGATAGAACAAGATTATAAGCATCATAAGCATTTCATCAAAGCATCATAAACATCACATCAAATATCTCTAAGTACTTTACAGAACAAGATTATCTCATAATGAGAAAATAATATGTTTTTCAAAAGGTTCCATATAGGTAAGTACTTAAAAATACAATATCTCCCAGGGCCCAGTTGTAGTACCACATCATGCGTGTTCCCTAATAAATTGGGGTAGCGAGCCACCAATCTAATTAGAGCAGGACCCTTCCGTCCTACCAATGTCATGACCTTCAGTTAACATGCACATTGGATTTGTTTAACGACCCCCTTCCGAGTCGGGTACACAACTTTCAAAGTAAAGTAATTTATCATGCAATTACTCATATATGTATATGCCTAAAGGTACTCTTAATCACTTCTCAAAGGGACACACCACACATTCGGGTGCTCTTGATCCCCTAGGGACACACCACACATTCGGGTGCTCTTGATCCCAGTTCAATAGAGTATCCTTTTTTTTAAGCATATTATCAACCACATCTCAACCACATCATGTTCATGTCATAAGAGTGCCTCATGGGCTATAAGGCATGCTTTTATACCTAACAAGATAGGTCACATAATTTATACACACATCATATAAGTGTAGCATGCTTCATGGTTTCATTAAGGACTTCCCAACCCTAGGACTAGGGTTGGCCGAAAGTCACATGTAAGGAAATTTGGTTTTCCAATCAAGCATTCATTCAAGCATTCTTACAAACACTTCACTTATACCATTAAGCATGGATATATCATAAGGAAAATCATACAACCTTAAATCCTAATTCCCTTAGAGTTGGCCGAAACCTTGTAGGGTACCAAACCCTAATTTTTATCCTTCCACAAATTGTAAACATCACATATGAGTATACCCTAGGTCTTAAGGGTTATTTTCATGTAATGAAAAGTTGCCAAGCACATCCCTTAGGAAGTGGCCGAAACCCACACAAGGACAACCCTAGGTTTTTGTTCTTGACACCATGAAGAAAAATCCATCTACATGTATACCCTAAGTCCCAAAGTCTTCCCATGCATCAAAGTTGGATCAAACCTTTCTCTTGGACCCCCAATCCTAGGGTGGCCGAAACTTCTACAAGGAAGATCCTTGTGATTTTTCAAAAGAAACACACAAACAAACATTTAATAGCAATTATACTGCAGGCGAGAGGACACTTACATCCTAGCGCTGGAATTTAACCTTCTTTAAATCGTAGGGTACCCTACACTTGGAGGGTATGCGAAGATCCTTTTCTTCCAAATCTTCTCTCAAGTATTCCTTGGTCTTGGTAGAGAGCAATGGCTCTTGGACTCTCCTTCTTGTAATTGCCCTAGGGTTAAAATTTCGAAAGGCAAGGGGGAAGGCTAGGCTCGGCAAGGAAGAAGAAGAAGGGAGGAAGAAGAATGAAAAAAAAGAAACTTCTTTCTAACTTCCTTCTCTTACTCTTATTTATACACCTCTTGTGAAAAGACATGTCTCTTCTTTGCCCAAGCCTTAACACGCATGTCTCCCCTTCTCCTAACACGAAACACCCATTAGAGCATCTGGTTAGGAAGGAGTTAGTGCAAGTGATAGGTTCAAGGTTCGATCCTTGCTTCCTCCACTTTGCACTTTCTTTTTATTACCTCTTAATAATTCATTTCCAAGCCTATCATAGAATTTCATAATATTAATAATATTTCATGAATCAATATTTCATGATAATATTTCATGATAATAATATTTCATAAATATAATATTTCATGTATTCATGACATTTCATAGCATGTGATTGCATGAAATTTATATCATTTCATTATAACCATTTTCATACATTGTCATGATTTTACATTGACAAATTTGGGGTGTTACAGGGACTTCCATCTACAACTTTCGGCCAAGCACCAAGTCTAGGGTTTGGGTTAGTCTAAGGTTTCAAGTGTACTTGTTTATGGCTTATTATGATGTAGATATATGTTCAAGCATGTTGTATGAATTTTATGATGCCTAAAACCTAACTTTATGTGCTATGCATCACGACCTTGTATGCTTATGTTATGTGTCATGTTTTAGTAGGTTTTATTCATGAATGTTTTAAGTCATATACCATGAACACATGTGTTGTGAAGTAGGTCTCATGTTTATGTAGAATTATGCATGTATTATGTTAAGTGCCTCGAACATATGTATTATGATAGATATATGGTTATGTAGACCTATGCATATTTTATGTTGAATGTCATGAACCTATGTAGTATGTATCATGTTCATATGGATCCTACCCATGCATGCTTTATGATAGATACCATGATCATGTATGTTATGTGATATGTACCATGTATGTAATGCATGCTTACCTTATGTACCATGATCATGCATGCTTTATGAACTAAGATGATGTTTATGTCTTTAAGGCATAATTATGTAAGTATGTCATGCCTTATGAATGAAGATGATGTTCATGCCTTTAAGGCATAATGATGTTATGCATGAACTATGAATGATGAAATGCTAAGTATGCCCTATACCATGCTTCATGTATTAAGGTCATGTTATGTCTTCAATTATGCTATGAATGTTCTATAAATGTATGAATGATGAAGCATGTGAAGCTATTTTACTTTATGAATGGGCTTGTACCGGACCGAAGTAAGGGTCCAAGGGATGAGCTCCTTATGAAAGCCTCGGTTCTGGACTACCGTAGTTGTCCACGGTTCTGGGACTACCGCAGCTGTCCAACAGGGATGGGCTCCTTATGTCAGCCTCGGTTCTGGGACTACCGTAGCTGTCCCTACCCTAGTAGGTCGAGACTAGCTACCTCGCATTTACTTAGGGATGTGCGCATATGATGTATGTATGTGGTACAAGCCGGGGCCCCCCATGATATTATGATTATGTTTAAGTATTTATAAATATGATTTTCAAATAAGCATCCTTATGTTATGTGCATTTAACTCATGCATTCATTCATGTTATGCATCTATGCCATGTCAAGTATGTTATATGCTTATATTTATGTCAAGAATTATGTCATGTCAAGTATGTCATATGCTTATGTTTATGTTAAGAACTATGTCATGTCAAGTATGTTACATGTTTATGTTAAGAACTATGCCATGTCAAGTATGTTATATGCTTATGTTTATGTTAAGAACTGTCATGTCAAGTATGTTATATGCTTATGTTGATGTTAAGAACTATGCCATGTCAAGTATGTTATGTTGGATCGAGAGAATACGATAGAGGGAGGGTGAATATCGTAAACCGTTTCGGATTTAGAGAGAGTATGCACAGCGGAAAATTAACACGAAAACCAAAACACAAACACCACGATTTACTTGGTTCGGAGTCGCGGTCGGCTCCGACTCCAAGGCCCACGGTCGTTGACTGTTTACTGCGGGCAATTCTATATGTGCGCAAAAAGATTTACAAACAGATGTTACAATTGCAGTACAGTAAACTTAAAAGGACAGCTCTTCGTTATCGACGTCCGGTGTGGAATGTATCTCGGAGCAGAGGGACGTCATCGGTGCTTGTATCTCGAGTTGGGAGGTTTTGGAGCAAAGCGCTTGAGTAGAAGAGCGTATTGGCGTTGGAAGCAGTGATGATCGAAGCCTTGGGGTCGAAGGGCTATTTATAGCCTCTTGGGGCGCCCGGAACGTTGGGGGCGCCCCCCCCCCCCCACATGTCAGCCGATCCGGACAAGTCTCGGTCAGCTCTAATCCCTCCAAAATCGGGATCGAGCTTTGACGGGGGCGCCCGGGTTGACTCAGTCTGCTGGCTTCTCGCTGGCTTGGACCCAGGGTGCCCTGGGCACTAGGGGCGCCCGGGACACAGGGGGTGCCCGGGACCAGTAAGCCTTTGAGACGTTTCTTCGTTTACTGCTTTGCCTTGACCTTGGGGGCGCCCGGGACCTCCGGGGAGCCCTGCTCAGCTGTTGCCTCTCTCCTTTGAGGCGTTCTGAGCTGCAGAGACTCGTTCCTTTGGTCCTACATCCAGGGTTAGTTGCAAATACAATAAAACAAGAATATGTTATGATTATACAGCCTTAGTTGTCTTGGTTCTGACTTTGGGTCTCCAAAATGGAGACCTAGGTCGAACCGACGCCTACTGTTCCTCGACGGGGAACGCGTCCTCACCTACTCCTCTCAGGGGAATTTACCTGTTGCCAACCGGCTCCTCCGGTTGGACTTTTGCCCAGCAGTCCTTCGCCAGGTCTTCAGTACCAAGCAATCCTTCGCCTGGTGCCCAGCAATCCTTCGCCAGGTCTTCGTGTCCTGGCATTCCTTCGCCAGGTGCCTAGCAGTCCTTCGCTAGGGCTTTGTATCCTGGCATTCCTTCGCCAGGTGCCTAGCAGTCCTTCGCTAGGGCTTTGTATCCTGGCAGTCCTTCGCCAGGTGCCTAGCAGTCCTTCGCCAGGTACCCAGCAGTCCTTCGCCAGGACTTTGTTTCCTGGCAGTCCTTCGCCAGGTGCCTAGCAGCCCTTCGCTAGGACTTTGTTTCCTGGCAGTCCTTCGCCAGGTGCCTAGCATCCCTTCGCCAGGACTTCTTTCTGCACACTCAAGTAACTTTATTAGATCACAAATAAACTTAACTTTGAATCCTTTGCCAATATCAAAACAAGGTTCGATATGGTGCTTCCTGCACTAACATGTTATATGCTTATGTTTATGTCAAGAATTATGTCATGTCAAGTATGTCATATGCTTATGTTTATTGTTAAGAACTATGTCATGTCAAGTATGTCATATGCTTATATTTTATGACAAGTACTTCTTATGCCATGAGCTTTATGTACCTTCATTTCATGTTAAGCACTTCCATATGATTATGTATTTCCATGTACATCTATATGCCTCCTCATGTTAAATGCTTTATGCTTTATGAATACCTTCTCATGATATGCCTTTGTTTTATGTTACTCTCTCTATGTTATGCCTTATATGTGACGTATGGTTTTAGTGAGTAGGAAAGAGTCTTACTAAGCTTATGTGCTTATAAGTTTTATTTTCTTATACCGCAGATCAAGCAAGAGGATATTAAGCTAAGGGAAGCAGCAGGAGGGCAAGTGTATGTGTGTGGCAGTGACTTGGCAAAAGAAAAGAAAAGATCCTAATACCTATACTTTGTCCAATGTCCTATATTTTGCATTGTCCTCTTTAGTTACATGCTATACTTATGATGGTTTTGCCTAAAGAACAACTTATGTGGTTTCCATATCATGCTTTATTGCTATACTTGTCATGGCTAAAATTATGATGTTAACATGCTATCCCATGATGCTATACTTATGTTAGCTTTAAGCTTGATGGTAGGATAAGTGATGTTTAATGCAAGCATGATCAATAATGTTATGTCTCACATGATATGTCTTATATTTTTAAGTTATGACAGTGCTAAGTTACCATGTAACCATGTTTAGGAATGATAGTTAAGACATGTTTACATGATTCAAGTATTAGTTGCATGGTTTAAACGCATATGTATAAAGTTTAAAATTATTCCGCTGCATTAAGATCTCCCTTTGCATATATGTATGTTAGCGTAACGCCGCCTTCCGCCTACATCGTAGGGCTGGGAAGGGCGGGCGTTACACCCAAGAACATGAATCCTTCAGGTTGACTAACAACCCTCCCACTACGACGAGGTACCGCCTGTGTATCTTATGTGACACGTGGTGCAGTGACTTGTGGTGTATCCTCTTGTACAGTTGGTACTAAGGTCAGAACATCCCCTCTTAGTTCTTCAAGAACTAGTTTACTCATGGGCTTGTGGTTCATCACATAGTCTCTTCTAAGAATCTGGTATTCATGCCAACGATTACCCTCTGATTCTTTAGGACTATAGAACCACCTTTCGTTCCTCTAGGATAGAATACGAACAAGCGCACGAGATTCCAATCTTATCAGTATCCCCTCTCAGCACATGTGCTGAGCTATCCCATGTCCGAATATGTCTTAGACTAGGCTTTCACTCAGTCTATACTTCTATGGGTAGAAGGTACTGACCTAGATCATATCAAGTATATACGCTGCCGTTTCCAGAGCATATCCCCAGAACGAATCTGGCAACTCGGAGCAGCTCATCAGTCACCTAACCATCTCCATAAGAGCCATTTTCCTTTGCTCTGCTGCACCGTTCTGTTGGGGCGTACCGGGTGCAGTCAATTGGGATTGACTCCCTACCTCTAATAAGTATGTCCTAAATTCATCCAAGAGATACCCATCACTATGATCCGATCATAGTGTCTTGATACCTTTACCTTGATGTTTCTCCACAACCGTCTTGAATTCTTTAAACCAATCAAAGATTCAGACTTGCGACCATCAAGTAAATGTATCCCTAACTTTGAATATTCGTCTTACGAAGTATTCAAAGCCACCTCTATCCTGGATAGGCATAGACCACACAAATCAGAATGAACCGATTCTAACATATCTTTGGCTCTATACCCCTCGGCCTTGAAAGGCCTCTTGGTCGTCTTACCTTCCAAGTAAGATTCAAAAGGTTGGGAAGTCTCCCACCACCAATGAACCTGAGGGCCCATTAGCTATCAACCTTTGAATCCTACTAAGGTTAATAAGACCAAGCCTTAGACGCCAAAGGTATGTTTGGTTCATCTCGGAAGGAACCTTTCTCTTATATTGATTAGATGATGAGCTATTAGCTACTATCTGCATCATGGGAGACTTTGGTTTTAATTGTTTAAATTTCTTATCCATGTTCCTAAACAGATAATCTTTCTATTCCACTTTTCATGACAAAAAGCAATAGAATATCCATTGTTTCAGAAACTGAACCAGAGTTCTTTCTAAATTAGGTACATAAAAGCAATCTTAAAACCAAAACTTTATCTATTAAAGACAAATAAATAACTCCCACTGCAATAGTAGCCACCTCCGTAGCATATCCCTTGTAGACAGTAATCTCTTCCTTAGCTAGTCGTTGGGCTTCCAGAACCCCTGCAAAGAATTGCAGACATGTTTAGTGGCATCCATACCTACCCACCAGGTACCGGTAGATAATTTCGCTAAACATGTTACAACGACATAAGAAAGAGATATACCTATCTCTTGATGACGGGGAATGTTCGCCTTTCAATGTCCAGCCTGTTGGCTCATGAAGCACTTGCCTTTTGGTTTCTTCACACCAGCCTGAGGTCCCTGCGATTCTACTGCCTTCTTAGACTCACCTTGTTTCTTCTTCTTCCTACCTTTCGGCACAGAAGTAGAAACCTTCTGAGTGACCAAGGCCTGTGAACCTTTACGAAAGAGCCCCTCTACCCCCTGGAGTTCTCCCAGGAGTTCCCTCAACTTATACTCATGCTTATTCATGTTATAGTTAAGCCGAAACTACTCAAAACTCCTAGGCAGAGATTGGAGTATTATATCGACCTGGGTTTCCCCGTCGATTTGCCCTCCAAGAACCTCAATCTCATTGAGGTGGACCATCATCTTTAGGACATTCCTCAAAGAGCACATATTTGTACTCTTCAGCAGTAAGGACAACGTCTAGGTTTCTTTTCCAGTCAATGTAATTTGAGGTCACTAAGTTTATTTTCCTTAAGTATTGTAGCTAGTGGGTTAAAGACTATTTTGAAAATCTTAAGAATCACAACATACACTACTTTAGAAATCGAAAACAAATTGATTCCTCAAAATAATTAATTTTTGAAATCAACTAACACCCCTATACACTGAGAAATTCGCATGCCACAATAATGTGGACGTATACGAATCCCTACATTCGTAAGAGGAGGTTTTACCCATCAATCTTACTATCTTGTCAACCTAACTTTTTGACAAGTAAGATCGATAGTTGGTTTACTTCGGCTCTGCGAAATAATAGCAGTGACTCCGATGGGGAGGATACTATTATTCGCATCTAAGTGTGCACCATAACATGACACTAAGAAAATTATTTCCGATTATGTGTCTTCCGATGGGGAAGTACACACGCTCTTTAATAATTTTCTATAGTCTTTTTCGACCCAGTGATCCGCAGAATAAGTCCATCCGATGGGGAGGAAGGCACTCAGAATCGACGCGCAGACTTGTTCGCATCACTTATCGAATTGTAATGGAAGTCGTGGGACCCTTTGGGTCCCTCTCCCACTTAGTAATTTATCTCGAGGAATTTTCTAGCACTACCACACAACCAAGCACATAACCAAAATCATGAAAATAAAATAAAAAAATCCTAGATTTTCCAACTTTCATGGCCCTTAGTCTCTAATGCGCCTCCAGTCGTGTAGTCACTTCGTCTGCTCCTCCCTTCCTTTTGTGCAAGCTACTTTGAGGGATCTCCGAGCCGATGAATAGCTTATTATTTACATCATCGATCCTATACTCCCCGAAGGAGTGTAGATGAAATCTAAATCAATTGTAAATAAAAAAACTCGGCTAAACATGTGTCGTATTTAATTACAAAAATTAAATACCTAGCCTCGTCAACCCCGAGGATTAATTAATTACAACAATTTGCAAAACAATCACACAACACATATTTGGCCATGAAGTTGGAATCTCGTGCCTGCAACACAATGTTAGCCTACGCACATCCACACATCATCCAGCAAAATAAAATGTACAAAAATACAAAAATTAAAGAATCCTAAACACACAAAGCCGGAAACCTCAGCTCTGATACCAATTGTTGGGTATGACTTGGCGGGTTTCCTTAACGAATACTCGGTCGATCCGAAAGACCTCTTCATGTCTACGGATTAAAAAATTAATCCGAATGGAGACCCGTCTCCCATCGACCATCATGTACCGTATCGAACGATCCAAATCACAACTCAGCCAATTACCAAAATCGGCCTTGTGATTTGCTCGACCGTTCAACCGCGAAAAAGGCAACGATTTGATCGTCGGCTTTTGTGTTTATGGTCGGGGTCAAGTTAGTCAATTAATGGCTATGATACAAAATCAAATTAAAAAACTAACACACATAAAATGACGAGGCAAATGAATAAGCACAATAAAACATAAAGAGCCAAGGAAGAATTATACCTTCCGTTACCTTACGATCTTCTACCATATGACCCTCCCTCTTGACGTCGTGTGGGCGACGATCTACCAAGACCCGTGGTCACCAAGTAATCTCTTCTCCTTGCGCCAACCATCCCCTAACCAAAGGGATGCCGCCGGCCGCTCCAAGGGCGAAGATAATCCAAACACAAATCCAATTGATTCTTTCCGCCACTGTCAGCGCCTGAACAACAAGTATCTTAGAGTTCTTGTGATCTGAGCAACTCCAAGTTGCACAAACAACTTGTGTTCTGAGCAACTCCACAATTCCAACTTGTGTTCTTCTAAGCAATACGAGGAAACTCGCATTTGCTATCTCCTCTCCCCTCACGGCAATCAAATTGCCCAAGGCAATTCAATTTCCTCTCGGCAAGGCAATTGCCTCTCGGCAATTAATTGCCCACGGCAATTGCCAAAAATTGCCTCACAGCAATTCAAAATTGCCTCACGGCGATTTTTAATTGCCTCACGGCAATTCAAAATTGCCTCACGACAATTCATGCCTCTCGGCAAAATTGCCTCACGGCAATTCATGTCGTGGCCATCGAATTGCCCAAGGCAATTTACCAATTGCCTCTGGGCATTAACAATTGTCGTGCATTTGTTCATTGCCTCACGGCAATCGAGGCGCTGAGATCAAAATCGCCGTGAGCGCCGGAGAAGACTCTTCTCCACGCATGAGTCGGCCCACCGGGAGGGAGTGAGAGAAGAGGAGAGAAAATCTTAGGTTTTCTTCTGCTTTTTTGGATTCATCTGGATTAACCTTTTGGTTTTATGCCACCATGGATATATATAGGGCTACGGTAGGGACCATAAGAAGGAGTTGAATCTTGACCTGCTAATGGATCCAAACCCGATCCATTAATGAGAATTCATTCCACTAAAGGATTCCATTGAATTACCTCACCAACCCCCATATTTACATATGGGCTCCACTTATTACGAGTCGTCCATCCCCCGTGTTTAAGATCTTGAATGCCAGTTAATTAATTTAAATTACTGACAATTCAAATTAATTAACATCTGGATCCTTGACTAGTATCACCCGACCTTATTATCATGTCGGATCAAATCCACCTGTAGGGTTTAGCATGATGAACCTTTCGAGCTCATCAAGGGGGCATCATCAACCCGACTTACCAGGACACGGATTCCGTTAATAATCAACAACACATCATATTATTAATATTATTTCCCCACTTACCGGGTCTATCGATCTAATAGAATAGATCTTGCCCATTGGTAAATCAAAGAGACAATAATTAATAATATATGCTCGTTATTATATCGTGATTAAGGGATTATACTCCATAAAATAAACTAAGGTCATATCCAATTATCGAGTCAGTACAAATTGGATAATCTCGGGTTTTGGTCCTACTCAATGTACTCAAAGCACACTAGTGTAATTTTATGGTCAAGACCAACCACACCTAATTACACTACAACCATTCTGATGGGTTGTCCAATTCCATCTTGGTTGTGAGCCTCTTATTTATACTAAGCAAGGAACTGATAACATGATCTTCCGTGTGACACCACACACTATGTTATCTACAATGCAAAGTAATTGGACTTCATGCATGTACTAATATAAACAGGAACCTAGTGTAGTTGTGATTCTCTTTTCAAATGAAATGTTCATATAAAGAAATCATGTCTTTCAGTATACACATCTTACAATAGATTCTATCTCAGAATTCATCGCCCTTTGCCAAGATGTTACATCTTTATCTTTGAGTGCCTCGTCATATGTCCAGGGATCAGGTTCATGTTAGCAAGGGACCAAGTCCGAAGACTCTCCCAAGAACATGAATCTCTCAAGTTGTCTAACAACCCTCCCACTACGACGAGGTACGACCTGTGTAGCTTCTGTGACACGCGGTGCAGTGACTTGTGGTATATCCTCCTATACTGTTGGTACTGAAATTGGAACTTCCCCTCTCAATTCCTCAAGAATAATCCTACTCATGGGCTTGTGGTTCATCACATAGTCTTCCTCTAAAAATCGGTCATTCGTGCTAACGATTACCCTCTGATCTTTAGGACTATAGAATAGACCACCCTACGTTCCTTTAGGATAGCCTGCGAACAATGTACTTCTGTACGAGATTCCAACTTATCAGCATCTCCCTTCAGCACATGTGATGGACTACCCCAAATCCGAATATGTCTTAGACTAGGCTTTCGCCCAGTCCACAATTCTATGGGAGTAGAGGGTACTGAATTAAATGGTACCAAGTTCAATATGTACACTGTCGTTTCTAGAGCATATCCCTAGAACGAATCTGGTAACTCGGAGTAACTCATCATTGATCTAACCATCTCCATAAGAGTCTATTCCTTCGCTCTGCTACACCGTTCTGTTGGGGCATACCGGGTGCAAACAATTGGGATTGAATCCCAGCCTCTGATAAGTAATTCTTAAACTCTCCCAAGAGGTACTCTCCACCACGATTAGATCGTAGTGTCTTGATACTTTTACCTTGACGTTTCTCCACATCAGCCTAGAATACTTTGAACTTATCTAAGCATTCAGACTTGTAGCGCATCAAGTAAATGTATCCATACCTTGAATAATCGTCTATAAAAAAGACGAAGTATTCAAAGCCACCTCTAGCCCACACAAATCAGAATGAACCAATTCCAACACATCTTTGGCTCTATACCCCTTGGCCTTGAAAGGCCTCTTGGTCATCTTACCTTCCAAGCAAGATTCGCAGGTTGGGAAATCTTCCACCACTAATGAACCCAAGGGTCTATCAGCTATCAACCTTTGAATCCTAATTAGGTTAATATGACCAAGTCTTAGATGCCAAATATATGTTTGGTTCATCTTTGAAGGTTCTTTCCTCTTATTTTGGTTAGACGATGAGTTATTTACTTCTATTTGCATCGTGGGAGATTTTGGTTTAAGAGTGTACAAATTGCCAACCATCGCACCAGAACAGATAATCTCTCTATTCCTTTTTATAATAACTCTGTCATTAAAAGTAATAGAATACTCATCCTTTATTAGTTTAGAAACTGAAACAGAGTTCTTTCTAAAAGTAGGTACATAAAGATAATTTCTTAAAACCAAAACTTTATTTCTATCAAACGATAAATAAATGTCTCCCACTGCAATAGCTGTCACCTCCGTAGCATTGCCCATGTAGATGGTAATCTCTCCATCAACTAGTCGTCGGGTTTCCTGGAACCCCTGCAAAGAATTGCAAACACAATTAGTGGCTCCCGTATCTACACACCAGGTACCGGTAGATAACACCGCTAAGCATATTTCAACAACTAAACAAAAAGATATACCTTTATCTTGATGACGGGGATAGTCCGCCTTCTAGTGTCCAGTTGCTTACACGTGAAGCACTTGCCTTTCGGTTTCTTCACGCCAGCCTGAGGTCCCTGAGATCCTGCCTTCTTTGCCACACCTTGTTTCTTATTCTTCCTGCCTTTCGGCTTAGAAGTAGAAACCTTCTGAGCAACAAATGCATGAGCACTTTGACGAAAAAGCCCCACTGCCGCTTGGAGTTCTGTCAGAAGTTCCACCAATGAATATGTACGTTTGTTCATATTGTAGTTCAGGCAAAACTGCTCAAAACTCCTAGGTAGAGACTGGAGAATGATATCGACCTGGGTTTCTCCATCGATCTCTACTCCAAGGACTTCCATCTCATTGAGATGTGCAATCATTTTAAGAACATAATCCCTCGCAGGTGTTCCCTAAATCATGGTTGTCGTCATCACGTTCCTCATTGCCTCCTGCCTAGCGGCCGATTCTAATATCCGAAGAGTTCCTTGAGATTGAACATCATATCATAAGCAGTGGAAAAAGCCTGATGTTGATGTTGCAATACATTTGACATAGAAGCCAAAATGTAACACCGCGCCATCTCATCTGCTTTAATCTGTTGGATCTAGGATGGCTAGAGAGGGGGGTGTGAATAGCCAGCACCCAAAAACTTCTTTTCTTTTCTTTCTACGCTTAGGGTTAGCAGTGGAAAATCAGAAATAGAAAGAAAGAAATACAAACAAAGAATATGACACCAGGATTTACAAGGTTCGGGGATAACTTGTCCCTACTCCTTGGCGTGCCCGTGTGGTGGGTGATCCCTTGATCGTCGGCAGATCAAGCCCCGGAGTGAATCCGGCTAATAGAACTTCTCCTTCTCGGTGGAGTAACCTCTCCACAAGCGTCTCAGAAATATACAGACAAAGCACCGGAGACTCGAGAGGGAAGCTCACACAATAGATGTAGCAGGAGCGCTCAAGCAAGAAGACTATACAGAGAGCACAACCACACAGCCAAACCTCTAGCAAAACCTTTGCTTCATTTTCTGTCTGTTGTTTTTCTCCTTTGCTTCGCCAGCTTCTTCTTAAGCATTCCTTCTGCACATTAACGGCTTCGTCAGCACCCACTGAACCACAGCTTCATCACCACTGACCTCCACTGAGCGCTTAGTCCACTGAAGACCTCTTCAGCTGAGCCTCAGGTCAGTCGCCAGCCGCCAGAAGCCGTTGAAACCTGCAAACAGATAACAAACAAACCTGCCACGGTGAAAGTCACCATTAACCCTCCTTCTTGGCTTAGTATTGTCTCTGTATCACCTGCACACTCAACAGACTGATTAGCAAATCAACCATATCAGAAAGAAATCAGCAGGAAATCAGAAGCAATCAGAAGTCTTACAGTAATTCAAATTAAAGTTCTAAGGCGCTGATCGGTCACCCTGATCGATCAGTCACCCTCCTGACTGATCAGACTCCATTCAGATCGATCCAGTAAAGGTCTGATCGGTCTCACTAACCAATCAGAGATCAGGGATCGGTCACCAGACCGATCCTAAACCCACCACTGAACTCTCAGGGCTAGAACCCAGCCATGGCCTGATCGGTTCACCGACCGATCAGGCCACAGCCTGATCTTTCAAACCAAACCTCCTGATCGGTCACTTGACCGATCAAGTTAGGGCCTGATCGGTCATAGTGACCGATCAGGTCACTTCCTGACTGATCAGGAGCCATCCTAATCGGTCCAAGATGACCCTGATCAGATCCACCAACCGATCAGGGTTTTCTACAGACTTTTCTGATCTGTTTCTGATCGTTCACCAGAACGATTAGAAATCACACAGAACGTTTCTGATCTGTTTCTGATGTTCACCAGAACGATCAAAAATCACACAGAATGTTTCTGATATGTTTCTAATCGGTCATCAGACCGATCAGACATCCTGGATCAGTCACCAGACCGATCTAATATCAAGGGAGTTCATGTCAACTCCCTGATCGGACTCCAAACCGATCCAGCCACTCTCTGACTTATGCTCAGTCCCACGGACCAAGACTTCATGCCCAACTTCACTCACCGGGACTTAGTCCAACCTAGCTTCACCCACTAGGACCCAGCTTCACTTACCAGGATTTACTTCACCTAGCTTCACTCACTAGGATTTCCTTCACCTAGCTTCCCTTGCTAAGACCCGGCTTCACTCACCGGAATTTCCTTCACCTAGCTTCACTCGCTAGGACCCGGCTTCACTCACCGGAGTTTCCTTCACCTAGCTTCACTTGCTAGGACCCGACTTCACTCTCCAGGGTTTCCTTCACCTAGCTTCACTCGCTAGGACCCGGCTTCACTCATCAGGGTTTTCTTCACCTAGCTTCACTCGCTAGGACCCAGCTTCACTCGGCTTCACTCACCATGATTTCCTTTACCTACTTTCACTCGCTAGGACCCGGCTTCACTCACCAGGGTTTACTTCACCTAGCTTCGCTCACTAGGATTTCTGATCTTACTCGACCAAATTTAAATCGGTGTCAACACCAAAACAACAATCAGGTCAGACTGCATCAACAATCTCCCCCTTTTTTGTTATTTGACAACCCGATTTAAGTTTAGGTATTAGAAGTCAAGTTTCTTATTGCAAGGGGATCAGAATCCTCCCCCTACAATAGTTAAGTTCGCAACAAAACCTAAACTTAACTAACCATCCTCTCCCCCTTTGTCAGACACTGAAAAGGGTGTAGACTGGTTATTAAGTTAAAAAAAACTCCCCCTTAACCAAGGGTCTCTCCCCAAAGTCAACATAACGAAAAGTGTTGAATTTCATATGAAAGCCATATAGAGAATTATAACATGGTAAAACATATATATGCTTCATATGACACTGAGTATCAGAATATAGATTATGATACTAAGTAACAGAATATAGCTGATGCATCTGATAAGTCAACGATAATATCAATCACAGTTATAAGTCAAAGCTACTGCATCAAAGAGATATCAGTGTCCTGATCGATCTCCTTGACCGATCAGGGAAAGGCCTGATCAGTCTGCTTGACCGATCAGGGAGCATCCTGATCGGTCTGCGGACCGATCAGGTTCGTTGATATTCGATCTGTGGACCGATCAGATTTCAGAAAAAATTTTGAAACTCTAATACGTTCCAGATCAGACTGCATTAACAATTGATATGTGTCTCTTAACTAAAATTTATTCCTCATCAAGGATCAAGAGTCCTTAAAAATTCCAAAATAGATTTGTATCAAATTAGTATCACCTTTGTACCAAAAATAATGGATGATCAAGTATGTTCTTGGAATGATCAGGTTTGTATCAGTATGTTCCAAGTATGTTCTAATTATGTTCCAGTTTGTACCAGTTTTACTCCAACTAATTCTGAAAAACCAATTTAATCTATAGTCCTAATTTTGTATCAAGTCCGTGTCAAAAACCTGTTGGTGCAAGTTGCATCAATGATGTTCTCCTTTAAGTGTTTTAATGTTTGACAATATACTTAGGTCAGTGATACATTGAATAGACAAAGGGGAGTAAAGGAGAAGTGACCTAAGTTGAAGAAAAGTCCTAGTTAACCTAGGCATCGAAACCCTAAGACCCGGCGAAGGGTTGCTGGGCACCTAGCGAAGGGCTGCTAGGTATCGAAACCCTAAGACCTAGTGAAGGGCTGCTGGGCACCTAGCGAAGGGCTGCTAGGCATCGAAACCCTAAGACCTGGCGAAGGGCTGCTGGGCACCTAGCGAAGGGCTGCTAGGAGTCTAAGACCTAGCG
The DNA here is from genome assembly GCA_024364735.1 of Boesenbergia rotunda. Lineage (NCBI taxonomy): Eukaryota > Viridiplantae > Streptophyta > Magnoliopsida > Zingiberales > Zingiberaceae > Boesenbergia > Boesenbergia rotunda. The sequence continues at coordinate 108,604 of JAGFNQ010006346.1, forward strand.
AAGGACTGCTAGGCACCAGGCTAAGGATTGCTTGGTAATGAAGACCTAGCAAAGGGCTGCTAGGCACCTGGCAAAGGACTGCTAGGCTTTGAAGACCTGGCAAAGGACTGCTAGGCACCTGGAGAAGGACTGCTAGGGAATGAAGACCTGGCGAAGGACTGCTAGGCACCTGGCGGAGGACTGCTAGGTAATAAAGTCTTGGTCCAAGGGACTAAGCAACTTAGCTGAGCGATGACTAAGGACAGGAGTAGAGACAGGTTGGGGTTCGGGCGTCTCGAGATCCGGAGTAATCGGAAGCTAAGCAAAAGTCCACCCGAAAGACTAGGTGGCAACCGGCTCCTGAAAGGAGTAGGTGGAAGGTGCGTTCTCGGGGGTGAGAACTTGCGCCGGTTCGACCTAGGGTTTCGTGCAAATTCGAAGTCAGAACCAAGTCCTTAAGGCTAATATTATATGTATATATGCTTTGTGTTTGTGTATCTTGCAGGTACCAAGATTGGAAGACAAAGCAAACTAGCTGGAGGCTCTGAAGTAGGGCGCCCCCAAAGCTGGAGGCTCTGAAGCAGGGCGCCCCCAGTGTTGGGGGCGCCCCCATGCACTAGCGAAGGGCTGCTAGGAGTCTAAGACCTAGCGAAGGACTGCTAGGCACCAAGCTAAGGATTGCTTGGTAATGAAGACCTAGAGAAGGGCTGCTAGGCACCTGGCGAAGGACTGCTAGGCTTTGAAGACCTGGCGAAGGACTGCTAGGCACCTGGCGAAGGACTGCTAGGGAATGAAGACCTGGTGAAGGACTGCTAGGCACCTGGCGGAGGACTGCTAGGTAATAAAGTCTTGGTCCAAGGGACTAAGCAACTTAGCTGAGCGATGACTAAGGACAGGAATAGAGACGGGTCGGGGTTCGGGCGTCTCGAGTGTTAGGATCGATTCCCGTACGCTAGAGGGGGTGAATAGCATTTTCCGGTTCGTTCTTGTACCTACGTTGTTAGTTGCACAGCGGAAATAATAATAAACGAAACAAACAACGCTAACAATACCAGTTTACTTGGTATCCACCCCGGCCGGGTGACTAATCCAAGAATCCGTCGGTGGATCACTCCCCGGATAACCTCCGGCTAGCCCTCGTCGCTCCTTGTGGGTGGAGAAACCTCGCCACAACACCAAGCATACCTCTGGGCACAAAGACTACTATCTTGTCTTTAACCAAGACAAGATTCGTCAAGAAACTCAGCCACCACGAAGTCCTCTTTAAATAGGACTCGGGGTTGATTTCTCGCTACCAGTCGACTGCCCCCAAGGTAGTCAACTGGTGCCAGCCAAATTCGACCGTTGCACCCCAACGTTCGAATTCTCAGCCAGCTCACCAGCCACCTACCAGTCGACTGCTCCCAGGGCAGTCGACTGGTCCAGGCCTGAGACCATTCTGTGAGTTTTACCAGTCGACTGCCACAATGGTAGTCGACTGTTGGGACCGGGTGCATGTCGACAAGGATACGGGTTCGTAAAATTTTAAATTTTTACGTGCAGCGGAAGAATTAGCATAAAATAATTTCCTAAATTATTTTAACCGCGTATCTAGCATGCAACCTTATGATGTGTTGACATAATCATAAATTAAAACATTGTAGATAAGTAAACTAATTTACTTTGTACCTCGCGTAACTCGAAGAAAGGGACGAGATCCAACCGTAGCGTCCCTTGGAAGCTTCGCCTCTATTCGCGTCCACGCCGAGTTCTCTTCGGGATGACTTCGCAAAGTCACGAGTTTTGTGCCGACGAGAACTACTAGATTCTCTATAGGCACAACAAAGAAGAACAAGAGAAAAATAGGAAACTAACCACCAAGAAACGGAATCGAATTCCGAGAGGGAAGGAGATGAGATCCACTTCTTCTTCTTCTTGGTTGGCTTCTCCTTCTTCTTGATAGCTCACGGCAACCAAGAGGGGAGGAGGGATTTGCGCCGGCCCTAGATGGAGGAAGGTGCTTCAAGGGGTGCCGGCCCTAGAAGCTTCAATGTGGGCGCCGGCCCTAGGTGGGGAGAAGGGAAGGAGAAGATAAAAGAGAGAGAGAGAGGGAGCTCTATATCAATACCCGATTATTGATTGGGAATCCAAGGCTTGCCTATGGTTCCTTATATAGTTGCTTCTCCCTCGCTAAGTCTCCTCTTTAACAGAATTAACGGAATTAGTTATCATAAGAATTTTTATCTTATAAAATTTCTTATGACTTATTCCGTTAAGCCTAGTCTTATTATAACTAATTTATAATAAAACAAATTCTTCTTCTCTTTAAATTATGGAATAAATTTTATAAGAAATTTATAAACTTTCTTATTATGGAAAAATCAATTCATAATTGATTTTATAAAATTAAAATAAACCAATTCATGGATTATTTTAACTTCCATAAAAGAGTAAATTTTCATAAATTTATTTATATAAATTTCTTTATACAAATTTATTTATCCATAAAATAAATCGTGCTAGATCTATTTTATTAATTAAACCATAATTAATTGGTTTTCTCCCTTTAGGTGGCCGGCCAAACCAAGGGGGTTTGGCACCCTCCTTGGTTGGTCAATCAAGCCCCACCAATCGCGAATTAAACTCATTTAATTTGCCCAATAAGCCTTCAAAAGACTTAGCCAATTTTAGCTTCCATTGCGCCTCTGATTAACTCAGATTCGACTTATTTCTCTTGATCGGAAAATCCAATTTTCAACTCGTTTTAAATCCCTCGGATTACTCGTAGTGTGTGTGACTAAATAGGCTTTCGATTTATGTTGGCCGTCTATAATCAACCAATTATAGAACGATCATGAGTGGCACCTAGTAGTACATCATGATCCCCAATTAATCGAAAGATGAACGGTTTGACCTCAGAAGAAATTATTCTGAAACCCTTCAGCAGCTCTAATGAATCGTGCCCCATTCCCTTCACCATCTTATACCCACTTGGTTCAGGACACGGTCTATTTGTGTCAGTCCCCACTAGGCTGACTACGTCACACCTAGCCCAAGTAATGTCTTTCTCGTCCTTTGGATTTCTAATTACTCTCATGTATTTAAGAGACTCGCACTCTTAACATGATATACTCTGGCCAGAGATTTTGAGTAACAATCCGACGATAGGCCTGGGTATACATCTCCTTGCAAGGAGTGGTGAATCCTTTGTAGGTTGTTCAAACATCTTCGGGCACTTCGGCTCATACCCAATCATCCTGGGTCCACACCTCCTTGGAGATGCTTGCTTAAGATGTTAAAGTATAAGTCTCCATGACCAAGATGACTTGAACACCGCAAGTCAAAGGAACATCGCACTTAAGCTGCAGTAAGAACTTCATTGACATATCTTTATAGATAACCATATGAAGTTTTATAGCTAGTCACTCCAATGAACTAGTTCCCTTAACTAGCATCCATGTTTATCTCCGGACATCCCAATGTCACCAGCCAGTGAAAATCAGCTGATTAGAGAATAACCCATGCTAGTCTCAACAGAATTGATAGTGTCCGTTTTTATCAATTCATCGACTAGGGATAATTTCAATACTTCGCAATTGCACATTAGAGATAATCACTAGTTGTAATCCCATCACAAATTCTCTTATGCTGTGAGTTGTATTGTGGACATTCAGTAGATGAGTTTAAGATCCCAATCAAATACACAAAACATGTATACTCAAATAGTGAATTATCATTTATTAATATAAATGTTTACATCATAAGGCGATTGCCTTAGGACACTTCTCTCATATCAGTAACATCAACTGCCCTACTCACACACCTAGGGTTTCCCTTCCCGAGTACACATCTCTCAGCACTCGACCCTAGGACTTTCTCGAGTACAATCACACAGCACTCGTACCCTCACGACTCGACTGACTCCTCCTCCGCAGCCTCGACTGTTGCCTTCGCGCCCTCTTCATCTTCGGCTCCCGTCCCTCGGATGCACGCAAGCCTCCAGCTTGCCTCCATGCCATCCTTCACGCATGCCTCGAAGTCCGCGCCCATCAGCTCATCGTCCCTGCTCACCAAGGTCCCTCGGATGCGCACACAAGCCTCCAGCTTGCCTCCATGCCATCCTTCACCGTACCGAGGTCGTCCAGTCAAGTCTATATGTGTAAGCTGTACAACCTGCACACTCAACATACACATATAAGAACACAAGGGAAAACCTAACTTAAACCCTTTGCCCAAACATCAAAACCTATGGTCACTCCGGACCATCTTAGGGCCGATTGCTCCAACAATCTCCCCCTTTTTGATGTTTGGCAATCCATTTAAGTTAGGGAAATAAGATAGTAGTCAATAGCAAAAACCATGCTAAACAAATGCATATGCAATGCAAAAATGGATCCTATCCCAAGGTATCCCACACCTAACCCTCCAAGTTAGGAATTTTACACCTAGCCCTCCAAGCTAGGATTTTCACCACCTAACCCTCCAAGTTAGGATTTTCCAACACCTAGCCCTCCATGCTAGGACTTTTCTCACCTAACCCTCCAAGTTAGGATTTTCTAACAAACCAGGCTTTTTAAAGCTTCTCCCAAGCTCCCCCTTACACTGGACTTACAAAGGCTTTTTAAGAACCTCTCCAAGGTTCCCCTTACGCCAATAATGGAGCAACCATACTCCCCCTTAAACTCAGCTCCCCCTAAACCTAGGGTTTCATGCAAAGGTAAGTTTTGTTTCCCAACTTAAACCCAAACTTCTCTCCCCCTTTGCCATACATCAAAAGGACCCCAATAATTACCCAATTATTGGTTCTTTTAATCCCTAATGGTCCTAAACATAGTGTACTAACCCCCCCATACACTTATTTTTCATCATTTGGACCCCAAACCAGCTGCTGATACAAAAATTGGCCTTTACCAATCGACTGCCAAAATGGCAATCGACTGATACTCTGAAAGTCTGAAATTTCAGCATTTCTAACGAAATTCAGAAATGCGCCAAAAATTCCACAAATCTCCGAAATTCCCAAATTTTGTGGAGAGGTTTGTGGTACCCATACCTACTTGGGAAAAATACATTCCAAAATGTATCTATCACCATTCCCAAGTTTGACATAAAACCCAAAACTAGCTAAAAACTTCAATCAAATCTTGACCTAAAGTCCTAATTTTGGTTTCCTCTTGATGTCTTTGCCCATGCCAACCCACAATGCGTCCCTAGCATTGATTTACATGGCAATTACACACCAAAAACTAATTTTCATGCAATATGACCCCAATGTCATATTTCCATGCATGAAACTCAAAAACACCGTGCCAAAACCCAAGAATTGAGACTCAAGTCCGTCTCCATTTCTTTTAGCACACTCCATGGTCCATCTAGACCTCTAGGAGAACCCCTCCCAAGGTCCATTCACCATATATCCCAAAGGCTCCTAGAGCTCCCCCTAGAGCTCTTAGCCCTAGACACCTCCCTAGGTGACTCAACCATCACTAGGCCACACCGGTGTACCTCCGGTGACTCTTGGCCTACAAACTCAACCCTAAACTTAGACACCTTGTCTTTGGTTAAGTCATTTCTTTTTCCTTTAAATGACACCCCTTTGCCATTTTTGCCCTCCCCCTTCTTGCCATAATCATATGCTACCCTAGCATATTTCTTTCCCTTGGCATGGGAGTTCTTAGATCGGTATCCCAACCCAGATCTATCATTGGTGTGGTTTTAAACCACCCAACACCATATCTAAACCCTTAGATCCAATAGTGAATCTCTCTAGGGTTTTCTCTAACCTATCAAGCTTTTCCCTTAAAGCTTGATTTTCCCTTTCTAGGTTCCTAAACCTAGAATCCATATGTCCACTTTGGACATTTCTAGACCTACCCTCCTTTCTAGGCACATTCCTTCCCTTCTTGGGCTTAGTGTCATGATCCTTAGATACAAAAGTCTTAGGTCTATCATGATGCATGTTTTTCTTAGGGTTATGATCTACCTTGTTACCCTTAGTCCTATCATTGTACTTAAATCCATAATTATGCACAAATAAACAATTCTCATGAGTTCTAGCTGTTAGTAATATGAGATAAGTGTCCTAAGGCAATCGCCTTATGATTGTAATCATTTACTTTAATAAATGAATATTCACTATTTGAGTATACATGTTCATGTATTTGATTGAGATCTTAAACTCATTTACTGAATGTCCGCAATATAATTCACAGCATGAGAGAATTTGTGATGAATTCACAACTAGTGATTATCTCTACATGTGCAATTGTGAAGTATTGAAATTGTCCCTAGTCGATGAATTGATAAATATGGACACTGTCAATTCTGTTGAGACAAGCATGGGTTATTCTCTAATCAGCTGATTCTCACTGGCTGGTGACATTGGGATGTCCGGAGATAAACATGGATGCTAGTTAAGGGAACTAGTTCATTGGAGTGACTAGCTGTAAAACTTCATATGGTAATCTACATATAGATATGTCAATGAAAGTTCTTACTGCAGCTTAAGTGCGATGTTCCTTTGACTTGCGGTGTTCAAGTCATCTTGGTCACGGAGACTTATACTTTAACATCTTAAGCAAGCATCTCTAAGGAGGTGTGGACCCAGGATGGTTGGGTATAAGCCGAAGTGCCCGAAGATGTTTGAACAGCCTACAAAGGATTCACCACTCCTTGCGAGGAGATGTATACCCAAGGCCTATCGTCGGATTGTTACTCGAAGCCTCTGGCCAGAGCATAACATGTTCCGAGTATGAATCTCTAGGAAACATGAGAATAATTAGAATCCGTTGGACGAGAAAGACATTACTTGGGCTAGGTGTGACATAGTCAGCCTAGTGGGGACTGACACACATAGACCGTGTCCTGAACCAAGTGGGTATAAGATGGTGAAGGGAATGAGGTACGACTCATTATAGCTGCTGAAGGGTTTCAGAATTCTTTCTGAGGTCAACCGTTGATCTTTCGATTAATTGGGGGTCATGATGTACTACTAGGTGCCACTCATGATCGTTCTATAATTGGTTAATTATAGACGGCCAACATAAATCGAAAGCCTATTTAGTCACACGCACAACGAGTAATCCGAGGGATTTAAAACGAGTTGGAAATTGGATTTTCCGATCAAGAGAAATAAGTCGAATCTGAATTTATCAGAGCGCATCGGAAGCCTAAAACGGCTAAGTCTTTTGAAGGCTTATTAGGCGAATTAAATGAGTTTAATTCACGAGGAGGCGGCTCGGTTTGGCCGGCCAAAGAGGGTCCCCACCCTCTTTGGTTTGGCCGGCCACAACAAAGGAGAGAAACCAATTTATTTGGTTTAAATTATAAAATAAATCAAGCGCGATTTGTTTTATAAAATTATGGATAAATAAATTTATATAAAGAAATTTATATAAATAAATTTATTTTCATGGAGATTAAAATAAACTTTAAATGGTTTATTTTATTTTATAAAATCAATTGTGAATTGATTTTTCCATGATAAGAAAAATTTATATAGTAAATTTCTTGTAAAAATTTATTCCATAATAAATTGGGAGATGTGTTTGTTTTATTATAAATTTAGTTATAATAAAACTTGGCATAACAGAATAATTTATAAGAAAATTTATAAGATAAATTTCTTATGTAAATTTATTCCGTTAAAAGGGAGACTTGGCAATGGAGAGGCTACTATATAAAGTAACCAAGGCAAGCCTTGAATAACGATAAATCAAGAGATTAAGAAGCTCTCTCTCTCTCCCTTATTCTCTCCCTCTCTCTCTCTAGGGTCGGCGCCCCTTTCTCTCTCTAGGGCCGGCGCCCCTTTCTCTCTCTAGGGCCGGCGCACCGCCTAGGGTTCCCGTGAGCCTCCTCCACCAAGAAGGTGCCAAAGAAGAAGAAGAAGCGGGTCGCGACTTCCTCCTTCCTTTCCCCGGAATCTTGATTCCGTTACTTGGTGGTTAGTTTCCATATCTCTCTCTTGATATTCTAGTTGTGCCTTTGGAGAATCTAGTAGTTCTCGTCGGCACAAAACTCGTGGCTTTGCGAAGTCATCCCGAAGAGAACTCGGCGTGGACGCGAATAGAGGCGAAGCTTCCAAGGGACGCTACGGTTGGATCTCGTCCCTTTCTTCGAGTTACGCGAGATACAAAGTAAATTAGTTTACTTTTCTGCAAAATTTTAATTTATGATCATGTCCACACATCATAAGGTTGCATGCTAGATATGTGGTTAAAATAATTTGAGAAATTATTTATGCTAATTCTTCCGCTGCACGTAATTAAATCTTTAAATTACGAACCCGTATCCATGTCAACATGCACCCGGTCCCAACACTAGCATGCATGGGTGGGTAATTAACATGATTCTTGAAATGTAAAGAAGAACTTGAAATCGAATTTCTTTTTAAACTAGGGTTAGAGGGTACCTCCCTTACCCTTGTAGTCCTTCCTTGTTGTGATCTTCTTCTCTTCCTTCTTTCTTCTTTTTCCCATCTTCTTAGATTTTTCATCTTCTTTAGCTCACCTTTTCTAGGGCATTTAGTGTGATAATGCCCTAGTTCTCCACATGTGAAGCATCGAATCTTCTTCCTTTTAGCTTGAGCTAGTGGGCACTTATCCTTGTAGTGGCCCTTTTCATTGCACCCAAAGCATATAATGTGGTCTTTGGCTCTTGCTTTGGTGGAGGTACTAACTTCTTCTTGCTCCGGTGTTGAGGATGACCTTTCCTCCCCCTCAATCCTTGATGTGGAGCCTTTTTCACTTTCTTCCTCACTTGAGGATGTGGACACTTCTTCTTTTTCGGATGTTGACAATTCCGTTTCTTTTTCCGTTCTCTCCTCTTTGGATGTCGAGCTCCTCTCCTCATCCGATTGGTCCTTCTCCTCTTCTTGGACCATTAAGCCCATTTCCTTGGGTTCTTCTTCTTCTACTCGTGTAGGGTTTTCATGGACTTCTTCTATCTTTTTCCATAGATCATGTGCATTTTCATATTTACCTACACTACTCAAAACATGGTTAGGCAAAATATTAATCAATATATCGATTACCTTGTCATTTGCCCTAGATTGATCTTGTTGCTCTTTAGTCCAAGATCTAGGTCTAAGCCTTTTTCCATGTTTGTCTCTTGGAATTTTGAAAGGCTCTTCTATTATCATCATACACTCCCAATCCATGTCAAACCACGTCTTCATGCGCATCCTCCAATAACCGAAATCTCCATGATCGTAAGGAGGTGGAGTGTAGATGTCATCCCCAACTTTGTCTTCCATGTTCTTCCCTCTAGCTTTTGCTCTTCTTGGCGGTTATTCCAATCACGAGCGGTCCTTCGCTCTGATACCAATTGTTAGGATCGATTCCCGTACGCTAGAGGGGGTGAATAGCGTTTTCTGGTTCGTTCTTGTACCTACGTTGTTAGTTGCACAGCGGAAATAATAATAAACGAAACAAACAACGCTAACAATACCAGTTTACTTGGTATCCACCCCGGCCGGGTGACTAATCCAAGAATCCGTCGGTGGATCACTCCCCGAATAACCTCCGGCTAGCCCTCGTCGCTCCTTGTGGGTGGAGAAACCTCGCCACAACACCAAGCACACCTCTGGGCACAAAGACTACTATCTTGTCTTTAACCAAGACAAGGTTCGTCAAGAAACTCAGCCACCACGAAGTCCTCTTTAAATAGGACTCGGGGCTGATTTCTCGCTACCAGTCGACTGCCCCCAGGGCACCCCAACGTTCGAATTCTCAGCCAGCTCACCAGCCACCTACTAGTCGACTGCTCCCAGGGCAGTCGACTGGTCCAGGCCTGAGACCATTCTGTGAGTTTTACCAGTCGACTGCCCTACTCACACACCTAGGGTTTCCCTTCCCGAGTACACATCTCTCAGCACTCGACCCTAGGACTTTCTCGAGTACAATCACACAGCACTCGTACCCTCACGACTCGACTGACTCCTCCTCCGCAGCCTCGACTGTTGCCTTCGCACCCTCTTCATCTTCGGCTCCCATCCCTCGGATGCACGCAAGCCTCCAGCTTGCCTCCATGCCATCCTTCACGCATGCCTCGAAGTCCGTGCCCATCAGCTCATCGTCCCTGCTCACCAAGGTCCCTCGGATGCGCACGCAAGCCTCCAGCTTGCCTCCATGTCATCCTTCACCGTACCAAGGCCGTCCAGTCAAGTCTATATGTTTAACCTGTACAACCTGCACACTTAACATACACATATAAGAACACAAGGGAAAACCTAACTTAAACCCTTTGCCCAAACATCAAAACCTATGGTCACTCCGGACCATCTTAGGGTCGATTGCTCCAACATCGAGATCCGGAGTAATCGGAAGCTAAGCAAAAGTCCACCTGAAGTACTGGGTGGCAACCGGCTCCTGAAAGGAGTAGGTGGAAGGCGCGTTCTCGTGGGTGAGAACTTGCGGTGGTTCGACCAAGGGTTTCATGCAAATCCGAAGTCAGAACCAAGTCCTTAAGGCTAATATTATATGTATATATGTTTTGTGTTTGTGTATCTTGCAGGTACCAAGATTGGAAGACAAAGCAAACCAGCTGGAGGCTCTGAAGCAGGGCGCCCCCAGTGTTGGGGGCGCCCCCATGCATCCAGGGCGCCCCCAATGATGGGGGCGCCCAAGCTAAAGAAGAAAAAGATGTATTAAGTGAAGTAAGCAGAATAGGTGTCAAGCGGGGCGCCCGGAGCGTCTGGGGCGCCCGGGTTCAAAGCTGTTTTTGCAGTTTCGAGTCTGAAACTTAGATAAGCCCTCATGAGGTCCCCCAGGAGGTCCGGGGTGCCCTGGTCAAAGGTTTTATCAGCTGCAGCGAGGTCGACACGGGGATAAAGTTTGACCGGGTTTATCGGGGCGCCCCCAGCGTCCAGGGCGCCCCCAGGAGGCCTATATAAGGGGCTTCGACCCCTCTGTTTCAAACACAACTGCTACAAGCCATTTTAATCATTCTGACCGACAATAACGCGCTAAAGACGAGGCTCTACGACTGGGAGGCTCTAGGAGGAAGTGCGCGGCACTTCGGAGGTCCAGATCGGCCGAGCTTCTAACTATTGTTTTGTTCGGTTTGCATTTATATTCCACATTCAATTTATTATACTTTTGCTTGTAATTATACACTGTAAGACGGGTTTTCTCCGCCTCCGAAAATTTCAGAAAGGAGACCAATAGTGGACTCACACCGAGTACATAGGCCTTGGACGTACTGACCCTGGGGGGTTGGGAACCAAGTAAATAAATCCCACTGTGTCTTTGTCTTGCTTTTATTTTATTTACTGTTCCGCTGCACTAATGCTCTGAGTAGATCGAACGTTTTACAAAGATTAACGAGAAGTTTTTAACGGTCAATATTCACCCCCCCTCTATCGACGGCACCGGTCCTACAAGTGGTATCAGAGCCGAGCCGCTCTTCACCGGACTAACCGTCGACGGAGCAACGACGCCAGGAGTTCAGGGGGAGCCCAGGGGTGAATCAGGTATAATTTAATTTTAAATGTCAAATTTTAAATTTCATATTATCTGTTTCACGTGCAAGGAGAGAGGGCACTATAAAAATCAGTGTCCTACTCGTAAGACTCGATCTACCTCACCGGCGGCAAAGGGAACACCAGCGCCAGGAGTCCGGAAAAACAAAGATCACGTACAATGCTTCAAGTGCGGAAAATACGGACACTACAAGAACAAATGCCCGACAAAGGTACGTAAAATTTACATTCCGAAAAGTTTCAAAATTCTTGCACTGTCTTTAGATAACTTAGTTAGTTTTTCTGATAAATTAGATTTTCTGCATAGTAAAATTAATGTTTTGCATGTCAAATTAGAAAATACAGATATGACTAAAATTTCATAAATTAATTATTTAATCCAGAACATCAATTCAGTAATTACTAAAATAAATTATCATAACTTTAATTCTAATAATCTTAATTCTGATAATTTTAATTCAGATAAATCTGATAATTTTAATTCAGATAAATCCGATAATTTTAATTCATATAAATTTAATCCTAAGGATAAATCTGAATTCAAAAATCCTAAGGATAAATCTGAATTCAAAAATCTTAAGGATAATCCTAAATTTGAAAATTCTTTAGATAATTATGAATTCAAATTTGAAAATCCGTTGTATAATTCTAAATTCGAATTTGAAAATTCTAAAAATAATCTAGAAGTTAATTCTGAAGATATTATCTCTGAAGATAATTTTGAAGATGAAATTTTCTTAGATAATAACTTAACTATAGATAATCTTGAAAGTTATTACAAAACCCTAACAAGTGGCCCAAATTACTCCTCCTACTTTGAGGATACCAAAAGATATAATTTTGAGGATAAGGAGGGTATGGAACTATCTAAGATAGAGGTCATAATTAATAAAAATTACAAAGGTTCAAATAAATCTGAATTGTTAGAAAAATTTGAAAAGATAGATAAAAATGAAGCAGAAATTTTCGAAATAATGAAAGTGATGAACTTAAATCCACAATTATTAATTAATTCAAATTAACTCAATTCAAATAAGTTCAATTAATTCAATTAATTCAATAAACTCAAACTAATTCAAATAAACTCAAATCAAATAAAATTAAAATTAAATTTAAATCTAAATTAAATCCAAATTAAATCTTAATTAATTTGAATTAAAATCAAAATTTAATTCAAATTAAATCCAAATTTAATTCAAATTAAATCCAAATTTAATTCAAATTAAATTCAAATTCAACTAAAATCAAATTAAATGTTAATTAAATTAAATTCATATTAAATCTTAATTAAATTAAATTCAAATTAAATCTTAATTAAATTAAATTCAAATTAAATCTTAATTAAATTAAATACAAATTAAATCTTAATTAAATTAAATTAAAATTAAATCTTAATTAAATTAAATTCAAATAAAATCTTAATTAAATTAAATTCAAATAAAATCTAAATTAAATTAAATTCAAATAAAATCTTAATTATATTAAATTCAAATTAAATCTTAATTAAATTAAATTCAAATTAAATCTTAATTAAATTAAATTCAAATTAAATCATAATTAAATTAAATTCAAATTAAATCTTATTTAAATTAAATTCAAATTAAATCATAATTAAATTAAATTCAAATTAAATATTAATTAAATTGAATTCAAATTAAATCTTAATTAAATTAAATTCATATTAAATCTTAATTAAATTAAATTCAAATTAAATTAAATTCAAATTAAATTAAATTTAAATTAAATTAAATTCAAATTAAATTAAATCTTAAATTAATTCCTTAATAAATTCAAACTGATTTAAATTAAATCCTAATTAAATTAAATTATCTTAATTCAAAATTAAATAAAATTATCTTAACTCAAATTAATTAAATTAGTTTAATTAAATCTTAATTAAATCAAATACAAATTGATTAGTCCTTAATTAATTCTTAATCTAAGTAATCCTTAATTAATTTAACGTTAAGTATTTTTTTTACTCTAAAATCTTAAATAACTTAAACTTGAACTAAAATAAAATTTTACCCAAAACTATAACAATTAAAATTAATAACATTAAATATGTCAAAGTGGGTTGACATATTCGAGGGTTCACACGACATGTATCAAATCGGGAATTTGATACATCATTAGAAACTTAAATAAAATTACTGGACTTGTTTGACTCATGCATAATTGTCATGACATGCATTTGCTACTTCTTTTAAATATATGACATGTCATTCATATTTAAATTTTATGCATATATTAGAACGGCTATAGGAAAAAGAATAATTGAAACTTGATCAACCTGGTATTGGGTGGCGGTGAGATGATAGTACGTTAGGGAAGCCAATTCTAATAAGATCAAGTATACTTGGTCTCTTTAGACTGGTGAAACTAGCCGAAGCTACCAATCCAAGACCCAAACTAATTAGACCAGAATTTTTCAAAAAGTAATTTTGAAAATGAAATTTCATTAAAAGACTTTGTCAAGGAAAGGGTTGATGATCCAATAAGGCTACGGCCAAAGAAGGCCTAGTGCCTCGCCAAGACCTGGAAGCTGATTTTTGAAATTCAAATTCAAGTTACTTCTTGTCAAATTCAAATCTAACACAAGCTTTAATTAAATCTTAGAGTTAATAATAAATTAAGAAAAATGATTCAAGCATCTCACAATACACCTATAAGGCAACCATGCTTGTTGTATTAATACATCTAAAATGGGTGAGATGTTAAGGACTAATGAATTGAAAAATATTTTTTCAAAATTGTTTTTCAAAATTGTTAGAATATTTTTCTAAAAATATATTTTCAAAATAGTGCTTCAACATAATAATGTTTGTATGGATTTCATGCTTGTTTGACTGCCAATACAGTATATGCTTTCAAAAATTATATTTTTTTGAAAAGTGTTTGACTCACACAATTAGACACAAGCCTCTTAGGACAACACTAAAGTTCCTTAAGGCACTTAAATAGAGTCAAACGGTATCGAGTACAGGGGGAGTGTTTTTTTATTTTTTTTTAATGGTTTTCAAAAACTGCACTTTAAACATTACTATCATTTGAAAAATACTTTTCGAAAACTGTGCTTTAAATCATTATTACTTGTGTTTTCAAAAAAAGGGTTTATATTGTACAAATTATATGTTCAAAAATTTACCTGTTTCTTTGACTTTGATAAACCCTAAAGACACAGAGGAAAGGTCTACTTCATGATCTTCAAGAACTCCTAGGATGTGTCAAATTTAGGGGGAGTCTGAGTTAAAAGAAGAATTTCAGAAAAGTTTTTCTGGTAATTATTCATTTTTTTGTTAAATATTTCTTTTTAATCTGAATCAAACATTAAGACTCAGAGAAAGAGTACTTGTGGTCAACAAGCTTCCCAGGACTGAGTCAAGTTTAGGGGGAGGTCAAATTAAAAGAATTATTTAATAACATGATTTCATATCTTCAAAATCTTGCTAAAAAACTAAGTCTTTCAAAATACTATTATTCTATTTGTTAGAATTTGTGTGACTTCTGAAATTATTTTTGAAATAATGTTCACTTGGGTTGGAGAATTTCCAGGACACTTAGGAAATGTCCTTGTAGTCAACAAGGTTTCCCAGGATGGTGTCAGACTGGAAGATAAACCAAGTCAAGTAAAATATTGGGTCTTTAAAAGTTCACACATTTTTCAAAATCCACTAGCATATATTTTCAAAAGTACTATCATTGTTTTGGCAAAATTCTGTTAATATTTACTTGAGTTTGAAGAATTTTCAGGACACTTAGGAAAATGTCTTTGTGGTTAACAAGGTTTCCTAGGATTGTGTCAGACTGGAAAAGAAACCTAGTCAAGTAAAATATTATGTTTCAAAAATTACTTATATTTTTCAAAGTCTCATCTTTTTCAAAAATAGTTAGTACTTGCAAAATATCCATAATATTTATATTTTCCAAAATAGCATTCTTTCAAAAATTATGCATTGTCCAAAAGTACTTAATTTTTCAAAAAAATTCAATACATTTTTCAAAAGTACATAGCATCTTTTTCAAAATTATGCATTTTTCAAAAAAAAATGCAATATATCATTCAAAATGCAATGCTTTCAAAAATTTTGCACTAAGTATTTTCAAAAAAAAAAGAACTAAAAGTTTTCACTGTTGGTGCAAGTATTTTCTTAAAGTTTTTTGATGTATGACAAAGGGGGAGAGGTGTGCTTAAGTTAGAAAAATTTTCTCCCAAAGATCAAAAATACAGTTTCAAAACTTATATCATTTTTTTTTGTTTTTTTTATCCCAAGGATAGTAAGTTAGCCCCTTCAACCAATCTAACTTAAGTTATTGTCAAACATCAAAAAGGGAGAAATTATTGGTGCAAGTTGCATCAATGATGTTCTCCTTTAAGTGTTTTAATGTTTGATAATATACTTAAGTCAGTGATACATTGAATAGACAAAGGGGAGCAAAGGAGAAGTGACCTAAGTTGAAGAAAAGTCCTAGTTAACCTAGGCATCGAAACCCTAAGACCCGGCGAAGGGCTGCTGGGCACCTAGCGAAGGGCTGCTAGGTATCGAAACCCTAAGACCTAGCGAAGGGCTGCTAGGTATCGAAACCCTAAGACCTAGCGAAGGGCTGCTGGGCACCTAGCGAAGGGCTGCTAGGCATCGAAACCCTAAGACCTGGCGAAGGGCTGCTGGGCACCTAGCGAAGGGCTGCTAGGAGTCTAAGACCTAGCGAAGGACTGCTAGGCACCAGGCTAAGGATTGCTTGGTAATGAAGACCTAGCGAAGGGCTGCTAGGCACCTGGCAAAGGACTGCTAGGCTTTGAAGACCTGGCAAAGGACTGCTAGGCACCTGGAGAAGGACTGCTAGGGAATGAAGACCTGGCGAAGGACTGCTAGGCACCTGGCGGAGGACTGCTAGGTAATAAAGTCTTGGTCCAAGGGACTAAGCAACTTAGCTGAGCGATGACTAAGGACAGAAGTAGAGACAGGTTGGGGTTCGGGCGTCTCAAGATCCGGAGTAATCGGAAGCTAAGCAAAAGTCCACCCGAAAGACTAGGTGGCAACCGGCTCCTGAAAGGAGTAGGTGGAAGGTGCGTTCTCGGGGGTGAGAACTTGCACCGGTTCGACCTAGGGTTTCGTGCAAATCCGAAGTCAGAACCAAGTCCTTAAGGCTAATATTATATGTATATATGCTTTGTGTTTGTGTATCTTGCAGGTACCAAGATTGGAAGACAAAACAAACTAGCTGGAGGCTCTGAAGCAGGGCGCCCCCAAAGCTGGAGGCTCTGAAGCAGGGCGCCCCCAGTGTTGGGGGTGCCCCCATGCATCCAGGGCGCCCCCAATGATGGGGGCGCCCAAGCTAAAGAAGAAAAAGATGTATTAAGTGAAGTAAGCAGAATAGGTGTCAAGTGGGGCGCCCGGAGCGTCCGGGGCGCCCGGGTTCAAAGCTGTTTTTGCAGTTTCGAGTCCAAAACTCATATAAGCCCTCATGAGGGCGCCCGGGATGTCCAGGGCGCCCTGGTCAAAGGTTTTATCAGCTGCGGCGAGGTCGACGCGGGGATAAAGTTTGACCGGGTTTATCGGGGCGCCCCTAGGAGGCCTATATAAGGAGCTTCAACCCCTCTGCTTCAAACACAACTGCTACAAGCCATTCTAATCATTTTGACCGACGACAACGCGCTAAAGACGAGGCTCTATAACCGGGAGGCTCCAGGAGGAAGTGCGTGGCACTTCGGAGGTCCAGATCGGTCGAGCTTCTAACTTTTGGTTTGTTCGGTTTGCATTTATATTCCGCATTCAATTTATTATACTTTTGCTTGTAATTATACACTGTAAGACGAGTTTTCTCCGCCTCCGGAAATTCCGGAAAGGAGACCAATAGTGGACTCACGCCGAGTACATAGGCCTTGGACGTACTAACCCTGGGGGGTTGGGAACCAAGTAAATAAATCCCACTGTGTCTTTGTCTTGCTTTTATTTTATTTACTGTTCCGCTGCACTAACGCTCTGAGTAGATCGAACATTTTACGAAGATTAACGAGAAGTTTTTAACGGTCAATATTCACCCCCCCTCTATCGACGGCACCGGTCCTACAAAACCTAAAGCAAGTTTTTGTATCAAGACAATGCTCTCATAGTCATAAAGTTGTATTTGACTCCACTAATCAGAAAATTCAAAGACAATGCTCTCATCCAAGACAATGCTCTCATCATCAGAAAGTTTATCCGACATGTATTTATTTTATTTAGAGATTTCAGAAAATTAAAAATGTAGATCACAAAAATATGAGAATTTTCATGAAATTGTCTAAATTCTCTAAATACAGGCATTTAAAAAAACTTAACTTAGACTTCTTGTTGTATTGAATAACAATTTACCTCTGGTCATGTGTTTGGAGCACCCATTATCAACAAACCATGTTGATAGATGCTCCCCCTTAACCAATGCTACACAACACAAAAAATAGATAATTTAGGTACCCAAATCTTGGGACCTAATGAACCTACAATGAAAGTCTTTGGCACCCATGCCTTGGTCATTTTCTTTCTAACTCTTTGAACCCTAGAAGCATTTGGTGATCTAAATTGGGTTCTAGACATCAATGACATAAAGCTAGGTTTCTTAGGTCGGTAACCTAAACCAACCTTGTTGTAGACCGCTCTTTGGGAGTTGAGGATCATATACAAGGTCTTAGAGCTATTTGAAAATTTCCCAAAAAGATTCTTGAGGTTTTCAATTTCACTCTTTAAGGCCTTGTTCTCATCCTCAAGAGCCTCACCATGTAAATCATCAATTACCTCATTCTTAGAGGTTTTCAATTGTTCTACTTCCAATTTTAATGATTTTACCTTGTCCATAGATTTTTTAAGCAAGGTAGTTAAACATGCAATGGTTATATAATATTTATCTAACTCGGGAGTGATTACCTCTTTATCATCCGAAGATGATGAAGTCGCGGTTGAAGAGTCACTTGATTCGTCACCACTTTCTTCGTTTGAACCTTCTAGTCCATGAGAGCCATGTGACGAATGCTCTTCTCCTCCTCCTTTTCCTTCTTCTTCTCCTTCTTCTTTCTTCTGTCCCCTGCTACAAAAGCTATACCCTTCTCCTTTGGGCTTTTGTTAGCAAGTTCATGTAGTTCCATTTCACAGAAAAAGTCATCTAACTTTACAATGGGCAAGTCCTTGGATACCTTGTAGGCATCCACCATGGATGACCACAAGGCATTCCTAGGAAAATATTTAAGTATATACCTTACAAGGTCACGGTTTTCGACCTTCTCATCGATGGAGTGCAAACCGTTGAGGATTTCCTTGAACCGACTATGAAGCTTACTTACAGTTTCATTTTCTTCCATGGTGAGATTCTGGAGTTGATTGAGGAAGAGATCCCTCTTTGCTAATCGGGAATCTCGAGTGCCCTCATGAAGCTCAATGAGCTTGTTCCACAGATCCTTAGCACTGGTGAAAGGACCAACCTTGATGAGTTGCTCCTTGGTCATCCCACACTGCAGGGTGACCACAACCTTAGGCTGTCCCTTTCTGGTTTGTTCGGCTGACCACCTTGATGAGTCAAGTTGCTTGCCTTCAGCATCCTTTGGAGGGATGAATCCCTCCTTGACTGAAAACCACATTTCAATATCGATTTTCAGATAATACTCCATTCTTGACCTCCAATATTGGAAGTCGGCTCCATCAAAAAATGGGGGTCTGTTGGTGCTGAAGCCTTCTCTCAAAGCCATTCTTCTTTGCTCTTCGGGTGTTAAACCATTGGAAAGAGCCCCACACTCTGATACCACTTGTTGGATCTGGGATGGCTAGAGAGGGTGTGTGAGTAGCCAGCACCCAAAAACTTCGCTTCTTTTCTTTCTGCACTTAGGGTTAGCAGCGGAAAAACAGAAACAGAATGAAAGAAATACAAACAAAGAATATGACACCAGGATTTATAATGTTCGGGGATAACTTGTCCCTACTCCTTGTCGTGCCCGTGAGGTGGGCGATCCCTTGATCATCGGCAGATCAAGCCCCAGAGTGAATCCGGCTAATAGAACTTCTCCTTCTCGATGGAGTAACCTCTCTACAAGCGTCTCAGAAATATGCAGACAAAGCACTGGAGACTCGAGAGGGAAGCTCACACAATACATGTAGCAGGAACGCTCAAGCAAGAAGACTATACAGAGAGCACAACCACACAGCCAAACCTCCAGCAAAATCTTTGCTTCATTTTCTGTCTATTGTTTTTCTCCTCTGCTTCGCCAGCTTCTTCTTAAGCCTTCCTTCTGCACATCAACGGCTTCGTCAGCACCCACTGAACCACAACTCCATCACCACTGACCTCCACTAAGCGCTTAGTCCACTGAAGACCTCTTCAGCTGAGCCTCAGGTCAGTCGCCAGTCGCCAGCCACCAGAAGCCATTGAAACCTGCAAACAGATAACAAACAAACCTGCCACGGTGAAAGTCAACATTGACCCTCCTTCTTGGCTTAGTATTGTCTCTGTATCACCTGCACACTCAACAGACTGATTAGTGAAGCAAATCAACCATATTAGAAAGAAATCAGCAAGAAATCAGAAGCAATCAGAAGTCTGACAGTAATTCAAATTAAAGTTTTGAGGCGCTGATCGGTCACCCTAACCGATCAGTCACCCTCCTGACTAATCAGACTTCATTCTGATCGATCCAGTAAAGGTCTGATCGGTCTCACTGACCGATCAGAGATCAAGGATCGGTCACCAGACCGATCCTAAACCCACCACTGAACTCTCAGGGCTAGAACATAGCCATGGCCTGATCGGTTCACTGATCGATCAGGCCACAGCCTGATCTTTCAAACCAAACCTCCTGATCTGTCACTTGACCGATCAGGTTAGGGCCTGATCGGTCATAGTGACAGATCAAGTCATGTCCTGTCTGATCAGGAGCCATCCTGATCGGTCTAGGATGGCCCTGATCGGATCCACCGACCGATCAGGGTTTTCTACAGACCTTTCCGATCTGTTTCTGATCGTTCACCAGAACGATCAGAAATCACACAGAACATTTCTGATCTATTTCTGATCGTTCACCAGAACGATCAAAAATCACACAGAATGTTTCTGATCTATTTCTGATCAGCCATCAGACCAATCAGACATCCTGGATCAGTCACCAAACCGATCTACTATCAAGGGAGTTCATGCCAACTCCCTGATCGGACTCCAGACCGATCCAGCCACTCTCCGACTTATGCTCAGTCCCCCGGACCAAGACTTCATGCCCAGCTTCACTCACCGGGACATAGTCCAACGTAGCTTCACCCACTAGGACCCAGCTTCATTCACCAAGATTTACTTCACCTAGCTTAACTCACTAGGATTTCCTCCACCTAGCTTCCCTTGCTAAGACCCGGCTTCACTCACCGGGATTTCCTTCACCTAGCTTCACTCGCTAGGACCCGGCTTCACTCACCAGGATTTCCTTCACCTAGCTTCACTTGCTAAGACCTGGCTTCACTCACCAGGGTTTACTTCACCTAGCTTCGCTCCCTAGGATTTCCGATCTCACTCAACCAAACTTAAATCGGTGTCAACACCAAAACAACAATCAGGTCAGACTGCTTCAACATAATCCACTTCTTATAGCGTTCCTTCTCCTCTTCATCAGAATTCTCGCTAAATTTTTCTTGATAAAACTAGAAAAGTACAAATTTGTACTCCTCAGCAGTTAGGACAATGTCCATGTTCTGTTTCCAATCAATGTAGTTAGGGCCTGTAAGTTTATTTTCTTTTAATATTACAGCAAGTGGGTTGAAAACCATTTTTGAAAACTACCTAAGAATCACAATGATCACAACTTTAGATTTCAAAAAATATTGATTCCTCAAATAATAAATTTTAAAATCAACCAACACCTCAAAACACCGAGAATGTTGCATGCCACGATAGTGTAGATGTATACAAATTCTACATTTGTAAGAGGAGGTTTTACCCATTAATTTTATTATCTTGTCAACCTAACATTTTGACAAATAAATTAATAGTTGGTTCCTCTTCGGCCCTACAAATAATAGCAGTGACTCCGATGGGGAGGATATTATTATTTGCATCTATGTGTTTACCATTACACAATACTAAGGCAATTATCTAGGATTATGTGTCGTCCGATGGAGAAAATCATGTTAGGATGTATACTAAAAGCTTTGCCTTTTCTGTATGGTCATCCACATTTTGAAAGAGAATCACAATAACACATATGCGTATTTATATTAGTATATGCATAAAAGTTCTTTACTTTGCATTATATTTTTTTTTAAATAGGTAAATATTTATAAACGCTTCAGGAGGTTGTGACCCCCCCCTCCACAAGAGCAAAATACAATCAAAACTTGGAGCCAGCTACCTCAACATGCAAGGTAGTCTCTAACAATCCGGCCACCATGCCTTGCACACAGACATACAACATTATCTCCTTCCCGCCACCAATTAAATTTCTCCCTCTATGAAGTGAGACTTTGTAAACATCATAGCCAATCACGTGTATGCATCACTCACACGTTCATGCATCACTCACACCCACATCCACAACTAATCAACCAATTACATGGACCAATCATACCACACCAATTACATGGACCAATCACAATCACATGCAAACACACATGGATGAGTTCTCCTCAAGTGCACAACACCAATCTTGACAAAACACGAACATTCTGTTGGTGCAGGAAGCACCATATCGAACCTGGTTTTGATAGTGGCAAAGGATTCAAAGTTAAGTTTATTTGTGATCTAACGTTGTTCACTGAGTGTGCAGAAAAAGCCCTAGCGAAGGACTGCTAGGCACCTGGCGAAGGACTGCCAGTATCCAAGCCCTAGCGAAGGACTGCTAGGCACCAGGCGAAGGACAGCTTGGGACTAAAGCCCTAGCGAAGGACTGCTAGGCGCCAGGCGAAGGACAGCTTGGGACTAAAGCCCTAGCGAAGGAATGCTAGGCACCGGGCGAAGGACAGCTCGGCATCCAAGCCCTGGCAAAGGACCGCCAGGCAAAAGTCCAACCAAAGGAGCGGTTGGCATCAGGTAAATTCTCCCGAGAGGAGTAGGTGAGGACGCGTTCCCCGTCGAGGGAACAGTAGGCGTCGGTTCGACCTAGGGCTCCATTTTGGAGACCAAAGTCAGAACCAAGACAGCTAAGGCTGTATAAACAAATACTTTATTGCTTTATTGTGTTTTGGACTAACCCTGGATGCAGGACCAAAGGAAGGAGTGTCTGCAGCTCAGATAGCCTCAAAGGAATGAGGTAGTAGCTGAGTAGGGCGCCCGGAGTGTCCCGGGCGCCCCCAAGGGCCATACAAAATAAGTAAAGAAAAAAGGAGTTCGAATACATGCTGGGCCGGGCGCCCTCGTGGTCCCGGGCGCCCCCTGCGCTGCGGGCGCCCCCATGCGCAACATCGAACCCGAACCCCTCGAAGCCAAGGAGATAGGACTTTGACCCGGTCAATGCGGGCGTCCCGAGCGCTCCGGGCGTCCCGGTCAAAGCGGATCCAGAGGATCAGACGCGACCGAGAGCTCTGCGGATCAGAGGCCACGTGGGGGGCACCCCCGACATCCCGGGCGCCCCCAGGCCCTATATAAAGGGCCTTCGACCAAGGCTTCAGAACAACTGTTCTCTCAACGCCCCAAAGATCTTCTACGCTCGTGCCTTGCTCCGGAAACACTCCAACTCGAGCCGACGACGTCCCACTGCCCCGAAAGAGTCAATCCACTCCGGACGTCGGTAACGAAGATCGAATTTTTTATTAGTGCACTTACTTGTAATAAATTATTGTAAACTGATTTGCGCGTATATAGAATTGCCCAAAGTAAACGGTCAACGACCGTGGGCCTTGGAGTAGGAGTCGACACAGGCTCCGAACCAAGTAAATCGACTGTGTCTTTGTGCTGTGATTGTTTTTATTTTATTTCCGCTGCATATGTGCTCTTTACGAAAATCCGAAAGTTTTCCAATATTCACCCCCCCCCCCTCTATCGGTTTTCACGATCCAACAAGTCAGGTGCCTAGCAGTCCTTCGCTAGGGCTTGGATACTGGCAGTCCTTCGTCAGGTGCCTAGCAGTCCTTCGCTAGGGCTTTTTCTGCACACTCAGTGAACAACATTAGATCACAAATAAACTTAACTTTGAATCCTTTGCCACTATCAAAACCAGGTTCGATATGGTGCTTCCTGCACCAACAATCTCCCCCTTTTTGATTATGGCAACACAATTCAAAGTTAAGTAAAAAAAACTTTATAACTGTTAAGAACATAATGTAAAAATGAAGTATAGCAATTTTACACAATTCAATGTTAAGTAAAAGCTTTATAACATTTACTAACGCAAGGTAAGATTTGAAAAAAAAAACCTTTATTTCTTATACTCCCCCTAAAACCCTGAGTATTTGTGTTATAATACTTAACTTTGACCTTTCCTCCCCCTTTGACATATATCAAAAATAAACATGAGTGAACAAGGTATCTAATAGGGAGGTTTGAGTTTTACCAAAATAAATTTATGTAAAAGGAGTTCAAAAGCATAGTTTTCAAAAGAAACTTTAAGTAATGGATTTCATAATTTTCAAAGTAATGGATGTTTTGAAAATACATGAAGCTCCCCCTTTATGTGATAACTCTTCTACTTATATTTTAGAAAAAGCTTGCAAAAACTTGTAACATAGTTTTCAAGAAAAACTTAACAGTAACTTACTTAGACAACATTTTGAAAACAAGTTTTCCTTAAAAAGTTTCAACTTTTGCACTCATAGAGAATTTTCCTTAGAATATATTTTGTGCATTAAAAATCATTTTTACTTGGAAAACCTTTAAATAGACAAGTTTTTGCTAAAACATAGATCTGTTTACTAAGAAAAATTTTACTTAGAAATATTTTCAAAATAACTGCACTTAGTGCTTTAGAGGTTTTGAAAGATGCTTAGACCAATTTTAAAGCACTTAAGAATACTTAGTGAAAACAAGATAAAATTTGAAATTTTCTCTCTCTTGGCCATATATCAATAAGGAACTTTTTTTTAAAAAAGATTTAAGGAAAAATTATATGGATCAGAGCTTATGAGTTTTGAAAATATAAAAATACTTAGTATAATTTTGAAAGCACACAGATTAAATTGCACAAAAAAAACTCCGCTTTGAAGGATATTGTGCAATTTTGAAAAAGGATTTTATATTTTTAGCCAAGTCTTTAGAAAATTCACGTACTTAGAACACTATTGCCTTGGAAAAGTATTAGAACTTTTTTTAAAACATTATATTTTGAGATATTATGCAAATTTTGGAAAATATAAGTACTTTTGAAAAGTATGCATGTAAGTACTTTTAAACATAATATTTTAAAAGAGTTTAATGTTATTTTGAGATCATGATACTTTACTTGGTTTCTTTTCCAGTCTGACACAATCCTAGGGAACCTTGTTGACTACAAGGACATTTTCCTAAGTGTCCTGGAAATTTTTCAACCCAAGTAAATATTATTTCAAAAGGTATTTCAAACAAAACATTTTAAAATAATAATTTTTTTTGTAAGACAAATGTTTTCGACACAATTTTGAAAATATAGTGTATGAAAACATATTATTTAGAAATGTTTAATAACTCTTTTAATTTGACCTCCCCCTAAACTTGATACAGTCCTTGGAATCTTGTTGACCACAAGTGTTCTTCCTCTGAGTTCTTAGGTTCAGTTCATATCAAAAGAATTATTTATNCATATCAAAAGAATTATTTAATAATTTCAAAGATAAATGCCAAAGAAAATACTTGTTAGAACTAATTTCTTTTGGTTTAGACTCCCCCTAAATTTGACACATCCTTGGAGTCCTTGTAGATCATTAAGTAGACCTTCCTTTGTGTCTTTAGGGTTTACTAAAATCAAAAGAGTAGTTTTGAATACTAGCCTGGTAATATAATTTTTAGTAAATTCAATTTGAGCAGAAACCCTGTTTTCGAAAAACATTTTGAAATAATAATGGTTTTTGTAAAGCACAATTTTAAAAAATATAGTGATTATTGGAAAACATAGTATTTTTTAAACTTCTTCTTTTAATTTGATTTCCCCTTAGATTTGACACAGTTTGGCTTTTATCTAAGTTCCTTAAGGGGTTTCAGTGTTGAGCAAGTTTGACTATGTTGACTAGGGTTGACTATTTTGACCAAGTTTAACTAAATCAAACAAGCCCTAGACTCTATTTAAAATGAGTCTATTGTGATATTTAATATGAGATTCAATATAAACAAAAGATAGAGATGAAACGTAGGGTACAATATATTGAATTAATTTTAAAAAAAATAGAGATAATTTTGAATAACTTTTGAAAACATTTTTTATTTGAAAGAATAGTGATTTATGCTTTTAGGTCTTAGTTGTCTCACCCAGTTCTACGTGATCAAGCATGTTAACCTTATGGATTTTGTGAGACAAATATTTTAATTTTGAAAATATGGTTAATTTTGAAAAGTTAGATTAATTTTGAAAATAATTAGTTTTAATCTATACTTAACTGAAACTTGTGTTAGATTTGAATTTGACAAAAAGTAAATTGAATTTGAATTTCAAAAATTGGCTTCCAGGTCTTGGCGAGGCACAAGGCCTTCTTTGGCCGTTGCCTTATGGGATCATCCACCCTTTCCTTGACAAAGCCTTTTAATGAAATTTCATTTTCAAAATTATTCTTTGGTAAATTCTGGTCTAACTAGTTTGGATTTTAGATCGGTAGCTTCGGCTAGTTTCACCAGTTTAAAGAGACCAAGTGAACTTGATCTTATTAGAATTGGTTTCCCTAACGTACTATCATCTCACCTCCACCCAATACTATGTTTTCAAGTTTTAGTTAAGTTTGTTCAGTCCTTATACTAACCATTCCTAATTTTAAGCAAAAAATAAATAACTGAAATAAAAAGAAACACATAATTAACACAAACAATTGTCTAGGTAAGGTCACAATTGGAGTAATACTCCGGATTTTCGAAATCAGCAAGATTATGAATTAAATTTTCTAACTTATTGACCTTATGTTTTAGGGTTTCATTTTCTTGTTTCAATGTTCTGAAATTTGTTTTAATTAAGTTACATGAATCAATCACATTATTCAAGGTAAATAACGGATTTTCAAACACTGTAAATTTACCTTTGTTGATTGTTTGTTCGGCATTCTTGGTAGCTCTTTTATCTGTGCATTCACTTTTGTAATGCCCGAACTCCTGGCACTTGAAGCATTGAATACGACTTTTGTTCTTTCGTGCTTTTGGAGCTGATTCCTTTGTCGCCGTCGGTGGTGTCATTCGAATCTTACGAGTAGGACACTCACTTTGGTAGTGCCCTCTCTCCCTGCATGTGTAACAAATTACATGATTAAAATCTGATTTTACACTTTTACCTTTTGGTTCCTTATTGGGAATCTCCCCCTTGATTCTTGCCGCCTCGGATCTGGGCTCATCTTCTGATTCTGTGTCTGAGTCGGACTCGGGTACTAGTTGAAGCTCCTTCTTTGGTGGTTCTTTAGGAGTTTTCCCTGCAATAAAATTTACACCTTCCTCGACCATTATAGTATCTGTTTGATTATTTAATTCTAAATTTGAAAAGAATTCGAAATCGATTACCGTCCCAGTCAATTCGTCGTCTAATTCTGGTTCGATTTTGGATTCGGGTTCAGACTCTGACTCGGCTGTTTGTGCTTGGACTGAAAGGGCAAGATAATTTACCTGATCTTCTTCTTCATCTGAGATCTCTTGATGAAGGTTAACCAATTTTTCCCAGATTTCTCTAGCACATTTGCATGGACCTACTAGTTCGAGTTGCTCCTTGGTTAGACCACATTGTAGGATTGCAGTTGCCCTTGCATCGGTCTCTATTTGGTTGAGGGTTCGTTCATCCAGTTTATCCCACTCGATTGATAACTCGTCTTTTACGGGAAAAGAGAATCCCGTTTGGATGATCCGCCATATGTCCATGTGGGCCTTCAGAAGGGACTCCATTAGACTTTTCCAGGAGTTGAAGTTTTTGCCGGAGAAAAGTGGTGGACGGACACTGTTCCATTCTTGATTGGCCATTTAAAACGATAGATCTTGCACACAAAAAGAAAAAATAGAAATGTACCAAGACTTGGTCTTGGATTAGTAGTGCGGGAGACAGAAAAATATCCAAAAAAATATTACACGAATTTCGAGGCAGAATAATAATAAAAAATTAAGTCATAAATTCACCCACAGATATTATTTATTTTTTAAAATAAAAGGCGGACAAGATGTAGTGGTGTTGATTAAAAAAAAGAAAAAGAAATAAGATAAAAAATTTCGTAAATCCGAAAAACTTTCAAACTCGTGGTTGCACCAAGTTTGAACTACCCCGCTCTGATACCACTTGTTGGATCGAGAAAACCGATAGAGGGGGGGGTGAATATCGGAAATCGTTCGGAATTTCGTAAAGAGCAATTGCACAGCGGAAGTAAAATAAACACAACACAGAGACACAGTCGATTTTACTTGGTTCGGAGCCTGTGTCGACTCCTACTCCAAGGCCCACGGTCTTTGACCGTTTACTTTGAGCAATTCTATATGAAGCGCAATAATAGTTACAGAATTTGGTTACAAAGTAAGTGCACGAAAATAATAATAAAGAATTGCACTCTTCGTTACCGACGTCCGGAGTGTATTGACTTTTTCGGGGCAGCGGGACGTCGTCGGCTCGAGTTGGAGTGTTTCTGGAGCAAGGCACGAGCGTAGAAGAGCTTTGAGGCGTTGAAAGAATTGATGCTTGGAATCCTTGGTCGAGGGTCCTTTATATAGGGCCTGGGGGCGCCCGGGACGTCGGGGGCGCCCCCCACGTGTCCTTCGATCCGGTTCAATCTCGGTCAGCGTCTGATCCCCTTATCTTCGGGATCCGCTTTGACCGGGGCGCCCGGAGCGCTCGGGGCGCCCGGAGCGCTCGGGGCGCCCGGATTGACCGGGTCAAATCTTATCTTCTGGCTTCGAAGGCTTCTGGTTCGAGGCATGCGCATGGGGGCGCTCGGGACGCTGGGGGCGCCCGGGAGCAGCGGGGGCGCCCGGGAGCACGGGGGCACCCCGCCCAGCAGCTGTTCGAACCCTTTTTTCTTTGACTTGTTTTGTATGCACCTTGGGGGCGCCCGGGACACTCCGGGCGCCCTACTCAGCCATTGCCTCTCTCCTTTAAGGCTTTCTGAGCTGCAGACACACGTTCCTTCGGTCCTGCATCCAGGGTTAGTCCAAAACACAATGCAACAATAAAATATTTATTTATACAGCCTTAGCTGTCTTGGTTCTGACTTTGGTCTCCAAAATGGAGCCCTAGGTCGAACCGACGCCTACTGTTCCCTCGACGGGGAACGCGTCCTCACCTACTCCTCTCGGGAGAGTTTACCTGATGCCAACCGTTCCTCTGGTTGGACTTTTGCCTGACGGTCCTTTGTCAGGTCTTGGATGCCGAGCTGCCCTTCGCTCGGTGCCTAGCATTCCTTCGCTAGGGCTTTAGTCCCAGGTTGTCCTTCGCCTGGAGCCTAGCAGTCCTTCGCTAGGTCTTGGATGCTGGCAGTCCTTCTCCAGTTGCCTAGCAGTCCTTCGCTAGGGCTTGGATGCTGGCAGTCCTTCGCCAGTTGCCTAGCAGTCCTTCGCTAGGGCTTGGATACTGGCAGTCCTTCGCCAGGTGCCTAGCAATCCTTCGCTAGGGCTTGGATACTGGCAGTCCTTCGCCAGGTGCCTAGCAGTCCTTTGCTAGGGCTTGGATACTGGCAGTCCTTCGCCAGGTGCCTAGCAGTCCTTCGCTAGGGCTTTTTCTGCACACTCAGTGAACAACGTTAGATCACAAATAAACTTAACTTTGAATCCTTTGCCAATATCAAAACCAGGTTCGATATGGTGCTTCCTGCACCAACACATCAGACTTCCAATCACCCGAGCGTACTCTACCTGAGATATACTTTTTCCTCAGGTTTTTGATAGATGTTGGCTAGTATCTATCAACGTTCGTGCCAGTGCAGAATCACCATTAGTGAATTTCTCAAGAATCTTGTCCATGTAATGGGATTGACTAAGAACAAATCCTTCTGTTGTTTTAAGAATTTTGATTCCTAGAATCACATCAGCTAAGCTCATGTCTTTCATGTCAAATCTTGAGTTCAACATGTCTTTCGTGGATTTGATCATCTTATCATTACTCCCAATGATAAGTATATCATCTACATATAAGCACAAGATGACAAAGTCATCTTCTGTGGCTTTCGTGTAGACACATTCATTGAGTTTGAATCCACCTTCTTGCATGACATTATCAAATTTCTCATGCCACTGCTTTGGAGCTTGTTTCAAGTCATATAAAGACTTCACCAATTTGCAAACCTGATTATTCTGTCCTGGTACAGAAAACCCCTCGGGTTGCTCCATGTAAATTTTCTCTTCTAAATCTCTGTTTAGAAAGGTCGTCTTTGGATCCATCTGATGTATTTCTAGGTTCCATAGAGCAGCAATAGCCAACAATACTCTAATAGAAGTTATTCTCAACACCGGAGAATACGTATCAAAGTCATCAAGGCCATCTTGTTGTCGGTAACCTTTAATTACCAATTTGGCCTTATACTTGTCAATTGTGTCATCTGACTTTATCTTTTTCTTGAAGATCCACTTGCAACCTAATGGTTTACTCCCCAGAGGAAGGTCCACAAGTTTCCAAGTGTGATTTTGCAAGATAGATTCTATCTCAGATGCAATTACCTCTTTTCAGTGAGGTCCCTCAGAAGAGTTCACTACTTCTGAGTAGCTTTGGGGCTCACCTTCCAGTATGAAAGTGATAAAATCTGTTCCATAAGATTTTTCCACCCGAGCTCTCTTACTTCGCCTAAGCGCAGTCTCAACTGGTTCATCATCCTCTTCTTCTTCCTCTAGTATTTCCTTCACCCGTTTTGAGGAGCTAACATCCTCTCGGGTCTTATATGGAAGCACATGCTCAAAGAATTAGGCATTTCTCGATTCTATTATCGAGTTCTTGTGTATATCCGGTAATTATGACTTATATACACAAAACCGATACGCACTGTTATTATGTGCATATTCGATAAATATGGAATCAATAGTTTTTGGTCCTATCTTAATCCTTTTCGGATTAGGCACCAAAACTTTGGCAAGACACCCCCACACTCGCAAGTATTTGTAGGATAGTCGTCTTCCATTCCATAACTCATAAGGACTCTTATCTATTTTCTTCTGAGGAACCTTATTTAATAGGTAATTAGTTGTTAGCACAGCTTCTCCCCACATGGAGTCTGGTAGTCCAGAGCTCAATAGAAGAGCATTCATCATCTCCTTAAGAGTTCCATTCTTTCGCTTAGCAACTCCATTCAGCTGAGGGGTATAAGGAGCTGTTGTTTCGTGTCTGATCCTATGTTCAGCACACAACTCAGCGAATGGTGATACATATTCATCTCTTCGGTCGCTTCGAACCACCTTAATCTTCTTATTAAGTTGGTTTTCAACCTCATTCTTGTAGAGAACGAATTTCTCTATAGCTTCATCCTTGCTTTTGAGAAGATACACATAACAATATTTTGTGTTATCATCTACAAAAGTAATGAAGTACCTATTCTCATCACGCGTCGGTATACCATTTAGGTCACATACGTCAGTGTGAATTAGGCCGAGTGGTTCATTGCTTCTTTTAACATGTTAAAAGGATGACCTTGTCAACTTCGCTTCAACACAAGTCTCACACTTGTGTTTTGGGTCAAGATGGAATGTCGGTATGCTTTGCATGTTTATTAATCTACGTATCACATCGTAATTCACATGTCCTAGTCTACCATGTCATAAACATGAAGACTCAAGCATATAAGTGGAAGAGCTTTCAATTTTATTTATCTTAGGCCTAATGACCATTACACTGAGCTTAAATAGCCCATCAGATACATAGTCGTTTCCCACAAACATTCCATTTTTCGACAGTACAACTCTGTCTGACTCAAACACAATGTGAAAGCCATGCTTGCTTAATAATGAACCGGACACTAGATTCTTTCGAATCTTTGGAACCTACAACACATTGGTTAAAGTGAGGTCCTTGCCCGAGGTCATCTTCAACACCACTTTTCTTTGGCCCATGATGTCCGAGGTTGCCGAGTTCCCCATGAACAACTTGTCTCCACTAATTTCTTCAAAATTATGGAGCAATTCTTTATTACAGCACACATGTCTGGTGGCTCCAGTATCGATCCACCATTGCCGTGGGTTTGAACCTACCAGATTCAATTCGGAGACCACGGCACAGAAGTCTTCCATTTCTGGTCCCTCGTTCAGGTTGGCCTCCTGCTCCTTCTTCAGTTTTTTGCATTCCGAAGATTTGTGACCAACTCGGCCACAGTTGTAGCACTTCCCTGAGAACTTCTTGGTTATGTCTCCTCTGAGTCCCATCTTGGAAGATTTGGAATTCTTCCGTTTCGAGCTTTGTCCGTGCTCAACCACATTAGCTTTTACAGTAGCCTGAGAGAACATATTTATCTCTGAACCCTTGTTGTCTTCTTCGATGCGAAGTCTAATAACGAGTTCTTTCATGTTCATCTCCTTCCGCTTGTGCTTCAGGTAGTTCTTGAAATCCTTCCAACCGGGAGGTAGCTTCTCAATGATTGCTGCTACCTGGAAGGTTTCACTCAGAACCATACCTTCTGAGTGGATCTCATGTAGGATCACCTGAAGCTCTTGGACTTGGCTGATCACTGTCTTGGAGTCAACCATCTTGTAGTCCAGGAATCGACCCACAATGAATTTCTTAGCCCCTGCATCCTTTGACTTATATTTCTTGTCCAAGGATTCCCACAGCTCCTTAGTCGTTCTCTTCATGCTATACACAACCTACAGCGAGTCGGACAGGCAGTTGAGGATGTAGTTTTGGCATAGATACTCAGAATGAGTCCAAGCCTCCACCTCAGCAACCTCTGCATGCTTGGGAGAGTCCTCGGTCAAGAACCGAGCCAGATTGAGCGTGGCCAAGTAGAAGAGCATCTTCTGCTGCCACCTCTTGAAGTTCAACCCAGTGAACTTCTCTGGTTTTCCCCTTGGTTGATTGGGACATTCCCAATCGAGGTGGAGGGGGCCTGGTGATGAGTCTGTTTTACCTCAACACTCTCCGTGGTCATCTCAACAGAATCAAATTCTGTTTCAAGATTGTTGGAGGAAATATTCTTTTTCGGAGAGTAAACAAAAATTAAATTGAAATTACAGAAATTTCAACTTAACTGTTGAGTGGCTCGAACTGCCTTTTATGTAGAATGCAGTCTCCAGGGCAGAAATTCTCGATCAGAAATTCCCAAGATGGAATCTCCCGACCAGAATCTCCCGAACAGGTTTCCCGAACCGAACATCTTGAACCGGTTTTCCCGAACCGGACTTCTCGAATAGCTCTTCCTGAACCGGAAGTCCCGAACCGGACTTCCCGAACCGCTCTTCCCGAACTGGTCTGGAAGAGTTGTTGAGGTCTGCGTAATACAGTTTCCTTGAAACAGTTTGTCCTCCTCCGATGGTGCTTCGAGGTTTCGATGGACGTTTGTCTCTCAAGATACAACAGCGGGACCACAGACACAACGAAGCACTTGTTACTCGTGGCGAACTGAAAAAGTACCCGAACGCTATCAAGGGAAAACACACGGAGAATTGAGAACGAGGTGAAAGACAACCTCTTCTCTATCTTTTGCTCTCAGTCACAGCCTCTTTATATAAGGCTTAGATCCCCGCAGTAATTAATGATCAAATTAACGTCATTTACTATCAATTAACCGTCCAGATCCAAACGTCTGGGTCATTTACTATCAATTAATGATGCTGGTTTCAAATGCAGAAATCAGCTTCTTCTTTCAATACTGATTAGAAGTATTTGCGTCAGATATCAAATTTGGGGAAAGATCATTGGTGGGGGTTGTTTAGTGGTGTGCCAAGTCTTGACAAGTTCTGCATGAGGGGCTGATTACTGGCGTGCCAAGTTCTGCTTATGAGAATTTCCTGTGCTTGCTGTCCTTGGCTGAATTTTACTGCTTTGGTGGCCGTGAGTTACTTGTGGGATGCTACCATCTGGGATTAGAGCATAGGCTTCTAGTTTAATTGCAGCAGGGATACAAACTTCAGTAACTAATCTCTGACTTAATATCCGGATGCTCTAACATCACTCAGCTTGCTTTTTGGAATTCAATGCTAATTGAAGACACTTCTGACTGGATTATTTGATACTGTTAATTGGTTCACTGAAAAGTTTTTTCAAAGTTGAGACCTTATTACAAATTGGCTGATGATGATTTTGGTTTCGAAGTAAAAGAAATGGAGGCCTAGAACGCTAATGGTAAGTTTCTGCTGGTATTGATGTGCCAACAAACTACTGTGCGTACCAAGATGAACGGATATTATACAATCCATTTATAATGTGTCGAATGTGCCGAATGTGCAAAGACACATTATCAGCTATGTGATGATACGGGATTCACTGGATCTCAGGAGATAACTGTGTGGATTAATGGACAAGAATTTTGGGTCTTGATAGGTAGGACAGTGAATGGATCCATCGTATGTGATCCATCTAGTCCGTAGCAAACGACTACGGTAAAGACACCTCAAATCCGTTGATGGTTGAGACTTTGTCAAAAAGCCTAAAAGGGTGAATAAATCCACCATAGATCTATCTAGTCCGTAGTAATGGCTACGGTAAAGACGCATTAAATCCATTTTTGACTGGTCACTTGCCCAAAGTGAACATCGGGTGTGCAATTCTGGTTTGATTTTCTAAGATAACATGATGCTAATTTCCTGGTCCAATGCTCACATTCAGAGGATATCCTCAAGGACTAGTTAGCGAAGGCAAAGGAGAGCCGTGGCTACTTATTTTCGAAGGCGTGGGAGAGCTTGTCTCGGTATTTTTAAGGCAGATGCACATGGAAGCTGCTAATGCATACTGCAAATGCTTAAAGACCTTGGGACTTCAAGATTGGTGCACTACTGCTACGATTACTTCAAGAGAAGTGCAAAACTGCTAGAGAACAAAGGAAATGTGTCTTAAGGGTGTTTCTAGCATTTATCTTGAGTTAATAAGAAGTTGGCTGATAATTGTATAGTTTTTCTTATATATAATCAGTCGGTTTTTTTTACTATTTTTCTTGCATATATGTAAATCAGTCTAAGTCGTTGTACCTCTATATTAGAAGGTTTAGATTTGATCCCCTTCTAATATGGATTTCTCTTTCAGGAATAAAGTGCTCTTTTAACTAAAAAAAATCCAAACGTCTGGGTGTTAACTGATTTTTGCATTAATCAACAGTTAATACATCTGTTACATTTAAGTAAAAAATTTGGTAAAACATTGGTTCATCCGCTTGGACAAATTTTGTCCCGACCGATCTGCATTCGACGCGCACAGGTCATGCATGCAAACGAGTCTATTTGGTTCAGTACAAATTCGGGTCATAGATTTACACCACCCCCCTATGCACTCACGCGTGAGAGTCTCCCCCCTATACATTTGTTCACAACTAACATGCTTGTAAAACAATATAAACCAACAATTATGTCTTAAGACTCCCAATATGGGACTAAAGTCCTATTCACAATGGAGTCTTTTTATTCTCCACCTCCCTTTTTATTCACTTGAAATGTTAAAATACGAAAATTCAGAGGGCTAAAAGGTAAAAAGGAATAAGTTAAGGGCTGAAAAAAAATAAAATAAGGGGCTTGATTGCAAAATGCCCGTTTATATTGATGTATCGAAGCATCTCGTCTTTTGCCCTAGCGCACAGCCGAACCCGACGCTCCACTTCTTCCTCTTCTCTTTTCTTCTTCTCCTCGCAACCACCGAACCCACGCGACCACGGGCGATTTTCTCTTCCACGCGAATAGGGCTCGCCTCTCGGTTTTCTTCTTCTCGTCCTCCTCTGTCGGGCGAAGGCGATCTGCTCTCGTTGCGCGATCGGGACATGGGAGAAGCCGCAGCCTCTTCTCCCTTCCTCCACGCTGTGTTCCATCGCCGGTGGGGAGACCTTGGACGAGCGAAGCGTTTGCTTCCGAGCACGTCATCGCCAAGGATACGGGAAGGTAGGTTGTGGAATTTTAACCCTAGTTCCAATCTTTGAGTTCTATCCTTGTTTTCTTCCGGTAGATCGCAAATTTGTGAGGTTTTGAGGCGTTTCCTAGGATCTAGGGCACGGTGAGTCGTTCTCTTGGGATCTAGGGCACGGCAAATTGGGTGAGTTCTCTTCTCGAGCAATCTGATCAGAGGAGGCGAGGGTGACATCTGAGGTAAACTCTATTTTGGATTGGGTTTTCCACTCCTGCTGATGTTTCTGATTTCCGATTTTCCCTTACTGTTCTTGATCTCCGTATGAATTGGAGTTGGTATGCTTGTTCTGGTTTGTGCCATTCTTACTCTGATCTTGTGATTAGGATGAATTGTTTTAGTATTGGATAGTTATCGAATTCGGTTTAGCGATTCCATTAGTTTCCCTAAATCTGGCTAAGTCCTCTGATGGATTGGGTTTTCTTTACCTATCGTGAGTTTTGGATCCATGTTTTGATCTTGGGATGATTTGTTGTGCTTGGATTTTGGATTATAGTTTGGAATCGCAATTGGGGTTACTGATCTTGAGTTTTGGAGTATTGCGTTTGTTGTCTTTTCTGTTCTGTTCAGAAGGATCAGTAGAATGGTTTATTCCTTGAGTGGTGATTCCTGCTATTGGAATTGATTTAAGGAGTTCATGCCGTGTGCTTCTATTGTATTGGTGGGCTGTAGGATTGATCAGTGTTGTTCTACTTCGAGCTTGGACTTGGATTCCTATGGGTTGCGCAATATCTGTTGCTTCTGTTGGATATCAGTTTGCTTGGAGTTGTTAGATCAGATTTCTTGGCTAGGGTTTGGTTCTGGGTTGTGTTGTTATGGTTTCTTGTAGCATGTATAAGTTGGTGTTTGATCTCAGATGGGCGTGAGGGGCTAAGGGAAACTTGATCTGGATTTTAGGTTGGGCTTAGGCAAAACCTAAATCCACTTAGACTCAATAAATGAGATTAGTCATTTAATTGGAATTAATTAAATGACTTCGGTAGTGGGTTAATCCTAAAACTACTTAGGGATTTTGATTAGCTAGTTACTTTATGTACATAGCTAATATTATATTGTTGATGCAGGACATTGACTGATTTCGCGATCTTACTGCGGAGATAATATTTTTGGACGGGGAGTTCTCGTCGCACAGACTTCTTTGTATCGAGGCGGGTATCTCTGACTTATCTTTTAGATTAGTCATAGTTGATATGCTTGATATGCTATATTTAGCGGTAGAGTAATGTAGTATTTTATATCTGCTCTACCTTGGCTGATACTGTTTATGATATACCTGGCATGTGATACCTATACCTTTAGGGCCTAGGTTATGGTGCATTATTTATGATCCTTGCATATCATGTTGATATAGGTGGATTAGATAGTGGATGTTGTTTGACCAGAGTCATGCATCATCGTGCACTATGCATCACTGTCGATCAGTGGCCCCTTATGGGTGAGTCAGGTCGACAGTCATACTGACCTATCCATACGGCCACTCATGGGTTAGTGGTTGACGGAGTATGGGTAGTGTGCTCTGTGCTGCTCCGCTCATGCACTCATGGGTTAGTGAATCGGAGCGTGGTAGCAGGCAGAGGTCCCTCCTGGAGTAGTCCATATACCAGGAGTAGAGAGAGAGAGAGGTCTCTCCCCCATTTATACACATGGGGTAGGTGTTAACACTCAGATAGAGATATCCTCCAGAGATGGCCTGAGGCTGATAGTGATATAGCCAGGATAGGTGATGGTCTGGGGCTGATAGAGATATCGCCAGGATAGGTTTTGGCCTTGGGCTATTAGTGATATAGCCAGGATAGGTGATGGCCTGGGGCTGATAGAGATATCGCCAGGATAGGTCTTGGCCTGGGGCTATTAATGATATCGCCAAGATAGGTCATGGAGTAGGGGTGTTACGCCGGTAGCATACCATCTACTCGGTTGCTCAGGAGTAGCAACGGCAGAGTACGAACGGCAGTCACAGCTCTACGCCGGAGGGTGGCCTCCGCTCAGCTTCCTCCCGTACATAGGTGACGATGTCTGACCGGCGACAGAGGTGACCATGTCATTGCACCATGTGCATACGCATCTTTTGCACTTGCCATGCTTGTTATACTTGGATGTTGCATTTGATTGACATGCACATACAGGAAACCCTTATGTCTGGTTTCGACGACTCAGCTAGATTGGTATGGTATTTCTATTCCTATTCCAGTTATGCTTACTACTGCTCGTACCTATGTTTATTTCGATAGCTTGTTACACTATTGCTAGCTTAGACTATCTTGTATATCTGATGAGATATCCACTGAGTTTCTGTGACTCACCCCGTTAGCTCCCTGTTTTTATTTCAGGATGATTGTCTGGAGTGTCCGGCAGCCTGTCCCAGTTCGCGTATTTCTTCGAGATGACTCCAGGATGTTTCTTTTACTTTGTAGTGGTACTTGTTGGTACCCATTCTCTGTTCTTTTACTTTACTTTTCCGATGCTGTATTCGTGTTTGGTCGTGTCCTTTTATACGACGGTATAGTTGTGCTTTTGTGAGCTATGGAGGCCTTGTACTTTGTGTTTGTCGTAAGTAGTACCGGTACGCAACTTTTATCGTCGTTTCGTTTTCGTATATTTCGGACGGTTGTTCCAGCCCTATAGGTTGTGGTACAGCCGACTGAGGTGGTCATAAATGCTTGGTTTCCGAATTGTCCGTCGGTCTCGGGAGTGGCAGTCCGGTCGGTATCGGACGGGCAGCTCCCCGGGACGTGACATGAAACTTCTAATATGTGACTAAAGTCCTATTCACAATGAAATTTCTTTCCTCGCCACCTTCTTTTCCATTCACACTATATCCAACATTATTAGCATTTAAAAATTAATGGACAATACCACACTGAAGTTAAACACGGATCCAATGTTTCCCTGAAATATCGGTACGAAAAACACATAACGCGGTTCCTCTCTATGGTTAAATGTCTCTACATAGTGATTTCTATTTAATAAACTATTCAACGTCGCCATACTATTACTCATTGTTGGTCACAACCAAGGCCAACCAACGAGGAATCCGAACACCGGTTCGCATCGACGGAGGCAATTAGCAAAGTCATCTCCACATCTCTCGACACGCTTCTCTTGAGCAAGGAAACTACGTACTCCATGAAAACTCCACTGCAGACCAAGGTGATTGGCCCCTCTCCGGGTAATCCGAACTCCTCAGCTGAAACCTTGAGGAGCTCTTGAAAAATACAGCTCTTGAGAAATGATAATGGCAAAGCGAATCTTGCATCGTCCATACTGTACACCACAAAATGGCCGTCGTCAGCAACCACTATGTTGTTGAGATCACAAGAACTAGACCGACTATTTGATCTCATTAAAGGCAGCCCCTTCTTTGCCTTCTCAACAAGCTCTTGGTACTCAACAAGGCTAAAAGTTTATGTTTGCCGAAAGGGCTAGAGATGCTGAAACTAGTGTGCATGGAATAATTAATTAAGTTGGATAACGTCGAATCTGGGCGACCAGTTCGGCCCTATAGAAATTTTTTACTTGCCATCAAGATAAATCGGAGAGCTATCGTGGCGATCGTTTCAAAAGTCCAACATCTCAAGGTTGTGCGCGACCCTATTTGAAAGAAAAAAATCCTATAAAATTCATCGTAGCTAAGGATCAAACTGCTGGTGCTTGAAAGACAACTAATCACCATTATGTTGCATCATAACCCGAGGGCAACTAGTGTGCTTAGAATGAAAAAAGGATTGGTCTACTTAAATTGGAGAACAAGCAACTCATGACCAGAGATGTATCTTTCAGGACTGTCTTCAAAGGGAACAAACCATGTGAGATTGCAAGACGGATGATATCTGACAGCTATTTGGTTTATATTTTGATTGGACGGTTCTTTTGTGGGTTGGATAAAGTTTTGCGGTTAGCAGTGTGGTTCTATCTTTCTATGTGGGTGATCCAAAGACATGTAGGCTCCATTGCCTTAATCATAATAATCCCCTTGTCGAACTCAATCGAAATGGATATCTTACTTGTGACCATTAGCTATAGTCTTCAGAAATGATTTCCGATTTGGTCATAACTTGCATTAAGATTTTGATAATGATTATTCTTGAGTGGTTTTCTATCAAAGCACATGATTTTAATTTGGATTCTAATGTTGATGTGACAATTCATATAGATTTAGGTTTCGAAGTGAGATTATGGAAGAACAAGAACTAGTTCATCTGCTTTTTATGCAGAGATTGACGTGAAGACCGGGACTTCACGGGGACAAAGGCCATTTTCTTAGGTAATGTAAGACGATAATAATTTTTCTAGGTGGAAGGAATATTGTTTTAAATTTAACTGCAGTAAATGGATTGGTGAAGCATATTTGCTGAAATGGCCTCGCACGCAAAACAGCTCTTTACTGTAGGCTAATGTTTAAAATTCATATAGTTTTACAGAGCTGAAATTTAAAATATCAGCGTACAATCAGAACATTATAGAACTTGCTTCTGTGTATAGCACCAGTTGTCTGATTACAGCCATGCCCATTTGCAAAATTGCTCATTTTCGTTTGATATCAAGTTGCAAATCAGATAAGGAAAGACATGAAACATGTTGACTGAACATTTCCCGACCTTCTCTTGTTGAAGAAACACTTCACACTGCCTGTTCTTCTCATCTAAACCTTTCTGTTTATATCTTGATTTCAGCACATTGTAGAGCCATCCTATCCTGTCCATGTATAGCGCTAGCGTCCTTGTAAGTACTTTGCAAAACTCTCTTCTCATATCTGCAGAAAAATCCAACCCAATGAATGGAATGAAACTTAATCCTTCACCATTATAAAAAAAATTTCAATTTTCAAGCTAGAATATCTAAATTCACAACAGAATTTGAAATTTAGCGTTATTGTATCTTACGAGACAATTGTCAATAAACCATAAGCATCCAAATGAGAACGAGTTCATCTTACCTAGACCTTACACTAAGTTAATTCAAAAGGCTGTATCAGTACTCATATAGTTGATGTGACTATTGATAATATTAAATTGGTAACTGTGAGAAGTGCAAACTAAGTGACTTGAGTGTCGATTATCAACTGGTTAAGAGCTGAGGTCGAGAGTCTAGTCGGAGTGCTGACTGAGCTCCGTCAGAGTAGGAATCTGAGCTGAGTTCTATCGAGGCTTGTGTTAGACACAATTTTCTTGAAACAAATTCATTCCCCTAGTTCCTCCATGTTACATTAAACGATTATTTCTCACGATATAATGGCTAGATCATGATCGCAACCAAATATTAATTGTTTGTGGCAAATAGAATAGGCACTTGAACACTATCACAGGGAAGCAAAAATGAGTCGCTGAGTAAATTGCTCGGTACAGAGGTGGAAAAGGTGGGAGACGAAGTTGGATGGAATGCTATTTTTCTTCTTCTGCCCAGAAGCTCCTTATATAGGCTCTAATTTATTAATCGGATTAATAACCGAGTAAAGATCATTTACTATCTCCGCCCATCTGGGTCGTAATGCCATCAGTTGGCATCGTTACCACTCAAGTGATTTCGAATCTCACTTATATGTTTTTGATTTATAGTTTCTAGTTGTGATGTGTACATTACTATGTTATAATATGAATTGTCTAGAAACATTATCGTGGGTCATTATTAAATTATATGTTATGCTAATGTTTGTGAGATATAAAAAAAATATGTTATATAAAGTACAACCGTTATAACTTGCATTTAATTAGCATTCTATTATATTAAGGTGATTATGATGTTATAAGAGGATCAATTTTTTATGCTTAAAGTTATAATGCATCATAATTATGCTTTAAATTTTAATTATC
This sequence comes from Boesenbergia rotunda, assembly GCA_024364735.1. Taxonomy (NCBI): domain Eukaryota; kingdom Viridiplantae; phylum Streptophyta; class Magnoliopsida; order Zingiberales; family Zingiberaceae; genus Boesenbergia; species Boesenbergia rotunda. The sequence goes on from JAGFNQ010006346.1 coordinate 149,942, forward strand.
TAATTTTTAGGCCAAATGATAGAATGTTACATAATTATCTTTAGGGCTTGGCCTCAAAAAAGGATAAAAGAAATTAAAATGACTCACATTTAAAATAATAATTATAATTTAAAATGAATGCGAATAATTATTATTATTATAACCGATGCAGGATGGATGCATGAAAATAAATAAGCTATATGTATATATTGGTCCTATCAACTGAAAGCACAATAATGCATTTCATATGAAATGAATAGAGTGCTCTTGTAAGATAGGAAAGAAGAGAGAAATCATACATATACAATTATTTCATTATAATGGTTTTTTCATAAAACTTATAGATTTCGAGATTCATTTCATAAAATAAGTATAATGATTTTGTAAATTAACATATGATATGAGAGCTTCATCATGAAATCTATGTTTTCATATATGAATTTATTATGGTTACTTATAAATTAATATATACAAGAATGACATGAAACATATAATAGACTTCTTTTATTAATTATGTTGAATAGCCAAATTCATTTGTCAATGTTTATTAATCTTTCATTATATAATAATGATTAGTATCTTTAATAATGCATGACTTAAATAATAAATTATGTAATGATTTATTATAGTTTATGAATTTGATTAATGATTATAATATACATGTATATTTTAAAGATAATTAAGATTGCTTATGATTATGATATAATAAAATTACTTATGATTATGATATTAGTATATGCATGATTTTATATTAATTAAGATAGTTTGTGATTGTCAAAGTGACCAAACTAGAATAATTAAATATCATATATAAAAATAATTATTTATTTATCATACTTATGAAATGCCTATTAAAAATAAAGATAAATAAATGTCCTTTATTGATCATTAAAATTATGAATTTTTTCAAAGAAAAAATATTTTTTATGATTAGTAAGATAAACGAAGAAAATTAAAACTCTTGAGCCAAATATATTTTATTTATCCAAAGATGACATTTATGCGGTTATGTTCCCCAACATTTTGTCCACTTGGCGACTAAGAGCAGTGTAGCTAAAGTGTGTACAGTTGTCATTGCTCTACCCAGTGGACCACACAGATGTGATGTGATAGTTGTAAGACTAATATCTAGGGGTGACACATCTCATTGTATCATGTGCATATGATGCATTGTACATTATGCTTGTGTTTACTGTATTTTCTTGCACTATGATTGTTGAACTTGACAGAAATGCATATATGGCTATGATTTGTACTTGTTAATGATCTAGATCTACTTAGTAGTACGAGCAGACTTATTGATATATCATGGGATTTTCTGATCATGCCCCTACATGTTATACTGATTTTGAGTATGTACATTCACTTAGTGACTTTTGTATTGATTTTACTCTAGTCCGGAGACTATATGTTTACTGTTTCTTTCCTGCTTGTTGTACCCTATTTGATACTGTGCATTTATCTATCTGTTATACCCGCAAAGTCAACCCGGATTCACCACCCCTTTCTCTTATTTCCGTTTCAGGTAATTGATGTTTGCGACTCATACCACCAGAAAAGGATCCATCTGCCAGTCTTTCAACATCACGTCTTTTTTTTTGTTTCGTATTTCCTTAGTGGACTTGTCTTTATATATGTTTCTTTAGTTTTGTTTTCTATTATGGATTATATTTCTATTCTGTGCACTTTGTGTTGGAAATGGGATGGCTAGAGAGGGGGGGGGGTGAATATAGCCAATCACTTTTCACTTCACGAAGTTAGCAAGTTTCTGCACTTGAAGTTGTTAGTAGCACAGCGGAAGTATGGAAAACAGAAAGTGCAGAAACTAAAACAGAAAACTAACTAGCAAGATTAGCAAGATCGCTAACAGGAGAATTTACAAGGTTCGGGGATAACTTGCCCCTACTCCTTGGCATGCCCTTAAGGTGGGCGATCCCTTGATCGTCGGCAGATCAAGCCCCGGTTTCACCGGATATAATGCAACCTCCTTCTCGGTGGAGAAACCTCTCCACAGCGTTTCAATCAGGATAAAGTTTAAGCACAAAGAAACTACGAGTAAGATCTTACTCAAACACTTAGCAAGGACAAGAACACAGCTAGCTTCCCTGAGCTCCACCCAGTGGCGATCTCACGCAAGAACCCTTCTTTGTGTCTTCCCACTGTCGGACTCCAAGCTACTTGTTCTCTCCTTCAAGCGCTCAAGTAAAGATTGGTTGCTTCTCGATCGCTTGCTCAGAATGATGGAAACTTCAAGAACACAGCAAGCAGTTGTGGAGAACTCAGGGCGGCAAAAACTCAAAACACAAGCTGTAGAACTCTGCTTCACCGAAGCTGTCTCTCGTCCCTTTTGTTTCTCCACTAAGCATCAAGTGACCTCATCTCCAGCAGCCTCCAGCTGCCTCACTGCCAACGCCAGTTACCACTGAACCCTTACTGAACTTCCTAAGCTCCCTCAGCCAAGCTTCAGTCAGCGGCTTTAGTCCTGCAGCTCTAGCCGTTGCAACCTGAGATGAGAAATGGACAAACCTGCTCCAAGGAAAGCCTCCATTGACTTCTCCTTGAGTGTTTGAATCCTCCCCTGTCACCTGCAGCTTAATCAGACTGTTAGAGCAGTATATCACACAGTAAATCAAATATCAGAGGCAAACATCAGCGAATCGGATATGGTCAGACGCGATCAGAGCGTCTGACAGTGCAATTTGAATTAAAGTGATCGGTCACCCGACCGATCAAAGCGACTCCTAATCAGTCACCAGACCGATCAGGCTAGGTCCAGATCGATCAGGCTCCGTCCTGATCGGTCCCCAACGCTCAATTAGAAATCGCAATTTTTTTGTGACTTCTCCTGGATCGATCACCAGACCGATCCCAGGTTGTGGATCGATCACCCGAACGATCCACCCCTTTCTTGGGCGATTTCTGAGCTTCGCAGTCCAGACCTCCTGATCGGTCACTAGACCGATCAGGCAACCTCCTGATCGGTCACCAGACCGATCAGATCATGACCAGACCGATCAGGCTAGAGCCTGATCGATCATAGTGAGGAACCTGCGATGCTGGATCGTTCTCCGGAACGATCTGCACAGTGATCCTGATCGGTCTTCAGACCGATCAGGTTCAGATCAGCAAGGGAACTCAACCACAACTGTTCGCTCCCTGATCGGTCACCCGACCGATCAGGAGCCAAGCAGTAGGTGAAACACACACTCCCTGATCGGTCACCGGATCGATCAGGAGCAGTACAGTAGGTTCCCAACCTCACTGTGTGCTCCCTGATCAGTCACCAGACCGATCAGTCGTTGCTGGATCGGTCACCAGACCGATCCACAACAGGGCAGCGTGCCAGCTTCCCTGACCGATCACCAGACCGATCCAGGGACGTAAACTTAGCCCTCCAAGCTAAGTTCTCTTCCACCTTAGCCCTCCAAGTTAAGGATTTTTCACCTAACCCTCCAAGTTGGGAATTTGCACCTAACCCTCCAAGTTAGGACTTTTCACCTAGCCCTCCAAGCTAGGACTTTTCACCTAGCCCTCCAAGCTAGGACTTTTCACCCAACTCTTCTGGATTAGGACTTTCCAAACCTAGCCCTCCAAGCTAGGACCTGACCCTCCAAGCCAGGACTTTTTCACCTAACTCTCCAAGATGGGACTTTTCGCCTAACCCTCCAAGTTAGGACTTTTCACTTAGCCCTCCAAGCTAGGACTTTTCACCTAGCCCTCCAAACTAGGACTTTTCACCCACCTCTTCCGAATTAGGACTTTTCAACACCTGGCTTCACTCACCAGGACCCGGCTTCACTCACCGGGATTTCCAACACCTGACTTCACTCACCAGGACCCGGCTTCACTCACCGGGATTTCAATCACCTGGCTTCACTCACCAGGACCCGGCTTCACTCACCGGGATTTCAACCTAGCTTCACAAGCTAGGACCTGGCTTCACTCACCAGGATTTCTGCCCAGTCCCCGACCAGGACTTTAACCCAAATTCGCTCAACCAAACTTAAATCATTGTCAAACACCAAAACAACAACCGGGCCAGACTGCATCAACAATCTCCCCCTTTTTGTTGTTTGACAACCCGATTTAAGTTTAGGTATCAATCAATTGAAGTCCGTTCAATTCTTATAAGGGAATCATGATCCTCCCCCTATAATAACCATAAACTTAATCAGCCATTTTCTCCCCCTTTGTCAAACATCGAAAAGGGTATGATTATTAAGTTTGAACATACCTCCCCCTCAAACACGGGTCTCTCCCCAAATCCAAAATGATCAAGGTTAAGTTTTGAATTGCACATGAAAACATATACAAAATTATATCATAGTCAAACATGTATATGTTTCATATGACAAGTAAGGAATGCATCTGTATCTGATATATAGTCCCGATTGGTCTCCATAACCGATCAGGTTCGTTGATTACTCGATACAGAAATATTTTGATTAGTCTGGGGAGCGATCAGATTTCAGAAAAATTTCGGAAACTCTGATACGTTCCTGATCAGACTGCATTAATAATTTGGATTCCACAACAGGGATGTAGACTCTATTGAGATTCGTTATTTCAGAAAAAATTCTGAAACACGACATTAAGAACAAGAGTCATGACTCAACAAACCTTTTCTTATGAATTTGAACATTCCAACATAGGTTTGTATCAAATCAGTATTAGGTTTGTTTCACTTGAACAATTTTGTGCTCCCTTAGTACCAGGTTTGTACCAATGGGTGATCAAATATGTTTCAATTGTGAACAGATTGTATCATGTTTGTTTGTAGTATGATCATTAAACTGATACAATTCGATGAGAGGAGATCGGACTGAGGAGTTTTGACCCAATCATGAAACTTACTGTTCAGTGTTGATCTGATCGGTCACCGGACCGATCAGAGGGATCCCTGATCGGTCGGTGGACCGATCTGGGTTCAGACAGAAGGGTTTTCAATTTTAAATTTCAGAAACCGATTTCAGCAATTCTGAAATCAAGTTTGTTTCAATTCTTAGCCATTCCCAAACCCCTAATTCAATTGATTTTAATTATCTTGGTTCCAAACATGGGGTCCCTTAACCAAGTGTTATTCCATATCAAGAATTAAGAGTTTCTATGAGGAGAAACAACACATGTTTGTATCAATTTTGATGAATACGTTCTAAGTATGAACTTAAGTCCCAAACACAGATTTATATCAAGGCATGATCAGTAGGAAAACAAACAAGTTATAGATAGAACCTTAGTTTGATACAAAGAAAGCATTAACCCAAAGAACTTAAGTAGTGAATGTTAAAGCTTATGTTCTTTGTTTGGTGATGCATTATTAGTACAAACTATGTATTAATCCTTGTTCTTTAGCATGCATTCATACAATAAAATCATGGTACACTCAGCTAGGTTCAACTCCAAAAATATTTAGAATCAATATATGATCAAACAAGTCATAGACCTTGAATACTAAATTTTGAAGCATGATGTTCTTAACCAAAGTTGTAATAATACACATACAAGAAAATTTTGGCTTGCTTGAGTCAAATTAGCATCAATATTTGATTAAATTCCAAAACATGCTTGTATCAAGTGAGTATTAAGTTTTCATGGTTCCAATCAAGTTTGTGTCAAAATGAAGCATAGTATAATGTCGATAGGAATCTATTCATGCTCCTTTGATCACAATAAATTCCTCATCATAAAATTGTACTTTACTAATAAGAAAATTCACAAACATGTATCTACTTAGCTATGGATCACAAAAATCATGAAGTTGTCTAAATTTATGAAATGTAGGTAATCCTAAAGAAAAACCTAATTTTAGACCTCTTGTTGTGGTGAGTGACAATTCATCTCAATTCATGGGTTTGGAGCACCCAATATCAACCACCCATGTTGATAGATGCTCCCCCTCAATCAAAGCTATACAATTCGAAATATGGAGGTTTTAGGTACCCAAATTTTGGGACCTAATGTATCAATAATGAAGGACTTAGGCACCCATGCCTTAGTCACTTTCTTTCTAACCTTTCGAACCTTAGAGTCATTTGATGATCTAAATTGGGTTCTAGACATTAATGACACAAAGGTTGGTTCTTTAGGTCGGTAACCCATACCGGCCTTGTTGTAAACCGCCCTTTGGGAGTTTAAGATCATGTCTAGGGTTTTAGAGCTAGTTGAGAATTTCTCAAGAATATTCTTGAGGTTTTCAATTTCGCTCTTCAAATCCTTATTTTCATCCTCAAGATTTTTAACACGCAAGTCATTAATATCCTCATCCTGAGAGGATTTTAATTCTTCTATTTCTAATTTTAAGGATTTAACTTGGTTCTTTGATTTCTTTAACAACTTAGCTAAACATGCTATTGTCCGATAATACTTATCCAACTCCGGAGAGATTACCTCTTCATCATCCAAAGATGATGAAGGCGCGGTTGAGGAGCTTCTTGATTCGTTGTCACTTTCCTCTAGTGCCATGAAAGCAAAGTGATGAATGTTCTTCTCCTCCATTCGGTCACCTGCCACAAACACAAACTCCTTCTCCTTTGGACTTTTGTTAGAGACCTCATGTAGTTCCATTTCACAAAATAAATCCTCTAACTTAGCAAATGATAAATCCTTGGAGACCTTGTAGGCATCCACCATGGATGACCACAAGGCGTTTCTAGGGAAAGCTTTGAGAACATACCTAATAAGATCTCGGTTCTCTACCTTCTCATTTATAGAGTGTAGACCATTGAGGATTTCTTTGAATTTACTATGAAGCATACTTACAGTGTCACTTTCTCCCATTGTCAAATTCTGTAGTTGACTGAGAAGGAGGTCCCTCTTGGCTATCCTTGAGTCCCGGGTGCCCTCATGAAGCTCAATGAGCTTATTCCAAAGGTCTTGGGCTGAGGTGAAGGGGCTAACCTTGATTAGTTGATCCTTGGTCATCCCGCATTGCAAGGTCACCACCGCTTTCGCATCGGCTTCTCCCTTGCGAACTTGCTCAGCCGACCATTTTGATAAATCCAACTCTTTTCCTTCATTATCCTTTGGAGGAGCAAAACCCTCCTTGATAGCAAACCAAGTGTGGATGTTCATCTTCAAGTAAAACTCCATCTTCGATCTCCAATATGGAAAATCTGTGCCGTCGAAGAGTGGAGGTCGGTTTGTGCTAAGTCCTTCTCTCGTTGCCATCCTTGTTGTAAGCTCTCGGTTGTTAATCCGATTGAACAGAGCCCCAAGCTCTGATACCACTTGTTGGAAACGGGATGGCTAGAGAGGGGGGGTGAATATAGCCAATCACTTTTCACTTCACGAAGTTAGCAAGTTTCTGCACTTGAAGTTGTTAGTAGCACAGCGGAAGTATGGAAAACAGAAAGTGCAGAAACTAAAACAGAAAACTAACTAGCATGATTAGCAAGATCGCTAACAGGAGAATTTACAAGGTTCGTGGATAACTTGCCCCTACTCCTTGGCATGCCCTTAAGGTGGGCGATCCCTTGATCGTCGGCAGATCAAGCCCCGGTTTCACCGGATATAATGCAACCTCCTTCTCGGTGGAGAAACCTCTCCACAGCGTTTCAATCAGGATAAAGTTTAAGCACAAAGAAACTACGAGTAAGATCTTACTCAAACACTTAGCAAGGACAAGAACACAGCTAGCTTCCCTGAGCTCCACCAGTGGCGATCTCACGCAAAAACCCTTCTTCGTGTCTTCCCACTGTCGGACTCCAAGCTACTTGTTCTCTCCTTCAAGCGCTCAAGTAAAGATTGGTTGCTTCTCGATCGCTTGCTCAGAATGATGGAAACTTCAAGAACACAGCAAGCAGTTGTGGAGAACTCAGGGCGGCAAAAACTCAAAACACAAGCTGTAGAACTCTGCTTCACCGAAGTTGTCTCTCGTCCCTTTTGTTTCTCCACTAAGCATCATGTGACCTCATCTCTAGCAGCCTCCAGCTGCCTCACTGCCAACGCTAGCTACCACTGAACCCTTACTGAACTTCCTGAGCTCCCTCAGCCAAGCTTCAGTCAGCGGCTTCAGTCCTGCATCTCCAGCCGTTGCAACCTGAGATGAAAAATGGACAAACCTGCTCCAAGGAAAGCCTCCATTGACTTCTCCTTGAGTGTTTGAATCCTCCCCTGTCACCTGCAGCTTAATCAGACTGTTAGAGTAGTATATCACACAGTAAATCAAATATCAGAGGCAAACATCAGCGAATCGGATACGGTCAGACGCGATCAGAGCGTTTGACAGTGCAATTTGAATTAAAGTGATCGGTCACCCGACCGATCAGAGCGACTCCTGATCAGTCACCAGACCGATCAGGCTCCGTCCTGATCGGTCCCCAACGCTCAATTAGAAATCGCGATTTCTTTGTGACTTCTCCTGGATCGATCATCAGACCGATCCCAGGTTGTGGATCGATCACCCGAACGATCCACCCCTTTCTTGGGCGATTTTTGAGCTTCGCAATCCAGACCTCCTGATCGGTCACCAGACCGATCAAATCATGACCAGACCGATCAGGCTAGAGCCTGATCGATCATAGTGAGCAACCTGCGATGCTGGATCGTTCTCTGGAACGATCTGCACAGTGATCCTGATCGGTCTTCAGACCGATCAGGTTCAGATCAGCAAGGGAACTCAACCTCAACTGTTCGCTCCCTGATCGGTCACCCGACCGATCAGGAGCCAAGCAGTAGGTGAAACACACACTCCCTGATCAGTCACCGGATCGATCAGGAGCAGTACAGTAGGTTCCCAACCTCACTGTGTGCTCCCTGATCGGTCACCAGACCGATCAGTCGTTGCTGGATCGGTCACCAGACCGATCCACAACAGGGCAGTGTGCCAGCTTCCCTGACCGATCACCAGACCGATCCAGGGACATAAACTTAGCCCTCCAAGCTAAGTTCTCTTCCACCTTAGCCCTCCAAGCTAAGGATTTTTCACCTAACCCTCCAAGTTGGGAATTTGCACCTAACCCTCCAAGTTAGGACTTTTCACCTAGCCCTCCAAGCTAGGACTTTTCACCCAATTCTTCTGGATTAGGACTTTCCAAACCTAGCCCTCCAAGCTAGGACCTGACCCTCTAAGCCAGGACTTTTTCACCTAACTCTCCAAGATGGGACTTTTCACCTAACCCTCCAAGTTAGGACTTTTCACCTAGCCCTCCAAGCTAGGACTTTTCACCCACCTCTTCCGAATTAGGACTTTTCAACACCTGGCTTCACTCACCAGGACCCGGCTTCACTCACCGGGATTTCCAACACCTGGCTTCACTCACCAGGACCTGACTTCACTCACCGGGATTTCAATCACCTGGCTTCACTTACCAGGACCCGGCTTCACTCACCGGGATTTCAACCTAGCTTCACAAGCTAGGACCTGGCTTCACTCACCAGGGTTTCTGCCCAGTCCCCGACCAGGACTTTAACCCAAATTCGCTCAACCAAACTTAAATCATTATCAAACACCAAAACAACAACCGGGCCAGACTGCATCAACACTTTGTATTGTAAATGGTTTTATTCAGAGTTACGCACATTTGGTAAGACAAGGTAAACTTTATAGAGTTTATGAGTTATTTTCCTTTATTATTAAATATGTGATTATGGTATTGTTTTAGTTATGGTTGTGTTGCCAACCATGTTAACTAAGCTATGTATTGTGGATGTGTTGAGAGTTATATAAATAAGTTTTAGATTAGCTATCGTACAGGGGAGATGTTGTCCATTGTCCATTTTTCAAGCATGCATGGGCCCTGGGGGTGTGAAAGACGAAGGTGTCAAGGAGTCAGGGGCAACCAGGAGTCGGGGTCGGCTCGATTTTCCCTTGATTTTTATCGCCACCTTTTAATAGTTCTGTTAAACTACCCTATCCACATGGTATTCTATGATAACTTCCCTATCCATAAGTCTCCCTTCAAATTTATTCGAAGGAGATGAGAGTCTGACTAAATGGACTATAGTGTGACCAAATAGAACAATTCCAGCTACCTTGACTGCCCAAGCCATGTGGTAGATACCTTACATATTTATGAAGAGATTACACATTAAATGTTAGCACTCCTCTATCGTTATGCTTTAAATGTAGCACATGAATCATCTGCCTCAACCTACAAGCCCAAAATGCAACAGTGTGTCTCTGAGGTTGCATCACATTAATGTGATGTAACCCATGTCAAGAATATAAAATGTTATACGTATTGTAATGATTATTCAGGTTTGATTTAATCCATGCACTCGATCCTATGGTTGCAAATCTATCCTACTCGTGCAGTAACAGAGATCCAACGGTCTTGATTGACCGAGCGGAGATATATTAGGTTAGAGAAGGATGTTATTGCCCTTATCGTGCAACCCTTTTTCTCCAAGATGTGTCTACCACCTGTGTTACTTTCCTCTCCGAGTGCTCCAATTCTCAGCATGTCGTAAGTTGTCCTACTATTTGTCTTCATCTTCGATTCTGGTCCCCTAGTGGTCATCAATCCTCCATTGTAGCTTTTGTTGTCCAGTTGTGTGTCTTCTATAGCTGAGGAATCATCATCTACTCCCTGGTATAGATCCTTTGAGTCAAGCTTTATCAGCAGGGTTTTAGATCGACTAAGGACTACGTATAGGATCTTGGCCGACCATTTGATAAGGCTTCTGAACTTACACTTTCCTATTCCAGCATTCTTCATCGAAGTGTCTCAATATTTTCTCATTCCCATGTCCCAACTAGGTCAAAATTTGTTCCAGATTCTAACCAAAGTAGTCATCCTATTCTGGCTGTATCGAATTCCCTTATCCCCTAGATCCTTAACTACTTATTTTACCCAAAGAAGATGGAACACCGGGTATTCTTTCTTTCATCCAGGGTTGGGTTCAACCTCATTAAGAGCTTCCCGTCATCATACAAGGGGTGAAAACCCCTATTTTTCTTTGTCAAACCCCCGAGTCTAGTGTCTTGGCCAACCCAGTGGCAACGTGAGTTTCCTACAACTCACACTAAAGATTACCACTTGGAGCGGGTAATTTCAGTGTGTCACAAAAGCTGTAGGACTTGAAGTTTGACAACAATCTTCTACTCGAGGAGGGATTACCGTGCATATTCAAGTTAAGCTCCATCCTAACTCCCCTCAAAACTTCATTTGGTATGATTTTCCTATGGGACCGGTGCCATCGATAGAGGGGGGGTGAATATCAACTTGAAAAAAATTTTATCGGGAATCTCGTCTTTCGTAAACTTCGAGGCTCGTTCGTTCTAATCAAAGAGTTAGTAGTAGTGGAAAATAGAAATAACGAGACACCAAAACAACTCAGAGTGTATACAGGGTTTTACTTGGTTCCCAACCCCCCAGGGTCAGTACGTCCAAGGCCTAAGCACAGGAAACACCCGTCCACTAATGGTCTCCTTTCCGAACTTTCTGGAGGCGGAGAAACCCGTCTTACAGTGCATGTTTTACAATCAAAAGTTTAGGAAAATTAACTGCATAAAGTCAACGCAAACCAAATGAAACGTCGAAGACTAGGCCGATCTGGAACTCCAAAGTGCCGCACACTTCCTCCTGGAGCCTCCTTGAACGCAGAGCTTTATCTCTAGTGCTTTGTCATCACTCGGAATGCTTAGAATGATGTCGTAGTTGGTGTTCTGAGTTGAGGGGTCGAAGCCCCTTTTATAGCTTCTTCATGGGCGCCTGTGTTGCTATGGGGCGCCTCAGTAGCGGTCAAAAATCCATCCAAACTCCCGAACTTCGCGAAGCTGATAAGAAGCCAGTCCAAGGTGCCTATATTAACACAGGCATCTGTATCAACACGAGCGCCTAGCCTTTAGGGAGCCTGGAAGCATGGGGGCGCCTATATTAACATGGGCACCCTAGATGTTGTTTTCCAGCCTTCTTGTGTTTGTTCGCCTGTTTTGCCTCCAATTCTAGGTACCTACAAGATACACAAACACAAGACAAGTACATATATAATCTTATCCTTAATGACTTGGTTCTGACTTTGGATTTCCCACGAAACCCTAGGTCGAATCGACGTCTATGTTCCCTTCCCGAGGAACGCGCCTTTCGCCTACTCCTCTCAGGAGAGGTTTGCCAACCGGCACCTCCGGTTGGACTTTTGCCTAGCTTCACTCACCAGGACTTAGTGCCGAACTTCACTCATTAGGACTTCGGGCCCAGCCCTCGGCCAGGACTTATTGCCCAATTCCATGAAATAGGACTTCGTGCCCAGTCCGCGACCAAGACTTATTGCCCAATTCTATGTCAGGACTTAGGTGCCCAGCCCTCGGCCAGGACTTATTGCCCAATTCCTCGAATCAGGACTTCGTGCCCAGCCCTCGATCAGGTCTTAGGTGCCCAGCTCTCGGCCAGGACTTAGTGCCCAATCCATGATCAGGACTTAGTGCCCAATTCTTCGAACCAGGACTTATTGCCTAGGTTAACCAGGACTTTGTTTTACCTTGAACCGGATTTCTTGACTAACCCTTCCTTTGTCTAGTGTATCACTAACTTAAGCATATTGTTAAACATTGAAACACTATAGGAGGACATCACCGATGCATGTTGCATCAACAATCTCCCCCTTTTTGATGTTTGACAATATCTTAAGTTAGATTGGATTTAAGGGTTAAGTTTTGATCCTTGGGATAAAATGGAAAAAATTTGATCTAAGTTTTGATCCTTGGGATAAGATGGAAAAAATTTGATCTAAGTTTTGATCCTTGGGATAAGATGGAAAAATTTGATCTAAGTTTTGATGATCTAAGTTTTGATCCATGGGAGAAAACGAAAAAAAATTCTAACTTAAGCTTCTCTCTCCCCCTTTATCATACATAAAAAAATGATAAAAAAATCTTGTGCCAACAATGAAAATTTTTCTTCTTCTTTTTGAAAGTACTTAGGATAATTCTTTGAAATCATATAATTTTCGATACAACATTTCAAAACTCTACCCTTTTTATTTGAAAAAGACTAAGTACTAGTTCGAAAAGTATTATAAAAAGAACCAAGTACTTAAATTGCACATGGAAAAATATTTTGTACTTGAGAAAAATATAACTTTTGAACTTAGAAGAAATTTACACTTAGAAAAGATTTTCATTTAGAAAAAATTTGCACTTAGTACTTTTGAGAAATATTGTGAGAAAATTTGTACTTTGAAAAATATTGTGTATTTAACAAATATTAGTACCTTGAAAAACATTTTTCACTTAATATATTTTTGCAAGAAAAAGTCTTTTTAATAAAATTTTGTTGTGAAAACATAATATTTTACTTGACTTAGTTTTTTTTCCAGTTTGATACAATCCTAGGAAACCTTGTTAACTACACGGAAATTTCCTTAAGTGCCCTAGAAATTCTCCAAACTCATGTACACATTATTTCAAATCAATTCAAAAATCAAAAAGGATTTTGAAAATAAGTTCTTGACTTGGATTCTTTTCCAGTCTGACATAATCCTAGGAAACCTTGTTAACTACAAGGAAATTTCCTTAAGTGTCCTGGAAATTCTCCAAACTCAAGTAAAATTATTTTCAAAAGTGATTCTATAAATAAAAAAGATAAGCTTTTTGACAATGATAGTATAATTTTGAATATGATTTTTAAACAAAAGATAATATTATGTTTTCAAAATGAAATTGAAAATACAGTGTATGAAAACATAATACTTTTCGAAACTTTTAACATTTCTTTTAATTTGACCTCCCCCTAACCTTGACATAGTCCTAGAAAGCTTCTTGACTACAGGTGATCTTCGTCTGAGTCTTAGAGTTTGATTCAAACCAAAAGAATAAAAAAAACAATAATAGATTAATTTCTTTTGACCTAGACTCCCCCTAAATCTGACACATCCTAGGAGTTCTTGTAGATCATGAAGAATACTTCCTATGTGTCTTTAGAGTTTATCAAAATCAAAAGAGCATTAAGCACAATTCTTGAAATGTATTTTGAAATATTATGATAGAAAAACATAATTTTCAAAAGAATATTTTGAAGGATAAAATGAGCTTTTGAGACAATTTTCGAAAACACATTTTGACATGATAATTTTTAAAGAAATAATTTTCAAAAAGGATATAACAAGTTTAAGAAACATTTTTCGAAAACGTATTTTGAGATGATAATACTTTTTAAGGCATAAGAGTTTTCGAAAAAGATTTATTTTTGAATTGAATAAAAAAACACTCCCCCTGAACTTGACACCATCTGACTCTACCTAAATGCCTTAAGGGACTTTAGTGTTGACCTAAAAGGTTTGTGTCTAAGTGTGTAGGTCAAACAATTTTTCAAAAAGATATAATTTTGAAAATGTATTATATATATAAGCAATCAGGCAAGTATGAAATTCATAAAAACATTATTATGTTGAAATATTATTTTGAAAATAGATTTTTAGAAAAATACCCTAAGGATTTTGAAAACCTTTTGAAAAGCATCTTTTGATTTATTAGTCCTTAACATCTCACCCATTCTAAATGTCTCAATACAAGAAAGCATGGTTGCCTTATGGGTGTATTGTGAGATGCTTGAGTAATTTATCTCAATTTATTTATAGACTGGTTAGATTCAAGTTTAATCAATTTGTAATTTAAAAGTAACTTTCAATAATCAGCTTCCAGGTCTTGGCGAGACACAGAGGCCTTCTTTGGTCGTAGCCTTATTGGATCATCAACCCTTTCCTTAGACAAAGCCTTTTAAAGAAAATAATACCTTTATTTTACTCTTTAAAAAACTCTGGTCTAACTAGTCTAGGATATGGCGAGGTAGCTTCGGCTAGTTCCACTTAGCTAAGCCAAGCTTCCCTAACGTATTATCATCTCGCCCCACCCAGGTACTAGGTTAGGCAAGTGTTAGTCAGTCTTTTTTCTATCTAACCGTTCTAAATCATATGAAAAATTAAACATGAATGACATGTCATATATTTAAAAAAATAAGCAAATGCATGTACATGGCAGTTATGCATAAGTCAAACCAGTCAAAACATTTTACTTAAGTTTCTAATAATGTATCAAATTCCCGATTTGATACATGTCGTGTGAACCCGCGAATATGCCAACACACTTTGACATATTTAATATTATTAAGTTAGAGATTTCGGTTGGGTAGAATTTTATTTGGTTTCATACTTGAAGGTAATTAATTTGAATTTTAGTTCGTGGATTAAGAATTGAATAAAGATTTAATTTGTAAAATTAATTAGGTGTAATTCTTAAGAATTAATTAAAGTTGAAATCATTTGAGGTTATTTAAGAATTAATTAATTTAAGTTATTAAGATTTAATTTAAGTTATTAAGATTTAATTTGAATTAAGAATTAATTAGAATTAAATTGTTAAGGATTAATTAGAGGTTAAAATAATTTAAGTTTTAAATTAAGGTTAAAATAATTAAGATTTAATTAAGGTTAAGATAATTAAAATTTAATTAAGGTTCAAATAATTAAGATTTAATTAAGATTAAAATAATTAAGATTTAATTAAGGTTAAAATAATTAAGATTTAATTAAGTTAAGATAATTAAGATTTAATTAAGGTTAAGATAATTAAGATTTAATTAAGGTTATGATAATTAAGATTTAATTAAGGTTATGATAATTAAGATTTAATTAAGGTTAAAATAATTAAGATTTAATTAAGGTTAAGATAATTAAGATTTAATTAAGGTTAAAATAATTAAGATTTAATTAATGTTTAATTAAAGTTAAAATAATAAAGATTTAATTTGATTTCAGTTTCTGAATTTCTGGGTTAGTTAATAGTTGTGGGTCTAACTGCATCATTTTCATTAATTCAAAAATATCTGACTTATCTACTATTTCATTTTCATTTACTATTTCAAGTTTTTCTGTTAAATATCGAAAATCTGAGGTCTTAAACGAATAAAAATGAAAGCTAAGGGGTTGGTCGCAATAACCACAAGTTGAAGGGTTTATTTGCATAAACTCTACCCTAACTTAAATCCCTCATTTTTCCCTTTCAGTTTCGCATTCCTCCACGCTGCAACCTTTCTTCCCCCGCACGACCCCCCCCACCCCCACCCCCCCCCCGGCTCCTCTCTCGCGCGTTCTGGTAGGCCTTCGTTGCGGTTCACCTTCACCGAGCTCTTCTGCTTCATCTTGGTCTTCCTCGTCTCTGTCGGTGCACAAGCAGGAGACGCCGAGCATTCCGTTCCCCTGATCGCGTCGCCACTGCCTCGCGCAAGCAAGTCAATGCCGCAACCCTCTACTAGTGTGAACGAATCCCTCTCTACTGCGAGCCCTTGGGGTCGCATGATTCCTCCTCTGCGAGACCCTAGCCGACACCGACCCTTGTCTTGGTAAGCCCTTGTCATGACTTCTTTAATCCACCGCCGACCACCAATCAAGTAAGGAATCTAAATTAGGGTTTGTTTGGGATATGTTTGTGTTGTAGGGTGAGTTAATCAGAAGATAGATTTGTTAATTTGAATCTGTTCAGTTGTAAGAGGATCTATGTTTTTTATTTGGGGTTACCCTGTTTCGGGTCTGTTGTTGCCGTGGAGTGTAGGTGTATACTTTTGTTGTTTTGGTTGAATCTGCACTGGGTTATTTTCTTTGATTTGGTTGTTGTCGTGAGATCATGTTGGTGATTTTGTTTTGGTTACGTTACGGTTGAGTCTTCTTTGGCTTCTTATGTTCTGATGAGCTTGGGTTGTGGATGGCAAATAGGTTCTGAGATCTTTTGTATAGATGAGAAATTCTATTCATTTTCTTTGTGAGTTCATCTTGCTTGGATGAAGGTGGCTCAGGAGTGGGAGGAATTGATTGTGAGTCTAGGCAGTCTGGACAACTTCTTTGTTGGAAGGGGTTTGGCTCTAACGTGTGTTCATTTGGGTTGTAATCCAAGCTATCTTGAGAGTTGGATTGATTGAAGGTTAATGGGAATAGATTAAGGTGGTTAATCTGTAGATTAAGAAACAAATTGTGATATTTGAGAATTTATTTGTTAGCTAGTTAATTAATTGTAAATAGCTAAACATAGTATCCTTTTATACAGGACCATGACTTTGGACACGCACGGTTGATCGTGAGAGATTTTCTACTTGGATACGTTCTACAATTATAAGGCGGGTACTTCTCCTTTGTACTTGAGTAGTTTCTTTTACCTTAAAGCATAACTATTTTATGTCTTATAGGTTGCTTGACCTTAATCCTTGTTGTTTATTATTTTAACATCGTCGTTGATACTTATTCTTCGTTGATCTTCGAGTATTCAAAATTCGTATCCGTGCAGTCCCCTGTTGGTTTTCTGTTCTGTAAAGTGCCACTTGTACGCAAGTACTTAGAAGTCCATTAAACACAATTAGGTTTATTTGGCATTAGAAATACCCTACCTAGTAGTGTAGGTGCATAATCATTGGTTTCCGATTTCTGGTTGGTTGTATTGATGCATCGTTGATACTTGTTGGATTTTGTTGCATTGTTGTTTCTCCGGTTGTTCGTGCATCTTGTAGCGTGCACTATATCTGCACGTTGCATACTAACGACTGTTGGGCTTCCATACGATTAAGCCGTCGTTAGTCATTTTGTTGCTCGATTCACTCAACCACTTGTTGTCGTGGTAGTTGTTAGAGTGCGAGCAACTGTCCTGTTATGCCACACATGTTGCAGCTGTAGGCAAACAGTGACGCCCTCACCGTTGTTTTCGAAGGATACTAGAGCTGTTGGTGGCTCCCCCTATGTATCGGAGTTTTGGAATGTTGGCTCCCCAGCATCCTGTCCACTCAACTACACCTTTCTGTGGTATTTGTTGGAGTGCGTACAGTTGTCACAGCCCTACCCACTCGGTCACATAGATGAGATGTGTTAGCGGCTTGATTGGCGTCAGGGGTGACACATGTCATTGCATCATATGCATACCTATTTCATTTATGCATTTTCTTGAGTTTGATGCATTTATATGAGCTATGATTATTGTACTTGGTTGACATGCATGTTTATATTGGATTTATTGTTGACGCGTTGTTTTATACCTGCTTAGTTGTTATTCGGTTTTATAACATATTGTTCTATATATGTTATGCATGTTTAGGTATTCCTATATTTCCTTATGGACTGTACCCTGTTGTTTCTCTACTTATTATACATTTTGTTATGTCATGCTTATTGTCTACTCATATACCCGCAGAGTCCGCCCGGACTCACCACCCCTGCTTTCTCTTTTTTGTTTCAGATAGCAGGTAGTTGCGTATCTTGGAGCCAGGAGAGGATCCAGTTGCCAGTCCCCGGAGCTGAGTTATTTTTCGTATTTGGTTTAGTTGCTTCGTTTTCGGCATTTGGTTTGTTGGCATTTTAATTGCTTATCAGGTATCAGACGGGTTTTGTCATTATTGTAGAGACATTTTGAGTTCTCTTTGGGATGTGATATCTTTTATGTTTAAGGTGGCTGAACCACCCGTTATCTCTTATGTTGATATTAACTATGTGTTTGTGTTTTTATATTACAGTTATGATGGCTGAGCCATCTTTTATTTGGTGATGTATGTATATATGTGTAGGACCGATGCACGTGAGAGGGGGGGTGAATCACGTGACTTTTAAAATCTTCGTTATAGAATCATAGTCGATAGAAAATTGTACGATGCTTTGAAAAACGTGCACAGCGGAAAAATTAAAACGAATAGCGAAAACGAAAAATAATAAAAAATTACACGAGGAGTTTTACTTCGTTCGGAGCCTTCGGCGACTCCTACTCGAAGACCCAGGCTCCTTGAGCCTTTCCTGTGGGCAATCCACTAAAAACCTCTACTGGCAAACTCCCGGTAGAGTGATTCGAATACAAGATTAGGTGGAAGTGTAACAACCCTACACTTCCCCTTTTAATAATTTAAGTGCAGACAGAACAAAAATTATGTTACCCAACACTTAGATTTATCTGAAGCAGCTTGGGTGTTGGGAGCGATCTTCTGGCAGCGGTCGGGCAACGTCGAGTCAAAGCACAAACCGCAGCAGAGGAGTGTGGAAGCAAGAGAGTGCCAAAGCTTGAACCAGAAAAAATTTTTTCTACCTCTTAGAGGGCTTGCTTGCTTCCTTTTATAGTGCCTCGATGCATGATCTTCTCAGCTCAAATTTTATCCATCAGCAAGAAGGAATAATTCAACAAGATAACGTTTCTATCCTTTGCTTCACTTAAATAATTTAAATAAAATTTAATCTGAAAAGTTAACCAAGAGGTTTTATCCTCTTACCTCACCAAGGCTTTTTTTTGAAAAAAAATAATTCAAAATACAATTTTATTAATAATTGAAAAAGAGAGATTTTATCCTTCTAGCTAGGCTTCACGTGAGAATTTTAAGCATTAATAGGGATAATTAGAAAATAACAATAAGATTTTATCATTAGTAGGAATAATTTTATTCTCCAAAAAAATAAGAAATACGAATAATTTAAATGAAAATGTATCCTCCACCGAGGCTTTAGATGAGGAATAAATTTATAAAATTAACCTACAAAATCTAATTAGTTCACATATCAAATAAATCCTGTAAAATAGAGTTAATGAATTTAGAGTTAATTAGACCCCATCCAAACCTGGATAAGGATCTAACCAGGACTCAACCGAGGTCACCAAAATGGGCCTAAGTTGGACCGCGCCTACAGTCCTAAAATAGGACCCGTCCTCACTGGTTCGCTCCTCCAGTGACTTACCTTACTTATCTCGTGCAGCTCTACTCAACTTCTTAACCCACCAGGTCTTCCTGCTAGGGCTCAACTACCCTGGTCTTTTTGCCAAGTTTCAACCAACTTGGGCTTCAGCCAATTGTCAGGCCCCACGAACCCAACTGGACTTCCTGCCAAGACTCAACCACCCTGGACTTCAGCCTAGTGTCAGGTCCTAAGTCTTTCAACCCTGCACACTTAGTAAAGAGGTCAAAACCAAAAGCAAGCCTAACTTTAACCTGTTTGTCATTCATCAAAACCCAAGTTTAACTATTAGTGCAAATTGCACCAACAATCTCCCCCTTTTTGATGCAATGACAACCTGGGTTAAAGTTAGAACATACCAGATAAAGCAATGAGTCCAAAAAGAATATGCAAATGACATGCTCTAAGATCTGGAATTTTTAATTTCTTTAAGATTTTAATTTCTAAAAACTTTAACTTCTAACTTAACCCTTAAACCCTCCCCCTTTGGCATTCATCAAAACAAAGAAATAATAAGTGCGCAAGCATCAGAAATAAACCAAGCATTCAAGTAATATGCCAGCCAAAAAAAACTTTAAGTATTTGGGGAAGAAAAAATGCTTAACAAGCATACTAAGTTTCTGAACTGATTCAGAGGGGGAAGTCAAGTTCTTAATTTAACACAAACAATCTGAGAGCATAATCTGAGTCAGAAAATCCAATAAGTTCAAATTGGGATGTTCTAGGATACCAAATTCCTAAACTATCTGTCCCTTTAAGGTACCTAAATATTCTTTTAACTAGGGTTAGATGTGACTCTTTAGCACATGTTTGATACCTAGCACACATCCTAACTGCAAAGAGAATGTCAGGTCAACTTGCAGTTAGGTAAAGTAAGCTGCCTATAGCACTTCTATAATATTTAAGGTCAACAGGCTTGCCATTTGGGTCACTATCTACAGTTTGATTGGTAGCCATAGGTGTTTTAATTTCATTTGCACTATCCATTCCAAATTTTTTAAGTAGTTCTTTACTGTATTTTTGTTGATAGACCAAAGTACCCTCACTAGTCTGTTTTATTTGTAGCCCTAAAAAGAAAGTTAATTGACCTACTAAACTCATTTCAAATTCATTTTCCATTACCGTTATAAAATCTTGCAAAAATTTTGAGTTAGTTGAGCCAAATATTATATCATCTACATATACTTGGGCTATAAAAATATCAGTTTTTAAGGTTTTAACAAATAGTGTTGGGTCAATTTTACCTTGGTTAAAACCTTTAGATACTAAATGGTTAGACAGTCTTTCATACCAGGCCTAGGGGCTTGCTTAAGTCCATATAGGGTTTTTTTTTAGTTTAAAGACATAGTCAGGGTGTTCTAAACATTCAAAACCAGGGGGTTGTCCTACATAAACCTCTTCCTTAATTAGGTCATTTAGGAAGGCGGACTTAACATCCATTTGATACAATTTGAATCCTTTATGGGCTGCATAACTTAAAAGCATCCTAATAGACTCAAGTCAAGCTACAGGGGCATAGGTTTCATCATAATCAAGTCCTTCTACTTGGCTAAACCCTTTAGCTACTAACCTAGCCTTATTCCTGACTATTTCACCTTGTTCGTTAAGTTTATTCCTAAAGACCCATTTGGTTTCAATGAACTTTTTGTCTTTAGGTAAGGGTACTAGATCCCAGACTTGTCTACGTTCAAATTGGGCTAACTCCTCTTGCATAGCTATGATCCAATCAGGGTCAAGTAAAGACTCTTCTACTGATTTTGGTTCAATTTTGGAAATTAAAGCAATTTGACTAAGGTTTCTAAAGGCTGACCTAGTTTGAACCCTTAGTTCTGGATCACCTATGATTTGATCAATAGGGTGGGCTGAGCTGACTCAAATAGTTCTGGTTTAGTTAGGTGAAGGTTCAGTCAGATCATGGTCTTGGTCCTTAATTGGGCTTTCATCTGGGTCAGTACTGGACCTAACAAAGTCAATTGGTTGGTAGGTAGTTTGATCAGAGTTATTTGGGTCAGATGTTTCATCAAATTTTACATTTGTAGTTTCTTCAATTCTTAGGGTAGTTTTGTTATAAACTCGATAGGCTCTACTGGTAAGGGAATAACCTACAAAGATACCTTCCTCAACCTTAGATGTAAACTTTCCTAAGTGTTCTCTAGTATTTAATATATACACTTTACATCCAAATACTTTAAAATACTTAATATTAGGTTGTTTGTTATAATAGATTTCAAAAGACGTTTTTCCTATATTTTTATTTATAGTTATTCTGTTTTGTACATAGCAGGTTGTACTGACAGCCTCGGCCCAAAGGTATTTAGGTAAGTTGTATTCATTAAGCATTGTTCTGGTTGCTTCTTGTAGTGTTCTATTTTTTTTCTACAATTCCATTTTGTTGAGGTGTTTTAGGGCAGGAGAATTCATGGTGGTAGCCATTTTCTAAACAGAATTGATTAAATTTTTGATTTTTGAATTCCCCACCGTTATCGCTCCTAAGTCTTATAATTTTAACCCCTTTTTCATTTTCTATTAATTTGCAAAATTGAGTAAATATATCAAACATTTCATCTTTATTTTTTAAGAATTTTACCCAGGTGAATCTTGAATAGTCATCTATAATTACTAAACAGTATAGATTCCCACTAATTGATTTTACCCCATGTGAGTCAAATAGGTCTAGGTGAATTAATTCAAGAATTGATTTAGTTTGAGTTTGATTAGTTGGTTTGTGAGTTGATCTAGTTTGTTTCCCTTGTTGACAAGCATTACATAAGGTTGTCTCAAAGTTAGGTAACTTTGGTAGGCCTCTAACTAAACCATTTAGTTTAGGTAATTTTCTGAAGTGAGTGTGTGAAAGTCTCCTATACCATAGCCAAGTCTCATCCTTATGTGTTAAAAGACAATTTGCTAGGGGACGGGTTAACCTAATTTCATAGATGTTATTGTATCTATGTCCTCTAAGTGTGATGTTTGGGTTGTCAGTGTGTTTGATCATACATTTATTGGACAAGAACCTAACCTTATACCCAGTGTCACACAATTGGCTGATACTTAGTAAATTGAAGTGAAAGTTTTCAACAAGTAAGACATTTTTAATTATAAAATCAAACTCAAGTTCAATGTTACCTAGGCCAATTACCTTAAGTTTACCGTTGTTTCCAAACGCAACTGTCCCTAGACTTTTGTACTTGAGTTTTGTAAACTTGGTGGGATCCCCAGTCATATGTCTGGAGCACCCACTGTCGATAATCCACTTGTTTTTCTACAGTTAAGTAGGAAATTTTTAGAATTTAGTTTAAGTTTTTAATGAGTTAAAGGAATTATTTAAAGAAACTTAAGAAATTTGAACCCCAAAAAATACTTAAGAAGTTTAAAAATTTGAATTTAAAAAGCTTAGGAGAATTTGAATTTTGAAAAACCTTAAGAAATTGAAGACTTGAAGTTTTGAAAAAGTTAAGGAATTTAAAAGATTTAAGGAATTTAAAATTTGAATTTTGAACAACTTTAAAAAAAAACTTAAGAAATTTGAAATTTTGAATTTTGAACAACTTTGAAAAATATGAATAAAAAAAACTTAAGAGTTTTGAATTTCGAGAAACATTAAGAAATATAAAAAATTTAAGATTCTGAATTTTAAATTTGAATTGGTTATTTGAATTTTAAATTTTGAATTTGTTAATTTGAATTTTGAATTTTGAACTTGTTAATTTGAATTTTGAATTCATTATTTTGAATTTTGAATTTTGAATTCATTAATTTGAATTTTGAATTTGTTAATTTGAATTTTGAATTCGTTAATTTAAATTTTGAATTTGTTAATTTGAATTTTGAATTTTGAATTTTGAATTCATTAATTTGAATTTTGAATTTGTTATTTTGAATTTTGAATTTGTTAAATTGAATTTTTAATTTGAATTTTGAATTTGTTAATTTGAATTTTGAATTTTGAATTTTGAACTTGTTAATTTGAATTTTGAATTCATTATTTTGAATTTTGAATTCATTAATTTGAATTTTGAATTTGTTATTTTGAATTTGTTATTTTGAATTTTGAATTTTGAACTTGTTAATTTGAATTTTGAATTTTGAATTCATTATTTTGAATTTTGAATTCATTAATTTGAATTTTGAATTTGTTAATTTGAATTTTGAATTTTGAATTTTGAATTTGTTAAATTGAATTTGTTAATTTAAATTTTGAATTTTAAATTTTGAACTTGTTAATTTGAATTTTGAATTTTGAATTTTGAATTCATTATTTTGAATTTTGAATTCATTAATTTGAATTTTGAATTTGTTATTTTGAATTTTGAATTTTGAACTTGTTAATTTGAATTTTGAATTTTGAATTCATTATTTTGAATTTTGAATTCATTAATTTGAATTTTGAATTTGTTAATTTGAATTTTGAATTTTGAATTTTGAATTTGTTAAATTGAATTTGTTAATTTGAATTTTGAATTTTGATTTTGTTAATTTGAATTTTGAATTTTGAATTTTGAGGTTTGAGTTTAGTTGTCCTTATTCATCTCACTTGATCTAAGTTGTCAATCAAAGGGATCCTATGATTTGTGTGAGATAAGTTTGAGTTTGATTTATAAAAGTTAATCTGACCTTTTGTTAGATTCAGGTTTGACAAGAAGCAGTTTAAAAGTATACTTCCATAATTAGTTTCCAGGTCGTGGCGAGACACAGAGGTCTTCTTTGGCCGAAGCTTTATTGGATCAACAACCACTTTCTAGGCATAACCGCTTAAGGAAGTTGTACTTTTAACCTACCTATTGAAACTCCTTGGTCTAACTAGTCTAGGATGTGGCGGGGTAGCTCCGGCTAGTTCCACTGGGCTAAGAAGACCAAATAAAGGACGTCTTCCCCTACATGACTCCTTAGATCAGCTTCCCTAACATACTATCAGCTCGCCCTACCCTAGTACTGAGTAGGTCAAGTGTCAGACTAACTTTTGAAACTAGTCCTAGGTACCTAGACGGGTAAAGGGTGACTTTGAGGTGCCAACTAATTTGGTGCCTCCCCCTAAATTATAGGTAGGGTGTTTAGGGTCAATGTAATGAATGTCCTTCTTGGGGACATAATATTGGTTCTGCCCTACTTGCTTTGTTAGGTAAGCTTTCGGGATCCACGCTTTTCGCCGGTTTTCACGTGGGTGGACAAATGAGATAAATGATTTTTGGGTCGATCCTGATTTATATCCTATCCCAGATTTATTGTATACGCCCTTTTGAGATCCAAGAATAAGGTCAAGATTCTTGGACCGAGTTGTAAAAGTTGTTAGTAAGTCCTTAAGGTTTTGAACTTCACCCTTTAGGGTGGAGTTATCATTTTCCAGTTCAATTGTTCTTTCAGTTAAGGTTTTGGTATTAATTAATTGCTCCTTAAGGTCTTGATTTTCCTTAAGGAGCTGGTCATTCCTAGATTCAGATGCAAACAAATTTTTATTTATAACAGAGATAATCTTAAAAAACTTTTTATTAATTGAATCTAAGTATACCTTAGTCGAGCCATCCGAAAAGAGTCCGATCTCTTGGCTCGACTCGTATTCGGAATCTTGGTCGCTTTCCGAGTCCAATCCATGTCCGGTTGCCATTAGCGCGAGGTAACTTGAATTTTTTGGTGGTTCATTGTCGGATTCATCCGAGCTCTCGTCCCAGGTGGCTTGTAAAGCCTTCTTCTTCTTGTTCTTCTTGGGTTGGTCCTCCTTTTTATAGGGACATTCATGTTTGAAGTGCCCCTTTCTGTTGCAACTGAAGCTGGTCATTTTGCTTTTACCTTCATTGCTGATGGGCTTCATTATCTTTTGGAGGTCCCTTTTTGAAAACTTGTTCTTCTTTTTGGCAAAGATTTTTCTTACCAAGTTTACCATATGCTCCTCGTCGTCTGAGTCTGACTCTGGTTCTTCTTCGGATTCTTCTTGAATATTCTTCTTCGACTTGACCTCTCTTGAAGAATCTGCAAACAAAGCAAACCCTTTCTTGGCCTTGGCGTTAGTTTGTTCATGCAACTCTAATTCACAAAATAGTTCATCTAAATTTATTTTGGAAAGATTCCTAGAGATTTTATAAGCATCTACAATGGATGCCCATAATAAATTTCTAGGAAAGGCATTTAGTGCATACCTTATCTTGTTTCTTATGTGGAGAAGAAGGGCACTTTGCCAGGGATTGCCCTAAAGAGTACAAGAATGTTCGAAGAGTAGCCATGTTCGAAGGCTTAGAACTACCAGAAGACTTTGAAATCATGTCAGTACAAGAAGGGGACAATCAATCAGATGCCATTTATAGCATCTCTGAAGGAGAAGGCCAACAGGTACTTGCTCATGAACACTTATACGTTTTCATTGAACAAAGAAACTGTTACATGATAGGCAAGACTGAAGGATGGCAACCAATGGTTCGCGTGACAAAAGAACAGCATGACTGTCAACATATTTGGCTGATAAATGATGAAGTACCCTCTTCATATCAAAGATGCCACTGCTGCGGAAGGGAGACTATGAGAAAACACAGAATGCACTGTACAAGCTGTAAGATAACATCCTGCGGTATGTGCACTGATAATTATTTTAATATGACAATCCCAGTGCAGCGTGAAGTAGCTATTCCATACAATCCCATAAATCTTATAAAGGAGCATCAAGCATATTCCAATTGGGCTGAAGCTGAAATTGAGCGATTAAAGCAAGAAGTAGAATCCAGCAAGTTACTGGCCAAATTGAAGATGGAACAATTAGAAAAAGAATACAGGACAAAAGAGGAAGAGCTAATTAGAAATGCATCTGCAGATAAACTTGAAGCTGATACAGAAAATGAAGAGTTTCGCCTAAAGATTGAAGCCTTAGAGTTGGAAAATCATGATCTCAGAAAGCAGTTGCAAGAATATCAGGGTGGCGTTTATATTCCTGATCCAGTAAATATTGAAGAAGATATTGAAGCAGAAGAAGAAGAAGTAAATGTTATCTTAACAGAGGGCAGAGAAAAAATATTCTCAGCAGAAGAAGCAATCCAGCCTAAGAAGAAGACAAATGGTTTATTTAACCTGAATGTTGAGCTCTATATTCCAGGAGTAAAAGAATTTAAGGTAAATGCTATCCTGGATACCGGCGCAACCACCTGCTGCATAGATCAGCAATCTATACCACCGGAAGCTATTGAAGACAACACTTTTGCCGTTAACTTTAGCGGTATTAATTCCAAAACTATAGCCAACAAAAAGCTCAAATACGGCAACATGAAGATAGGGGAACATTCCTTTCGTAGTCCTTATACATATGCTTTTCCTCTTACACTTGGAGGAAATATTAACATGATAATTGGCTGCAACTTCATCAGATCTCTATATGGAGGCATAAGAATTGAAGGCGACGAGGTAACCTTTTACAAGAATATTACAACTATTAAAACTTGTCAAACTGTGGATGCAGCCCCTGCTATCGAAGAACTGGAATTGGAAGAAGAAGAATACTATCAAATAAAAGAGCAAATCTTCACCTGGCAGACTACAACAAAAATAGACGGTATTCTTCATAAGTTAACAGATATTGGCTATATTGGCAATGATCCTATGAAGTATTGGAGTCAAAATTTGATCAAATGCAAGCTTGACATTAAAAATCCAGACTTAACTATTGAGGACAAGCCACTGAAGCATATCACTCCCCAAATGCAAGATTCTTTCAAAAAACACATTCAAGCTCTTCTTGAGTTAAAGGTTATTCGCCCCTCTAAAAGCAGACACAGAACAACAACCATTATTGTTCATTCCGGCACCACTATAGATCCAGAGACCAAGCGAGAAGTCAAAGGAAAAGAACGCATGGTCTTCAACTACAAGCGACTGAATGACAACACGCACAAAGATCAATACAGTCTTCCTGGTATAAATACGATCATCAAAAGGATTGGAGGAAGCAGCATCTACTCAAAGTTTGATCTTAAATCTGGATTTCATCAAGTCGCAATGGACTCGGAATCTATAGAATGGACTGCATTCTGGGTACCCGATGGCCTATATGAGTGGCTTGTAATGCCATTTGGACTCAAAAATGCTCCAGCAATTTTCCAAAGAAAGATGGATGAATGCTTTAAAGGTACTGAAAAATTCATTGCAGTTTACATTGATGATATTCTGGTATTTTCTAAAACAGAACAAGAGCATCGAGAGCATTTGGAAGTTATGTTGCAAATCTGTCAAAAGAATGGACTTATATTAAGTCCTACAAAGATGAAGATTGGTACTCCTGAAGTTGAATTCCTTGGAGCAACAATTGGACCATCTACAATAAAGCTCCAGTCCCATATTATATCCAAAATTGCGGATTTCAAGGATTCAGAATTGGAAACAATAAAAGGGTTAAGGTCCTGGTTAGGGCTTCTCAACTATGCTCGCAGCTATATTCCTAACCTTGGAAGATTATTAGGGCCTTTATATTCAAAAACTTCTCCTACTGGTGAAAGAAAAATGAACGCACAAGATTGGCTTCTAATAAGAAAAATTAAGGAAACAATCTCCAGACTTCCTGATTTAGCAATTCCCCCAGAAGATTGCTTTATTATTCTTGAAACAGATGGGTGTATGGAAGGCTGGGGTGGAATTTGCAAATGGAAAAGGAAAAAGGATGATCCTCGAATGGAAGAAAAAATCTGTGTCTATGCAAGTGGGAAATATTCTCCCCTCAAGTCAACCATTGATGCAGAAATTCATGCTGTTATGAACAGTTTGAGCAGTTTTAAAATTTATTATCTGGACAAGAAGGAGCTGGTCATTCGAACCGATTGCCAAGCTATCATCAGCTTCTTTAACAAATCGGCTCAAAATAAACCTTCAAGAGTCCGATGGTTATCCTTCACAGATTATATTACCGGACTAGGGCTTGAAGTGCAGTTTCAGCACATTGAAGGTAAAGATAACAATCTCGCTGACACCCTCTCTCGTTTGGTTTGTTTTATGACAGGCCCATGGCAGCCGCAAGACGAAGACTATTCGGTCTTAGCCCAAGCAGAAGAGATGCTAGCACAATTAATGAGGAAACCCAATATCAAAGCATCCCAATACTTAGTGGGCCTTATGAATTCCTGGACCAGTATGAAGAGCTCACTAGCAGCCCCAACAAAGGAATTTTTGTGCCCTAAAGAGTTATATGATCTGATCAATACCCACCTCATCCGAATGGTGCAGAATGAAATGGATGGCGCCATGAAGTAGCTGTTGGAGAGTGGGCACCTCCCTACCATTGCGCCACCTCCCACAATCAACTTTTCAAAATTTACTGAGAGTATCCTAGAAGAAAACTTTGTTGATCTAACTTGATGTCTCATTATCCATTTGATTGCCTGAGTTTATGTAATGAATATCTGAATGTTAAATACCAAAATTTAAAGGTTAAAGTGCATAAACGAAACCTAAGGACTTTGTTTGGAAAAGCTAAGTTTAGAGGGCTTTTTTGCAAAAATGCCTCCCACTACTAATAGCCTTTCCTCCACTCTCGCTTTCGCTCGACGCTAACTCCTTCCTACGGTTTCGTCTTCCTCCCGATCTCAAATCTACGCCGATCCATCTCCTAATCCTCTTCGCAAATGCGCGACGCCATAGCCGACTCCTCTTCCCCTCACATATGGCAATCGTCTAGCGGTTCGCTGGCACCTCATCGTGAGATCGACTATGGTATCATGTTGAAAGACTGAGCTTATGAAACTCCACCACCTCGATCTTATCCATCAGCCACTGCCTTCTGCCTTCTGCCTTCTGCCTTCTAGCTGATCTTCTTGCTGCACTCTCTTCAAGGGCATCTTCCGTTCCAATCCAGTCAAATTTGATATAGACATCCTTTGGCATTGCATATTGTTAGTTTTTGCAGGTTTTGGGTACAATCATGGACTCCATTGTGTACTGCAAGTCGCGGTGCTTGCCTATTGATTTGTTTCCAAGATTTTCTGGAGGAATAAAAAGCTCAAGCTGTAGATTTAATCCAATATGGGCTTCAAATTTCAGCAATATATGTTCTTCTAGAAGAACTGTCCGCTTGACCAAGTGATCAAACAATAATGGTGAAGCTCTTTGTGCAACTTGTCTAGCTGAGAAGATTATGGTAGCTAATAGAGGAGAAATTGTTGTTCGAGGGATTCGAACTGCACATGAAATGGAAATACCTTATGTTGTTGTACACTCACAATAGATCAGGAAGTTCTTCATGTGAAGCTAGCTGATGAAGCTGTTCGTATTGGTGAAGGTCCAACTTCCAAGCAGTCAATAGTACTTGGAGGTCGAAAAGGTCCTATCTGGTGCAATCAATCATGGATGTACTATGTTACATCCTGGTTATGGCTTCCTATCCGAGAATGCTACTTTTGTTGACAGCTAGAAACAACATGGCATCAACTTCCTCAGCCCCAATCCTGACAGCATTCGAGTAATGGGGGATAAATCTACAGCTAGGCAAACAATGATGAATGCAAGTGTTCCTACCGTACTTGGAAGCGAAGGATTGCTGCAATCAATAGAGGAAGCTGTGAAGTTTGTCCAGTCATGATCAAGGCAATTGCAGGTGGAGGAGGGCGTGGAATGCGCCTAGCTAAAGAACCAAAGGAGTTTGTGAAGTTACCACAGCAAGCTAAGAGTGAGGCATAAGTTGCATTTGGAAATGGAGTTTATTTGGAGAAATATATCCAGAATCAAAGGCATATTGAGTTTCAAGACATTGATCAGTTACGTATGTTTGATCGCAGGGGTTCTATCCGATACACATATTTTATTTATGAGATGAGTACTTCTCCTTTGATTTTATAATTCCTTTATCTTAAATGCATGGTTATTTTGCTATCTAGATTTATTTATCTTAAAACTATTGTACTTGTAATTCTTGCTTGATACTTTTCGTGCTTGATCCTTGAGTTAAATTAATATTTTCATGTATTTTGTATTGATTGTGTGATGGTTGTGGTTGTGCATATTGGTATCATACACCATATTACATTGTCTGCATGCTGACGACCACTGACACACTTGTGTTTAAGACAGGTTGTTTGTCATATTTCCTATTGTGCCACGGTTAGTTAGAGTTGTGTACAAACAGTTGATATCCCCAGATATTAGGAGTCCCCACAAGTGCTTTTGCGGTTTTATAGCCACAGGTGTTGGGCTTTTTTGCATAGCCACAGGTATTGGGAGTTCGTATCTTGTCCACCGAGCTATCTAGTGTAACAGTAGTTGGAGTGTGTATAGATCAGGTCATTGTATCATGTGCATATGATGTATCGTGCATTTTTCTTGTATTTGCTGCATTTGTTTGAGCATTGATTTGTTACATTTGATTGACATGCACATATGGATTTTGATTTGCATTGGTTGTATGATCTAGATTTGCTTATTAGGATGAGCAATTTACTGTTATATTATGGAGATTTTCTTATCATGCCACGGTATGTTATATTGATTTCAGGTATGTATATTCATACAGTTGCATTTGATTTTGCTCTATATTTTAGATACTGTATACTGTTGATTTTTGCTACTTGATATATATCCTTTTTATTACCATGCATCTATCTATCCTTCTACCCGTAGAGTTTGAGCCCAAACTCATCACCCCTTACCTTTAATTTTGTTTGAGATAGTTGATTGATGCATCTCGTGCTGCTAGGAGGATCCATCTGTCAGTCTCTTAGTGTTAGTGATTATTTCATATTTTTCTTTATTAGACTTGTATTTATTTTCGGTGGACGTATCGTTATTTTTATTTTGTTAGTAAACTGGTATATAGTTTATTGATTTAGAGTCATGATTTTGTATTTGGTATGTGCATCGTTAAACTTAAGCTTTATTCGGGGATATATGTGTCTCTTTATCTTGTATATTATGTGGTTATGATATCTGATCATTTTATTTCTGTTACCAATCATGTTGGCTGAGTTTTTATATTGATTGTATTGAGATGTATGTATAAATGTTTTAGATTGTCCGTCATACAGGAGAGATGTTGTCCGATTTTCTATCGGACATGCACCTCACTGGGGTCATGGTCGTGACACTCAATGTAATGAAGTCTCTCCTTTTTTGTTGTTCCTCTTCCAACTCTGTGATAACTTAGTGTCTTGATGAATGGTGTTGCCGCTAGGATCTCGACCCCATCTATTTCCAAGTCAGGAGAATTTGAACCCTAAAAAGGATAATAACGATATGATATATGTTTGACCCTTGTGCGTAGGTGAAGTTGATATTGCAGCCGAGATCTCGACCCCGATTATGACAAAGTTGGGGGAATTTGGGCTCTAAAAAGAACAGTGGTGATATAATATACGCTCGATCTTTATGCAAAGGGAAGATTGATACCACAGCCGAGTCCTCGACCTTGACTATGTCATTGAGGGAGTTTGAGCCCTGAAAAGGTCAACGACAATACAATATGCGCTTGACCCTTGTGCCAATGGAGGGTGATATCGCAACCTTGATCTCAACCTTGACTATATCCGAATCGGAGGAGTTTGGACCATAAAAAGGACAGTGGTGATACGATATGTGCTCGGCCCTTATGCAAATGGGAGGTTGATACCATAACCAGGTCCTCGATCCTGGCTATGTTTGAGTTAGAGAAGTTATGTTCTGAAAAAGATAGTGGCAATAAGATATGCACTTAACCCTTATGTGAAGGAGATGTTGATACCACAATCGGGATCTCAACTCCAATTATGTCTGAGTCGGGAGAATTTGGACCTTGCAAAGGACAGCAGTGATACGATATGCACTCAACCCTTTTGTGAAGGAGAGGGAGGTTGATACCACAGCCAAGATCTCGACCCTAACTATGTCTGAGTCGGGGAAGTTTGAGCCCTAAAAAGAATAGAGACAACATAATATGCGCTTGACCCTTATGCAAAGGAGAGGTTGATACTACAGCCAGGATCTCAACGCTAACTATGTTCGAGTTGAAGGAGTTTGGGGAAGAAGAACCCAATTTAACAGAAATGCTTGTTTGTTGATAAAGAAATGAGAATACAAAATGTAGTGTTGAAAACATAACTGTAAGGATACTGAAGTGGCTTAAGATGAATAGGGTTCCAGGTGATTGGTGGTCCATGGGAAATCAAATTTCTTGCCGCTTGCATCTGTCAGATAGTATGCTCCTGTTAACATTGTCAACTAGCTTGATCTGCTTTCATACCATTTCTCTAACTTGGAAAGTATGGGGAATGACCCACTTGTTATAATTTAGGCACATCCATTGTCGATATGCCATGTGTCGAACGACTGCCCTTTCTTGGATCTCCATATTCAAGTCGAGGTCTAAAAGCTATTGTTCGGAATGTCCTGTTCATAGGTGCTTCTTCAAATGGATTTTTCTCTGATTTCCATTAAGGCAATCGCCTCCCCACCGTAAACAAGCTGGAAGGGAGTCATTCCAGTGCTCTCCCGAGGCATGGTTAGGTAGGTCCAGAGAATACTGGGTAACTCGTCCACCCAACTACCTTTGACATGGTCAAACTTAATTTTGAGCCATAGGACTATTTCTCGGTTGGTCACCTCTATTTGCCCATTTCATTATGGGTAAGCCATTGAGGTTAAGGCTTATTGAATTCTAAATCCCTCACACCATTCTTTATTCGGTGACCCTGAAACTACCAGTCATAATCCGAGATAAGATTTATAGGCAAGTCATACTGGCAAACAATATTTTGCCATAGGAACTTCTTGATGTTTTCTTCGATTATACGAGCTAAAGCTTTGACTTCCACCCATTTGGAGAAATAGTTGACGAATACTAAGAAAAATTTCTTCTACTAAGGTCCAATCGGGAGGGGCCTATAATATCCATGCCTTACTAGTCAAAGGGTATGACACAGTGGAGGTCTTCAAGAGTGTTGTTGAGTAATGTGAGAGGTTTTGATGTTTCTGATAATGAATACAAGCAACAATGAATAGTGTTGTGTCTGCCTAAATAGTTGGCCAAAAGTACCTGGCCAGTAAGACCTACCTAACGCGTATTCTTCCTTCAATGTGATTTTCACAAATACCTTCATGAACCTTCCGCATAACATAATTTGCGTCATCAGGATCAAGACACTTGAGGAGGAGCCAGAGCTGGTCCTTGTTATCTAAAGGCCCTGGGCGAAATTATAAATTATGCCCCAATTTTATCTTTTGAACATTTTTTTAAAAAGAAATTTACATCGTCTATCATAGAATATACACATTATTTAGTCCATCAATTAAAAAAAATCCACAAAATATTTTAACTCTAAATAAAATTTTTATTTAGAAAAAACCCACAAAAAGTTAGATATATGAATGATAATAACTTAGTATATACAGATTTTTACTCTGACAATAGATATTTAGCCAATAAGAATTATATTTATCGGATGTCTCCGAAGAGACCAATAAGAATTATATTTGATTATTGTTATAATGGTTCTTTCAATACAGTCTAGTTACACCGATGTTAACTTAGATTATCAAAAATATCATTTAACTATAATAGACCAAAAAAGAAAAATTTTAACAAAGAGAAAATCTACAATCGTACCATTCTAGGATGAGTAAATATCTATCATCTAATATAGAATTATGAAAAATGGCACCTGTCCAATGTGATACGCATGGATCTCCATCATTCCAATTGTCAAGTTCTCCTAGAGGATCAATCAAATTGCTCTTATAGCTCCCAAAGCCTTAACCGTGGATAAAAATAAATAACAAAAAGATATGAAAATCATATAAGGGCAGGAGAATAATTTCATTGCCAAGAACAAATAAGACAACATAAAATGGAGCAATCTTAAACGAAAGAACAAAAGCTAATTATAACCAAAATTGTTTTGATTGTTAGTCCAGCTAACAAAAAAACGTATCCGCTATAGTATCTTACATAACAGTTCTCCATATCCATATTATGGTACCACAAGCTAAAATCATTGAGGTACCAAAATAGACTATTTACATAAGAAAATGAGTGTAAAAATGCAGCAAGCCAAAATATGAATTTACCTTCTGATGGAACTCATCTGCCTAACATAACGGGTTCTATCATTGTATCTAGGTTTATCTTTGTCACTTCTAAGCGTGGTTGCTTGCTCGATTCTCCATTGTCTCTTAGGAGGTCTTTGAACAATTTCTCCATTCACTAACAATTCAGTTGTAGAATAATTAAATAATATATCAATTGTTGCTTACTTAGAGTGAACACAAACCTTCCGACTTGTTCAGAATTAACACAAACCTTTCCGTTGTTAGTTGCTTGCTCAGAATTAACACAAACCCTAGTTCGCTGGAGGGTGGGAGAGACCAGGACAGAGAGCTAGAGAGGGGCTCGTAGGAGTCGTGGCGAGGAAGGGAAGGCATGGAGAGGGACTTCGACGAGGAGAATGCAAGCACGAGAGAGAGAGCTAGGGTTTTTGTCGTGCCGTCGAGGGATGTCGAGGATTCGGCGAAAATAAACAGAGAGAACCTTTTTTTTTAAAATTTAATATATAGGAGGGAAATCGAGCGAAACCTTTAGAATATGGCTATGCGTGGCTGTGGCCTCCGGCGCGGCGAAGCTCCTCGCAGGCGTAGCTGTGGCCTCCGGCGCGGCGAAGCTCCTTGAAGGCGTAGCTTGGCTTCAGAGAGTGCATGGCTTCGGCGTCCGGAGAGAGAGGAGGGTGGCTTCGGCGTTCGGCGTTCGGCGTCCGGCGAGCGACTCTGCGTGGCTTCCGGCGAGAGAAGAGGCAGAGCGGCGAGAGAGGAGGGCTCTACGTGGCTTCTGCCTCCGGCGTACATGGCTTCGGACTCCGGCGAGAGAGGAGGAAGAGGCGGCGAAAAGTTTTCGCCCTAGCCCCACGCGAGTCGCGAGGGAGATGAGGGAAAAGTTTTCATTTTTTTTAATTAAAGCCACAACGCGAAGTCCGGGAAAAAAACCAAAAAACGCATATATAGAGAGAGAGAGAGAGAGAGAGAGTAATGATTGGGAGAGTGAATGACGTGTAGCTAGTGTGTACATGTTCGATCGCCGATCGGACACCACCGATGACCTCCGATTGCCGTCCCGAATCAAACTATGTCTTGGGGGATGGTGAACCCGACAGGGTCGCCAGTAATTGAGATCTCGCCGGATTGACGGTGAATGCAACGAGATCATAATTGCGGCGATTCTCGATGACTTCACCGATCTTCTTAGGACATAGTTTGATTCGGGACGGTGATCAGAGGCCGCCGGTGGTGTCCGATCAGCGATCGGACGTGTATACAATAACTGCCATGTCATTCACTCTCCCTATCATTACTTTTATATATATATATATATATATATATATATATATATATAAATAATGGGCCCCTGATAGTTTTGGGATCTGGGCAGGGGCCCTGGTTGCCCTGGCCCAGGGCCGGCTCTGGGAGGAGCACAAGAAGGATCACGGATACAATATATCCCTAATTAGAGTGAAACGGGAACTCTTCTTTTGTGCAAGAGCCAATTCCGAATCGATAGGCAAAACTCCTTGTTCGAGATAAGCAATGATGGGTGCTCTCCAATTAACAAGTTTATCTCGACTTGACACTTGATCGACTTGCGAAATCAATAGTGTGTGAGATACAAAGTCATTTGCTCTCCAACCCGTTAGTGTTTTTGCTAGTTTAGCCAACTCATCTGTTTTTTAATTATTTGCTCAAGAAATCTTTTGTAGAGTGACCTCTTGGAAATCACCTTTTAACTTCTCAAAAATGTCCACGTAGCGCCGCAATGGATTATTTTTGATATCAAAACTTCCTTCGACTATTGAGCGACTAGTTGAGAATCTGAATAGATGATTACTCGGGAAGCCCCGACTTGCTTTGCTGCTTGAAGTCTCACAAGTAAAGCTTCATACTCAACTTCATTATTGGACGCCCGAAAGTTGAGCTAGATAGAGAGTTGAAAATTCTGGCTATGCCTAGAGCTGTCAAATGGGCCAACTCATGGCGGGGTGGGCCGACTCGTCATCTTGGCAGGTTAGGAAATTCCCAACCCAACCCAACCTAAGATGGGTTGCGGATTAGGCGGGCCAACCCACGAGCCTATCAAAATTTTTTAAAAAAAATTAAAAAAAAACCATATCCTCAATGTTTTACATCGAAAATGTTTCATCGATCAAATGTATCTAGAAACGTATAATTTAAATATAAACGGACATAAATGAGTATTCATATTTGATTAAATATATTATTTTTATTTCAAAATTATAACAAAAAAAAAGATAATAAATTGACAAAAAAAACTTAGTTTACATGTGTTTCAACCCACGTGCCAACCCAAGCTCATCGCGGGCATACCCATGCGAGTCGTGGGCCAAGGCAAGTCAGCCCGCTACTAGTTTAGCTTGGATAGATAAAATTCTAATCCAAACTGCTTAAATTGTTTGGCGGGATGGGCTAGCCCAATAAGTTCAACCCAAATTGATGACTATAGCTACGCTATTATTTCCAACCAGTAATAAACCCCAATAATAATCACTTGAGCCAGTTAGGGTGTCAGAGTCATCGTCATAGACTGTTAAAACCAGCTAAGGCCATCGACAAAGAGGAGAAAGGTTCTCCTTCCTTTTTTTTGTCTTAGTAGCTTTCTGTTTTATTTCTTCTTCCTTGTTCCAACCAACAATAACAAATATTGTTGCTTGTTTTTTAATTGAAAGAGATTGTTGTAGATACAAGTACAACAATCAATTTAAGATAAGAATTGATAAATAATTATTTATTAATATTAGAAAATAATTAGTAAATTTGGATTAATTATTATTTGTTGTATATGTTTGATTTGTAGGCGGTCTCGAGTGAGAATTTTATCCATTTGATTTAGGTTGATTTTTGACTCATATATCGCGCTAACATTGTTTATCGGTTGATTTATTGTTATAGGTTCTAAAATTGTACAACTTTGAGGTAAAATTCGATAACTCTAAAATTATGTCTAATAACTAGTTACGATTATTAGGGCAATAATGTTTATAAATTTTTAAGTTTGGACTTTTAACATAAAAATTTATTATTGTGAAATTTGGAAAAATAATTGAGAATTATTGATGTTACAATTATTATTGGTTTTATTTAATTTTCTAGTTAGAAATAATCGAAAATTGAATTGTGAAATTTGAAAAATAATTCTTTCTTAAATTTTTTTTGGATTATAGATTTTTCTAATTAGGTAATTTCTGAATGTATTCACTTTAATAAAAAAACTAGTGAATGAAGAAGAGAGAAACTATCAATTCATTTTTTAAAAATAAGATAATAGATATCTACAAGTCAAGGGCATTCTACATCTAATATTAATATCTCAAATTTTAGTGATCAATAACCTAACAAATCTTCTAGAATTAACGTTGATGTGAGTTCTTTTGAACCACATTATGTACTCTGATATGGAAATATCATTAATCAAAAGGTTAAATTAGATGAGCTTATATTAAAATAGGATCATAACAACCTATTAAGCATGACTATCTATTAAGCATGACTATCCACTGACTATATTTGGAAGTCAATATCGGCGATTCCACAATCATTAGTTTAAGAAATTTACTTGGTTAGAGTACTCTTCTTCGAAAGATATTGTATTTTGCTTTTCGTACTTTTTGTTTGAAAATAAGCATCCTCGCAATCCTATATTTACTACGGATAGATTCAAATATTGGAAGTGAGTTAATGATGGGAATAAATGTACATTTTTATGCCTATAGAATGCAATATTTCACCATATAACAATGATGAGGAACATCTTAATAATATGATGAATATAATTCGTCATATTAAAAAAGTGATGAATACACAATCTCTAGAAAAAAAAACAAAAGAGCATATCGAGACTTAGAATGACTATTGAAAACATTTGTCTCACTTTGCAAGCATGTGCATTAGAGAGTATGATGAATCTCTATCTTCTAATAATCGCGGATATTTTATCGAGATGATAAAATTTATGGAAAAAAATGAAAGTATTAGGGGCATATGTCGTCTTAGAGAAACCTTCAAAAAATACAAATTATACTTCAACATATATTCAAAAAGATGTCCTGAGTATTCTTGTCAACCAAGTGAGAATTGAGATATCCATTTGGTTATTCTTTTCAAAATCAAATTCCATTTGTAGTCATGTTAACACATCTCCTCAACGCCATACTGAGTTCCATTTGTAGCTTCTAGTGAACGTGATACTAGTAGAGGATGTAATCTAATTGAAAATTTACTACGACCTTAAAAGACTCGCTAGAGTTCTAATTTTTATTCAATTTGTAACATGATTGATATGTATAGCTTTGTGATTACCGTGCTAAAAAACATAGTACATGATGGGTCTTCTAACTCCATTCATGGTGAAGCTTGTGGTTTGTTGATTGCGATGAAGTCTTTTGACTTCATATTCATATTATATTCGATGTAAAAGATAATGAGGATAACAAATCAACTACTAAAACATTGCTTAATACTTTGAGAGATAAAAGATTTGTTCTACTTAATTATGTGAAAGAAGTTTGTGAGAATATATATGATATTGAGATATCTCATATGGAAGCTCCTTATAAATATGATACAGACCGTTCTTGTCAACAAATGACTCAATCACAGTTGGGCACCACTATCAATTTGATGTCTTTACTACTAATAGATTTTTAATTTGAAGAGTTTAATAGTGGATTAAAAAATAAGGTAGTAGTACTTCTTAAGTTTAGTTGTGTTTTGAAACCTAAAGAAAACTTTAAACTTCTTAATGTTGATCATATCTATCAACTTGCTAATAAATTTTATCATCTTGATTTTGATGCACAATATTTGTACTACTTGATAATGCAATTGGATCACTATACGATTGATGACCATGAAAAATTTCAGAATTTATCAACCATTTTTGAATTATATCGAATATTAATTGAAACAAATAAGTGTGTAACTTACCATTTGATTGAGAGATAATTTTTTCTCATGTGTGTCGTTTACTTGCATATTGAAAGATTTTTTCTCTTTATGCCATTTGCTTTGCCTTCTTCCAAATAAGCAGTGGACTTAGAGCTGATGATTACAAGAACATGTAAAAACTTGAGCATATATCTCTATTGAAGAAAATCTGCACTTCTCATCATTCAAGATTCTGATATGTAAATTGCATTCAAAATTTTATTACGTCCCCCGTATAGATGAAAAATTAGAAACATTTTCAAACTATGTTTTGCATATTTTTTTATATGTTATTTGATAAATATTCTTAATCACCATCAGTGTCTCTTCCCAACCTTGTCATTTCTAAACAACCATATTCGCCAGAAGATGCTAGATAAAAATATAATCTAAGGCTATCCTTGTCTATAAAAAAACCTTATACAGTGAAAATTATTAAATTTTATTTAGAATTTAAATTTTAACTCCACACTTAGCCTCTGTTTTGAATGTGACGAGGAAAGGTTGATTAGCGGAAGAGAAATGAAGGGAATGAAAGGGAAAAGAATGAGAAGTAAAGTATCTATGTTCTTGTTTGGGATGGAGGGAGGGAAGCATGCGTCACCTTGCTTAGGAAGAAAGGGAGTCTAATGAAGATTAAATATATGAAGTTATAAAATTATTCTCACTTTTTTATATTGTAGGAGGAGGAGATGATGAAGGAAGGATAAAATTGGAACAATATTATTTTTGGTTCTCCTTAGCCTTTCTTACACTTCAAATTGAGATGTAAGAAAATCTTCCATTTCAAGGGTAAGAAAAGTTAAAGTTTATCCTTCCTTAACTTTACTTTCTTTAGCTCACTCTCTCTCAAACATGATTCAAAATTCCCCTTTCTCTTGTTCATCGCTCCCTCCCCTTCTCTCACCTCCTCCCAAAACACAGGGTTAATAGCAAAGTGTTTGGTAGGAAGCGACAGTTGAGTATTTGCAAGGAGCAAAACGATTCAAGACAATATGGCTTGCACTGATCTTAATATTTGGAAACGTATTTTGGTAAAAAGCATAAATAAATTTAAACAGGGATCAAAGGTTTCCCTGAACAATTATGAGCATTCACAAATGGACAATACCTCAATGAAGTTAAATAGGGATCAAAGGTTTCCCTGAACAAGAGGTATGAAAAACACACAACGCGGTTCCTCTCTATGGTTAAATCTCTCTACATAGTGATTCCTATTTAACAAACTATTCGGCATCGTCATACTATTACTCGTTGTTGGTCACAACCAAGGCCAACCAACGAGGAATCCGAACACCGGCTAGCATCGATGGAGGCAAGCAAAGCCATCTCCACATCTCTGGACACGCTTCTCTTGAGCAAGGAGACTACATACTCCATGAAAACTCCACTGCAGGCCAAGGTGATTGGCCCCTCTCCGGGCAATCCAAACTCCTCAGCTGAAACCTTGAGGAGCTCCTGAAAGATACAGCTCTTCAGGAATGACAATGGCACCACGAATCTTGCATCGTCCATGCTGTACACCACAAAATGGCCTTTGTCAGCAACCACTATGTTGTTGAAATCGCAAGAACTCGACCGACTATTTGATCTCATCAAGGGCAGCCCTTTCTTTGCCTTCTCAACAAGCCTCTTGGGACTCAACATGATTAAAAGTTGATGCTTGAAGAAAGAGCTAGAGATGCTGAAACTCGTTAATCAGGATGTGTTTGGAATGAACAAAGAACCGGTCTATTTAAATCGGAGAACAGGCAACTCATGACCAGAGACGTATCTTTCAGGACTTTCTCCAAAGGGAACAAACCACGTGAGATTGCAAGAGGGAGGATATCTGACAGCTATTTGGTTTAGATTTTGCTTGGATGGTTCATAATGTTTTGTGGTTGGCAGTGTTCAAATGTGGGTGATCCAAAGACATGTAGGTTCCATTGCCTTAATCACAATAAACCTCTTGTCGAACTCCATTGAAATGGATGTCCTATTGGTGCTCACTGTGAAATACCGGGAAAAACAAAATTTAAGGACTTGGTTCGGATTGTCAGTAATTGGAGGGGTTTTTTGCAAAATGGGTTAACCTTAAACCTCTATTTTCTCTTCTTGCCAAGCCCCTCGTCGCACGATCCCAAAACCGCAAACCCAAGTTGTGTTTTTCCTCCCCTCTCAGCTCTGCCCGATGCCGCAGCCTTCTCCTTCTTCTCCTCTCGCCGGCCTCATGCTGTCGCCGCCGGCGACTCTCTGGCCACAAGGAAGACGTCGGCCTTTACCCTTGTCTCCCCGTCGTCAAGGATGCCAATCATCGCCCAGTCGGAGATCAACCTGCTTCTTGTTCCTCGATCGTCACTCATCTTCTCTACTTGATCAGCACTGCCATTCTAATCGATCGTCGCCTCGCCGCCGGATCTACCAACCCTAGCCCTTCTTCACTGACCATGTTGGAGTTAAGCCTTTAATATCTTTGATCTGCGCTTTTCCTCTCGATCGCCAGAAGCGATCAACGCTAATCGATGTGCTAATCGATCTGTTGATGCAGCTCGTCCTCTGATCTCCGACGAGGCAGTCCAGCATTGAGTCTAGGGCTGATTCCAAGTTGGTGCCCTGTCGGTCCTCTCTCCTCTCATTGTCAATCCTATGGGTTGCCCTCGGGACTGATCGGGAGCTGAGGGTTGTTTCCATTCATAGGTGAGTTTAAGATCATTAGGGATTTTGATTGGTTAAGCTCTAGTATGTTGTTTAGATTATTGATGTTTGAATCGAACATGTTCAGAGATAACTATTTACCCTATCATCTTGATACAGTTGATTCGGCTTCGTTATGATCCTTGCAATTGATTCATTACTACTGTGTTGGGAGAGATTATAACTATGCTGATTGTATTAACTAATGGAATGGTGTAATGAGATAATGGGATGAAAGATTCGTTGTTGAGTTGAGTTCATTAGTGGGTGGTTTGTTTATGTCTGGATTGAGAATTGGAGCTTATAAATAGGAAGGGTTAGTTAATTGGATTAAATTGCCAAATAGGTATAGTTCTTTCATTTTAAGTAACGGTGTAGATTGATGTTGGCATATGGATTAGCTAAATTGGATTCATTGAGGTATGGTCTAATTCTTGAAACAAATAATTAGTATCATGATATTTAAAAGATTAATAGATTCAATAAGGGTGAGGTTATGGATTCATTGATACGATTGTGATCATTTGCAGGTTGACCGATAGTTGATGATGAATCAATTGATTAATTAAGTTATGTATTTGTCACATGGTTAATTAAGTTAATTAGGTGCGATGGAAATGATTAACATTGTATTACGTGGTGAATGATAATTAATTAAGAGGATAATTGATTAACCCTTAGCAGTTTGATTAGTGTGATTTATCGTTATATTAAAAAAATCAATTGTGATATTTGAGATTTGATGGGTTGATGATGGTTAAATCATGGTCTCCATTAAAAAACAAACAAACTATGATTTCTTATTGATGTGGTTCATAAAGGTGATAATGATTAAATCTAAGGGTTAATTGATGGTTGAACCTAATTCAAGGGAAAGGATGAATTAATTAGAGCTACGGTTGGCTTAATTCTAATTTGATCGATGAATTGGATATTAAAGGTTAATTAATAATTTAAGATTAATCGAGATGGTAATTAATTAATTAATAGTATGATATATTCATTGTAGATCTTTAATTTTGCTTCATATCCTATGTTTATAGGATTCGAGCTAGAGATGATCTCACGGACTTGAAGATGTTTGACACGATCTACATTAGGCAGGTACTTCTCCTTTGTATCCTGTAGTTTATTGAACTTAAATACATGATTGTTTTATTTCTAAATATGACTGCTTTATCTTATTCTTTGTCTTCG
Source organism: Boesenbergia rotunda (assembly GCA_024364735.1). Classification (NCBI taxonomy): domain Eukaryota; kingdom Viridiplantae; phylum Streptophyta; class Magnoliopsida; order Zingiberales; family Zingiberaceae; genus Boesenbergia; species Boesenbergia rotunda. The sequence goes on from JAGFNQ010006346.1 coordinate 193,322, forward strand.
ATATCATCAGTTGATACTTTCCTTGTTTGATCTTTGAGCTAATCAAAGTTTTGTTCATACAGTCTCACCCCAGCATCCTATGCACTCAACCACTTATAGTAGTGATTGTTGGTGCAATCTTGGTTAGGTCAGGGTTGACCTAGTTTGACTAAGCTCGGGTGAGCTTATGTCTAATAAGCTGGGTAAGCTTATGTTTGGATGTTTCGATGTTTGATAATGATGTTTGAATGTCATATGATGTTTGAATATCGTATGATGTCAAGTAGGTCAAGGTTGACTGGAGGCTTGATGGGAAAAGACCTAGTGGGACTAGGCACACCTAGTGGGACTAGGTGAAGTCCAGGTGGATCGGGGAGATCGTACGCTGGCATGGGAAAAGACCTAGTGGGACTAGGTGAAGTCCAGGTGGATCAGGGAGATCGTACGCTGGCATGGGAAAAGGCCTAGTGGGACTAGGCACACCTAGTGGGACTAGGTGAAGTCCAGATGGATCGGGGAGATCGCATGCTGGCAAGGTGGAAGTTTACCGAGAGACTAGACCTAACTCGAGGGTTAGGCGAATCTGGTTGGGAACCAGGTTAAGTCTGAGCTGGGAGCTAGGCAGTAGAAATCCAGGTTGGTTAACGGGGTTGACCGGACACTTGGTAGGGGATCCTAGACTTGTGGAAACAAGTTAGGTTGGACTCAATCGATTGGGTCAATCGATCAGGTGATCGATTACAGCAGTTTGTGCGAGGGAGCAGAAGAGTTCTGAATCGATTGGGTAATCGATTCAGGGTATCGGTAATCGATTGGGTAATCGATTACGGCAGGTTGCGCGAGAGAACAGAGAGGCTCTGAATCGATTGGGTAATCGATTCAGGACACTCGTAATCGATTGGGTAATCGATTACGGTTCGAAAACTAGCCGTTGAACGGCTAAGTGTGACGTGGTAATCGATTGGGTAATCGATTACCAAACCCTAGGCATCGAGTTTACATGCTTTCGCACAGGTTTTGAGCGTGCACGACTTCACCTCTTCTTCTCCTTCATCAGTGCCATTTCAAGGGAAACCTTGGAGCTTAGTGCTGCTGCATTTCCAAGGTCCAAGAGGCAATCACAAGCTTGAAGATAGCAAAGAAAGCAAAGAGAGTTCATTTATTGTAAATCTTGTAAGATTTCCTTTGGTTTTGCTTTGTAATCTTGTTGTATCTTCTTGTAAGCTTGTAAGAGGTTTCTCCACCTCAAGAAGGAGACTTTCATAGTGCATGAGAGTGTGAGGAGAGTGGATCCTTGGATTAGTCACCCGGCCGGGGTGGATACCAAGTAAAATCCAATTGTTAGCGATTGCTTGAAGTCTTCTGCCGCGACAAATCATCTACAAGCGAATCGGAGCTAATCACCCCCCTCTAGCTCGTCTACTGGTTCCAACAGTGATAGTTGTTGGAGTGCGTACAATTGTTACAATCCTACCCACTCGACCTCACAGATGTGATGTGATAGCAGCTTCACTGGCGTCAGGGGTGACACATGTTATTGCATCATGTGCATTTATTGCATTTTGTATTTTCTTATATTTGCTGCATTTGTATGAGCTATGATTATTGCATTTGGTTGACATACATGTATTATTTATGGTTGCACTTTCATTCAGTTTTACATATGTGTTACTCTATTCCGGAGACTGTATACTTTTGTTTTAATTTGCTTGTTGGACCTTTTATTATGCCATGCATTTATCTACTCTTATATCTACAGAGTCCACCTGGACTCACCACCACTACCATCTAATTCTGTTTCAGGTAGCAGATAGATGTATTACTTGAAGCCGGGAGAGGATCCAGTTGTCAGTCCCATGGTGTCGAGCGTATTGTAGTTTTTCCACATTTACTTTATTTCCATATTTTCTTTATTGTCATATTTTCTTTATTAGATTGTAATTATAGTTCTCGGTAGAGTTATGTTTGGTTTGAGTAGAGTTATGTTTATATATTTATGGACTGGTATGTTTGTCGTTAGATTTATCTTGAATTTTAATTCTTTTACTTCTAACCATTATATTTTTTATAGTGCGTGGTTGTGGAGTATTTTATATTTGTGATGGTTGAGCCATTTTATGTGTGAGATGTTATGTATAAGTATTCCAGATTGTTTGTCGTATGGGAAAGATATTGTTCGTTTTTCGAGTGAGCATGAGCCTCTTGAGGCATGACACCCACTTAACTACAGTCTTCAAAAACTATTTCAGATCATGACATAACTTGCATTAACATTTTGATGATGATTATTGAGCGACCATTCTTGAGTTATTTTCTAATAATGCACATGGTTTTAATTTGGATTCTAAAGCTAATGTGACAATTCAATTAGATTGAGATTTTGGAGGGATATTATGGAAGAACAGGAACTATTTCATCTACTTTTCATGCAGAGACTTTGACATGAAAAACAGAACTTCACGGGGACAATGGTCATTTTCTTAGGTGATGAAAGACTAATAATTTTTTTTATGAGCTAGGATTATTGATTTATACTTAACTTGCAGTAAATGGATTGATCAGGCAAACTATCTACTGTAGAAATGTTTAAGCTTCATATATTTTTCCACCTCTTTTTACAGAGCTGAATTTTAAATATTTGTGTACAAAATAAAAATACTTTAGGACTTGGTACTGTGCATAGCAGCAAGTGTAAGATTACAGCCAATTCCATTTGCAAAACTGCAAATTTTCCTTTGATATCAAGTTGTAAAATCGATAAGAACCTTTCGTCTATAGATATTCATTATATCTGATATGGGAGATAGTGTCACCCACGTGGCACTGAGAGGTCAATAGTCAAGCTGACCTGTTGGGTAAAAGTCAAAGGAGACCGAGTCTGGTCAAGAAAGGAGTCCGGGCCCTTCGAGTCATGTCCAAGACGGATGGAAATCATGCTTGATACACACACACCTTCCGATTCCGGGACTAACTCGACACCCGACTCTGGGACCAACGTCACTTAGCACCGGACTCTAGGATCAATTCGGCACCCAACACTCGACACTCAGACTCCGGAATCAACAACACTAGGCATCTAACTGATGCCACTCAACTCTTGACTCTAGGACCAACACCACTTGACACCTGACTCTAGGATAGACGCCACGCAACACCCAACTCCCAGCTCCAAGACCCTTGTCACTCGGAGCCTATGTAGGGACAGCATGGCCAAGAATGTGGAAAACGTGTGAGTGGGACACCCCCTCAACCCAAATGTGGGATAAGTGGAGAACGTGGCTACGCATCCTCCACTAGGTTAAAGGTATAAAAGAGAGCACGCACCTGCAGGCGCAGATATACACACACAATTCCAACCACTTTTTTCTGATTCACAGTACTTTCCTCTTCTCCATATCCAATCATCTACTACAAAAAAAACCACTGATTTAGAGATGAATTTTAGCGACAAAAATAATTCATCACAAATTAGCAACAAAAATAGTGATAAAAAATTCATCATCGCAATACAGCAACAAAATTAGCAACAACAAAATTTGTCGCAAACTTCATCACTAATTTTCAACGAATAAGAAATTTATTGCAAATGTGGGATGAATTTCATTTTCGTCGTTGATCAGCAATGAATTTTGCGACAACTATGTGTGGTGTGGTTTGCACTACTGATCAAATTCAGATTTTGATGTATGACATATTTTGTGTTTCTAACCATTTTCCAAGTGTGCAGGATTAAAAGACTTAAGGTTCGACACTAAGTTAAAGTCCAGGTAGGTTGATACATGACATAAAGTCCAGTTCGTTCTGTAGGGTCTGATAATTGGCTAAAGCCCAAGTAGGTTGATACTTGGCATGAAGTCCAGTTTGTTATGCGGGGTCTGATAATTGGCTGAAGTTCAGGTAGGTTGATACCTGACGTGAAGTCCAGCTAGGTCCGCGGGACCTAACAGCCGGATGAAGTCCAGATGGGGCATCTGGTAGGAAGACCTGGTGGGTCAAAGAAACTAAGTAGAAATTACAAATGGTAAGTAAGGTAAGTCACTGGAAGAGAGATCCAGTGAGGACGAGTCCTCAATGGGACCATAGGTACGGTCTAACTTAGAGTCATTTTGGATATTTACGTAGAGGCATTGACTAGATCCTGGTCTTAGGAAGACAGGATCTAATTAATACTAAATTTGATTTACCCTATTTACAATATGCTAACTTTGTTTTATAGGATAAATATTTATATTTCGAACTAACACATTTTGCAAGGTTGAAATTGCAAAAACAACTTCAGATGAACAAACTTAGGGCACCTCAGGTGGGACCTGAGGCGCCTCGGTTCAGACCAGAGGCGCTATGGTTGGTTGTGTTGGGATCTCCCGGTGACATAAACACAAAAACGCAGCGGAAATAAGATCCCTCGAGTGATCCATGCGAAAGAAAACTCGTACGAAGTTCATCTATCTAATAGATCTATCTAAAGTGTATACCTTTGGAGCGTGCCCTTGCGTTTATCCCGCTCGTCCAAGTGTCGCCGGATCTCTTGCACGTTTAAACGTCCGAGCCTCTATGCGTATACACACGGACATGATATCTCAACTTCGGGAAGAACTACTTTAGTTGTGCTAGCAACTTGAGGTAGTTCACAAGACAACCAAGAACCCAAAAGGGTTTCGGCCAAGAGGGAGAAGAGGAAGAAGAGAGGAAGGGAAGAAGGGAAAGCTCTCATCATTCAAAATGACTAGACTCTCTTTTATACTCATCCCATGAATATGAAGAGACTTTTGTCTCTTTGGCTTCCCTTCATTAAAGCCAATAAAGAGCACATCTTTTCATGTGACTCTTCATCTTCTCTTCATTGAATGAAGAGAGACTTTTCTCTTTCCTTCATTAAACAATTTAATGAATTTCTCCCGCAATTCCGACCAGGGCCTCTCGGGCTCCCGACCAGGTCTCCCGACCAAGTCTCCCGAGCAAGTCCCCGAGCTCCCGACCAAGTCTACCAACCAAGTCCCCGAGCTCCCTACCAAGTCTGCTGACCAAGTCCTCGAGCTCCCGACCTAGTCTCCCGAGTTCCCAACACGAGCTCCCGAAGTATCGTGTCCTTAGTGTGTGACCCATTAGGTTCTCATGACGTTGGCAATGTGCCTAAACTGCTTTAGACACATAAGCAATGAGCGGCATCTAGCAATGCATCATTGCTACCCAAGTAACAAGAAAGTCGAGATCCGACTTAACCTCCATGACTATGATAATGTATGATCTTGTCCTTCTATCTTTGATATCTAAATTGACCAATGAGGTATAGACCGTGCCATCCTCGATCAATCTATGTGTTTCTTGATCCCCGAGTAGACTCACTTAAACAAATGAGCTCAATATCTCATATTGCCTCATTTGAGCATGACCATGCGTTTTAGTAGTGCTACTCGATCAAAGGGCCCACAGATATCACTCCCATCATATGGGAGGGATAGATCTCATCTACATCACTCACATCGCTCCGCATAATTTATAACATACCCAGTGATCGCCTTTATAGTCCACCCTGTTACGGGCGACGTTTGACAATACCAAAGTACATAACTCCTTATGTAGGGAACTGTAATGACTTCAGGTCTAAGGACTATTCATACTAATAGTCACATGAGAATGTTTATGACACTCATATGACAATCTATGAAACTTTCTCATGGCAGGTCAATTTAGTACACATTCTCTAATGTATACCCATGTGTCAATTTGATATCACATATCTATGACTTGTGAGCTTAAGTCATCAATTGACCTACATGCTAGTCTCTATGCATTAATATTGTCCTTGAATATTAATGCTTGACTAGGAATGATTTAGTGTAGTGTTCTCTACATTATCTCACTATCGATTCAACCAATCGATATGATGTAGATAAGAACCTACTACCCAAGGACATTATTATACTTAGTTATTTGGCACAAGAATAAAGTAAGTATAATAACTAAGCAAGTTTTTATTAATAATAGAATATGATACAAAAAGTCCCTAGTCAATCATTACATAATTGGCCCTAGGGCTCCTACTAACAATCTCCCACTAGCACTAGTGTTAATCACTGTAATATCTAATACCCAGCGACCTAGTGTGACCATCATGCTTCTTTTGTGCCAAAGCCTTGGTCAAGGGATCCGCGATGTTAGCATCAGTGGGTACTCTGCATATCCTCACATCTCCTCTATCGATAATCTCTCGAATGAGATGGAAGCGTCGTAGTATGTGTTTGGTCCGTTGATGAGAGCGAGGTTCTTTAGCCTATGCTATATCCCCATTGTTGTCACAATAGAGGTCTATTGGGTCTACTATGCTAGGAACCACACCAAGCTCTGTAATGAACTTCCGGATCCAAACAGTCTCTTTTGCTACATCATATGCGGCAATATACTCGGCCTCTGTTGTAGAATCTACAACTGTGTCCTGCTTCGAACTCTTCCAGCTCACAACATCACCATTCAAGAAAAATACATGCCCTGATTGTGATCTGAAATCATCCCTGTCTGTTTGGAAGCTTGCGTCACTATAACCCTTTACAGCTAGCTCCTCATTGCCTCCAAATATCAAGAAATATTCTTTCGTCTTTCTTAAGTACTTAAGAATATTCTTGACAGCTGTCCAGTGACTTTCACCTGGATCTGACTGGTACCTGCTCGTCATGCTTAAAGAATATGAGCCATCTGGACGAGTACAAAACATGGCGTACATGATAGACCCTATAGCGGATGCATAAGGGATCTTATCCATACGGTCTCTCTCCTCCTTAGAAGAGGGGCATTGAGTCTTCGAAAGACTCATACCATGTGACATTAGCAGAAATCCCTTCTTGGAATTCTGCCTGGCAAAACGATTAAGCATCTTGTCAATGTATGTACTCTGACTTAAGCCAAGCAATCTCTGAGATCTATCTCTATAGATCTTGATGCCTAGGATATAGACTGCTTCACCTAAGTCTTTCATTGAGAAACAATTTCCTAACCACGTCTTCATAGACTGTAGTGAAGGGATATCATTCCCAATGAGGAGTATGTCATCTATATACAAGATTAGGAAGATAACTGTGCTCCCACTAACCCTCTTGTAGACACAGGGTTCATCTTCATTCTTGATGAAACCAAATGCTTTGATTGCATCATCGAATCGAAGATTCCAGCTTCGAGAAGCTTGCTTTAGCCCATAAATGGACCTTTGCAACTTACATACCTTTCCAGCATGCTCTGGATCTACAAAACCTTCAGGTTGTGTCATGTACACATCCTCGAATAGATTCCCATTTAGGAATGCGGTTTTGACATCCATCTGCCAGATCTCGTAATCATGGTAAGCTGCAATAGCAAGCATGATCCGAATAGACTTAAGCATCGCAACTGGTGAAAAGCTTTCATCATAGTCGATACCATGAATTTGCTTGAAACCTTTAGCTACTAATTGCCCTTTATAGGTATGCACGAGTCCATCCATGTCAGTCTTTCTTTTAAAGACCCACTTACACCCAATGGGTTTAATCCATCTGGTGGATCAACCAAAGTCCATACTTGGTTAGCGTACATGGATTCCATTTCGGACCTCATGGCATCTAGCCATTTCTCAGAATCTGGGCTCATCACAGCTTCTTGATAGGATGTAGGCTCATTCAACTTAATAAGCGTAACGTCATCATGGTCAGACAAGAGAAATGAGTATCTCTCAGGCTGACGACGTATCCTATCAGATCTACTAAGAAGTTGGTCTACTTGAACAGCTTGTTGTTCCACAACTTCTTGTGTAACAATCTCATGATCTACAACACCTTGTGGTGCCTGTTCAATGTCCATCAAGGCCTCAGTACTATCTGCATCTTGAACTTCTTCAAGATGGGTTTTACTCCCACTTATTTTTCTAGAAATAAACTCCTTTTCTAGAAAAACGTCATTTCTAGCGACAAACACTTTGCCTAGTGTGGGATTGTAAAAGTAATATCTCTTCGTTTCCTTGGAATATCCTACAAAATAACACTTATCATATTTAGGTCCTAGTTTATCTGAGACTTGACGTCGAACGTAAGCCTCACAACCCTAAATCCTCATAATAGACATTGTGGGCCTCTTCCCAGTCCATATCGTATATGGTGTCTTTATGACGACCTTTGATAGAGCTCGGTTAAGTGTGAAAAGAGCCGTCTCTAGAGCGTATCCCCAGAAGGAAGTAGGAAGATCTGTCTGACTCATCATCGATCGTACCATATCTAATAGAGTATGATTTCTCCGTTCGCCATTCCACTGTGGTGTTCCAGATGGAGTGAGTTGTGATATAATCCCACACTCTACTAAATGGTCACGAAACTCTTGGCTAAGGTATTCACCACCTCGATCTGATCGAAGCATCTTAATATTTTTGCCAAGTTGGTTTTGTACTTCACTCTTGAATTCTTTGAACTTTTTAAAGGATTCCGATTTGTGTTTCATGAGATACACATAGTCGTATCTACTGACATCATCAGTGAAAGTGATGAAGTACTGATAGCCTCCTCTAGCTGCGACATTGAAAGGGTCACATACATCAATATGTATTAGTCCTAACAAGTCTGTCGCTCTTTCTCTGTGTCCACTAAATGGAGTCTTGGTCATCTTGCCTAGAAGACAAGATTCACATGTCTCATATGATTCAAAATCAAATGAGTCCAGTAATCCATCCTTATGAAGCTGAGATATGCGACTCTCATTTATATGTCCTAAGCGACAATGCTAGAGATATGTTTAGTTCAAATTATTTGGTTTGAACTGTTTGATATTTATGTTATAGATTAGGTTCTCTAGATCTAGAACATAGAGTCCATTCATCAGTGGTGCATTACAATAGAACATGTCATTTAGCATTATAGAACAACATTTGCCCCTTATGATAAATGGAAAGCCTTTCTTGTCCAAATAAGATACTGAAATTATGTTCTTAGTTAATGTAGGTACATAAAAACACTCCTCTAGTTCTAAGATAAGCCCAGTGGGCAAAGACAAGGAATATGTTCCTACAGCAATAGCAGCAACTCTTGCTCCATTGCCTATTCGTAGGTCCACTTCACCCTTTGTCAATGATCTAGCTCTTTGAAGACCTTGTACATTAGTACAAATGTGAGATGCACAACCGGTATCTAATACCCAAGAATAAGAGATAGATAGATTGACTTCTATAACAAAAATACCTGAGGTAGAAGTCTCACTTCTTTTCTTCTTTACTTCCTCTAGGTAGAGTTTGCAGTTCCTCTTCCAATGTCCGGTCTCACCACAGTGGAAGCAGGTCCATTCCTTAGGCACTCTCCCTTTGGCCTTGGATGTAGTAGAGTTGGCCTTGCCTTTGGCTTGGGTCTACCCTTGCCTTTAGGCTTCCATTTACCTTTGCCCTTTTGTACCATCAGTACATTCCTGGTCTTGTTTTTCTTGAGATTGGGTTCAGCAGTTCTTAACATGCTGAGCATCTCAGGCAAAAGTTTGTCAATTTCATTCATGTTATAGTTCATGACAAATTGATTGTACCATTCCGGCAACGATTGCAGGATAAGGTCTGTTGCCAATTCTTGGCCCAGTAGAAATCCTAGTCTTTCAAGGTTCTCGACATACCCAATCATCTTGAGTACGTGAGTTCCTACAGGAGTTCCTTCTTGCATCTTGCATGCAAATAGGGTTTTAGACACCTCAAATCGCTAGTGCCTAGCTTGACCTTGATATAGTTGCTTTAGATGCTCAACCATATCATGTGCATATATGTTCTCATGTTGCTTCTGAAGCTCAGAGTTCATGGTGGCAAGCATAAGGCTTGATATATCAAGTGCATCATCTTGATGCTTCTTGTAAGCATCCATTTCAGCACGGGTGGCGGTAGTGACGGGTGCTTCTGGAAGAGATTGCTCTAGGACGTACAGTTTTCGTTCTTGTTTGAGGACTATCCTCAAGTTTCTGTACCAGTCCAGGAAATTAGCTCTGTTGAACTTGTCCTTCTCAAGGATAGATCGTAGAGAGAGAGTATTTGACGTGTTAGACGACATGGTGATCTATAACAGTAAAACATGCAGAAATAAGTATCATATTTAGATCATTTAATTAGGCCTTTAATTAAATGATACTCCCACTGAATCGTAGAGCTTTGGTAGGGGCTAGTCATGGATGTAGGCAAACTCAATTTGCCTACACTACTAGCTCCAAACCAAATAGCGACTATATTCATGTAGGATAAGATATATATTATACCTCATCTTGAGTTAGCATTGGCTAATCGCCCAAGACTTGGTATAATTAGGTAGACAATATTTTACCAATTACATCTTATGCAACTCTTGAAACAAAGGGTCAAGATACACATGACACATCATCTTGGGTTAGCTTTGGCTAATCGCCCAAGACTTAGTATAATTGTTCTCTTACCCAATTTTCTCAACTTTTGGGATATGCCTCTAAGTTTCTCAATCCAATTGAATTGACTTAGTTAAGTCTCACCCAAAGTTCGATAGCGGGACATCACAATTGTCCTCTTGCACTCTACCAACATAAAATGCGTTGCTTTACTTTGGCAAACTCAACAACAAATGATCGAGGTAGTTTATGAGTACCAAACTTTGGTAGGCATATCGAGTTGACTTAATTAAGATAAACATTCATTCAATCATGCATCACATACACACATTGCATATATCAACATATAAGCAGTAAAACGTGACANTAGATTTACCTGGGTAAAATTCTTAAAAAATAAAGATGAAACTTTTGATACACTCACTCAATTTTGTAAATTAACAGAAAATGAAAAAGGGATTAAAATCAAAAGACTTAGGAGCGATAATGGCGGAGAATTCAAAAATCACAAATTTAATCAATTTTGTCTAGAAAATGGCTACCATCACGAATTCTCTTGCCCTAAAACACCTCAACAAAATGGAGTTGTAGAAAGAAAAAATAGAACACTACAAGAAGCAGCTAGAACAATGCTAAATGAATACAACTCACCTAAATACCTTTGGGCTGAGGCTGTTAGTACAGCTTGTTATGTACAAAATAGAATAACTATAATTAAAAACCTAGGAAAGACCTCCTTTGAAATCTATTATAACAAACAACCTAACATTAAATACCTTAAAGTATTTGGATGTAAAGTCTATATCTTAAATACTAGAGAACACTTAGGAAAATTTACTTCTAAGGTTGAGGAAGGTATCTTTGTAGGTTATTCCCTTACCAGTAGAGCCTATAGAGTTTATAACAAAATTACCCCTAAAAATTGAAGAAACTACAAATGTAAAATTTGATGAAAAATCAGACCCAAATAACTCTGATCAAACCACCTACCAACCAATTGACTTTGTTAGATCAGTACTAACCCTGATGAAAGGCCAATTGAGGACCAAAACGATGACTAACTGAACCCACACCTGAAACTGAACCTAACCAACCCAAAACTGTTCGAGTTAGCTCAGCCCACCCAACTGATCAAATCATAGGTGATCCAGAACTAAGGGTTCAGACTAGATCAGCCTTTTAGAAATCTTAGTCAGATAGCTCTGATTTCCAAAATTGAACCTAAGTCTATAGAAGAATCCTTATTGACCCTGATTGGATCATTGCCATGCAAGAGGAGTTAGCTCAATTTGAATGTAGTCAAGTCTGGATTTAGTACCCTTACCTAAAAACAAAAAGTTTATTGAAACCAAATGGGTTTTTCGAAATAAACTTAATGAACAAGGTGAAACAGTAAGAAATAAGGCTAGGCTAGTAGCTAAGGGGTTTAGCCAAGTAGAAGGTCTTGATTATGATGAAACCTATGCCCCTGTAGCTAGAACTTGAATCCATTAGAATGCTCTTAAGTTATGCAGCCCATAAGGGATTTAAGCTTTATCAAATGGATGTTAAGTCAGCCTTCCTAAATGGCCTAATTAAAGAAGAGGTTTAATGTAGGTCAACCCCTGGTTTTGAAAGCTTAGAACACCCTGACTATGTCTTTAGACTTAAGAAAGCCTATATGGACTTTAAGCAAACACCTAGGGCCTGGTATGAAAGACTGTCTGACTACTTAGTTTCAAAAGGTTTTAACCAAGGCAAAATTGACCCAACACTATTTGTTAAAACCCTAAAAAATGATATTTTTGTAGCCCAAGTATATGTAAATGATATAGTATTTGGCTCAACTAACTCAGACTTTTTACAAGATTTCACAACGATAATGGAAACTGAATTTGAAATGAGTTTAGTAGGTCAATTAACTTTCTTTTTAAGGCTACAAATAAAACAGACCAGTGAGGGTACCTTTGTCTATCAAAAAAAATACACAAAAGAACTACTTAGAAAATTTGGAATGGATAATACAAAAGAGATTAAGACACCAATGGCTACCAATCAAACTATAGATAGTGACCCAAAAGGCAAACCTGTTGACCTTAAGTACTATAAAAGTGCTATAGGAAGCCTACTTTACTTAACTGCAAGTTGACCTGATATTCTTTTTGCAGTTAGTATGTGTGCTAGGTATCAAACATGTGCTAAAGAGTCACACCTAACCCTAGTTAAAAGAATATTTAGGTACCTTAAAGGAACAGAAAGATTAGGAATTTGGTACCCTAGAACAGCCCAGTTTGAGCTTATTGGATATTCTGACTCAGACTATGCTGGCTGTAAATTAGACAGAAAAAGTACCAGTGGTGGATGCCAACTTTTAGGACCCTCACTAGTTAGTTGGTTTAGTAGAAAATAACACTGTGTTGCCCTATCCACCACTGAAGCTGAGTACATAGCTATGGGTGAGTGTATAGCCCAACTACTCTGGATGATGCATACCCTAAAGGACCTTCACTTAGATTTTAAACAAGTCAAAATTTTTATAGATAACCTAAGTTCAATCAATTTAACCAAAAACCCAATCCACCACTCTAGGACCAAACATATAGAAATCAAACACCATTTTGTTAGAGATCATGTAAATAAAGGAGAAATTAAACTTAACCATGTTGAATCTAAGTCTAACCTAGCTGATATATTTACCAAACCACTTCCTGAATCTGAATTTAGCAACTTAAGAAGGTTAATAGGAATGTGTGTTATAGACTAGGACTGACCTGATAAGTTTAAGTTGACTTTTGGTTTAACTAATTAAGCTTGTGAGTTTAAAAACATGGATTTTTCAAACTTGTTTTTCAAAAGTTTATTGTCGTTCAAAATTTAACTTAAACACGGACTTTTCAAACTTGTTTTTCAAGAACTTTATTGTCTTTCAAAATTTGATTTTCAAAACTGGCAGACTTAGCCTAAGCTTGACCCCAAGAATTGCATGAACTTATAGATTTAGGTAGCCGCATCTCACAAAACACATTAAGATTAACTTGTTTGTGTTTGCAAAAACATAGAACGGTTGTGAGATGCATAGGATACTGCCTGGACTTCCGAATGCTTAAGTCAGTGCATCACAGTAAGTCTGGGCGTAAAATACCAACATTACAGTGATCAAGTCAAGTAGTCTTGCACTAAAATCTGAGCTAGACATTATTACTTGACTTGACTAACCCAGTGAACACTACTATCATCTAGATAGTTAGTCAGTAACTAGGGTTAGACACATGAAAAGGGACCACAATCATTACTTTGTCCAGGGGGAGCAGAGGTCAAAATACTTTTTCAAAATGTCATTTTTGACAAAACACATTTGAAAATTTTGATAAAAGTTGATAAAGATTGAGAGGGAGTTCCAGCTAATCCCTAAAAATATTTTTTTGATTAAGAGTGATATTATATTTTCTGAAAAAAAAAATCTTTTTTGAAAGAATTTTTTTTTGAAAGCTAAGTTAATAGATTTAAGACTAGTTTTTTTTCTAACACTTAGCCTATATTTCTACTCCCTTAAACTTGTTATGCTTATATCTTTTTTGATGAATGACAAAGGGGGAGAGTAGGGTAAAAGGGTTAGAAAATTGCAAACAGCATGCTTATTTCACATTTATTTACCTCTGCTTTCTTGTGTGCTGCAACTTTCATACCTATGCTTGTGTTATATTGTTTGCATGTTTATGCAAGTTCATATCTGCTATTTTTTTCTAACTTTAACCTGAGTTGTCAATACATCAAAAAGGGGGAGATTGTTGGTGGTTTGCACTAATGGTCAAACTCGGGTTTTGATGTATGACAAAGTGGTTAAAGTTAGGGTTGTTGGTTTTTAACCTCTTTATTAAGTGTGCAGGGTTGAAAGACTTAGGACCAGACACCAGGCTGAAGTCCAGGATGGTTGTGTTGGGACCGGGTGCATGTCGACAAGGATACGAGTTCGTAAAATTTAAAATTTTTACGTGCAGCGGAAGAGTTTGCATAAAATAATTTCCTAAATTATTTTAACTTCGTATCTAGCATGCAACCTTATAGTGTATCGACATAATCATAAAATAAAAGTTTGCGGAAAAGTAAACTAATTTACTTTTGTACCTTGCGTAACTCGAAGAAAGGGACGAGATCCAACCGTAGCGTCCCTTGGAAGCTTCGCCTCTATTCGCGTCCACGCCGAGTTCTCTTCGGGATGACTTCGCAAAGTCACGAGTTTTGTGCCGACGAGAACTACTAGATTCTCGGAAGGCACAACTAGATGAACAAGAGAGGAAAGGTAGGAAACTAACCAACAAGAAGTAACAGAATCGAATTCCGAGAGGAGAGGAGTCGCTATCCGCTTCTTCTTCTTCTTGTTCGGGTTCTTCTTCTTCTAGTGGCTCACGGCAACACCTCCTTGGTGTTGGGATTGGGTGCCGGCCCTAGAGGAACTAGGGTGCACCGGCCCTAGAGAGCTAGGGTGCGCCGGCCCTAAGGAAAGAAGAAGAGAAGGAGGAGAGAAGAGAAGAGAGGGAGAGAATAATTAATCTCTTAATTACTCGATTGGAATTAAGGGCTAGCCTTTGGTTCCTTTATATAGTAGCAACTCCTTTGCTAAGTCTCCCTCTAAACCGAATTAACGGAATTAACGGAATTAGTTATAAGAAATTTATCTTATAAATTTTCTTATTGCTTATTCCTTTTAAGCCTAGTCTTATTATAAACAATTTATAATAAAACAAATTAGTTATCATAAGAGATTTATCCTATAAATTCTCTTATGAATTTTATTATAACTAACTTTATAATAAAACTAATTAATTATCATAAGAAATTTATCCTATAAATTCTTATGAATTATTCCGTTTAAACCAAGTCTTTATTATAAACCAATTTATAATAAAACTAATTCTTCTTCTCTTTAAATTATGGAATAAATTTTTATAAGAAATTTATAAACTTTCTTATTATGGAAAAATCAATTCATAATTGATTTTATAAAATTAAAATAAACCAATTCATGGATTATTTTAATCTTCCATAAAAGAATAAATTTCTATAAATTTTATTTATATAAATTTCTCTATACAAATTTATTTATCCATAATTTATAAAATAAATCACACTAGATTTATTTTATTAATTAAACCAAAATTAATTGGGTTTCTCCTCTTATTGTGGCCGGCCACCAAAGGAGGTTTTGACACCCTCTTTGGCCGGCCAAACCAACCCGAACCGCCGCGAATTAAACTCATTTAATTCGCCCAAAAAGCCTTCAAAAGACTTAGTCATTTTTAGCTTCCATTGCGTCTCTGACTAACTCAGATTCGACTTATTTCTCATGATCGGAAAATCCAATTTTCAACTCGTTTTAAATCCCTCGGATTACTCGTAGTGCGTGTGACTAAATAGGCTTTCGATTTATGTTGGCCGTCTATAATTTAACTAATTATAGAACGATCATGAGTGGCACCTAGTAGTACATCATGATCCCCAATTAATCGAAAGATCAACGGTTTGACCTCAGAAGAAATTATTCTGAAACCCTTCAGCAGCTCTACTAAATCGTGCCCCATTCCCTTCACCACCTTATACCCACTTGGTTCAGGACACGGTCAATGGTGTCAGTCCCCACTAGGCTGACTACGTCACACCTAGCCCAAGTAGTGTCTTTCTCGTCCTTTGGATTTCTAATTACTCTCATGTATTTAAGAGACTCGCACTCTTAACATGATATGCTCTGGCCAGAGGCTTTGAGTAACAATCCGACGATAGGCCTGGGTATACATCTCCTCGCAAGGAGTGGTGAATCCTTTGTAGGCTGTTCAAACATCTTCGGGCACTTCGGCTTATACCCAATCATCCTGGGTCCACACCTCCTTGGAGATGCTTGCTTAAGATGTTAAAGTATAAGTCTCCATGACCAAGATGACTTGAACACCGCAAGTCAAAGGAACATCGCACTTAAGCCGCAGTAAGAACTTCATTGACATATCTATATAGATAACCATATGAAGTCTTACAGCTAGTCACTCCAATGAACTAGTTCCCTTAACTAGCATCCATGTTTATCTCCGGACATCCCAATGTCACCAGCCATTGAGAATCAGCTGATTAGAGAATAACCCATGCTAGTCTCAACAGAATTGATAGTGTCCGTTTTTATCAATTCATCGACTAGGGATATTTTCAATACTTCACATTTGCACATTTAGAGATAATCACTAGTTGTGATCCCATCACAAATTCTCTTATGCTGTGAGTTGTATTGCGGACACTCAGTAGATGAGTTTAAGATCCCAATCAAATACACAGATATGTATACTCAAATAGTGAATTATCATTTATTAAAATAAATGTTTACAATCATAAGGCGATTGCCTTAGGACACTTCTCTCATATCACTAACAGGTTGAGTCCTGGCGGGAAGTCCAGTTGGGTCCGCGGGACCTGACAACTGGCTGAAGACCAAGTTGGTTGAGACTTGGCAGGAAGACCAGAGTGGTTGAGCCTTGGCAGGAAGTCCTGGTGGGTCAAGAAGTCAAGTAAAGCTGCACAAAGGGTAAGTGAGGTAAGTCACTGGAGGAGCGAACCAATGAGGACGAGTCCATTTATGGGACTTTAGGCGCGGTCCAATTTAGACCCATTTGGGTGATCTAAGTTGAGGCCTGGTTAGATCCTGGTCTAGGAGACAGGGTCTAATTAACTATGAATATATTTTACTCCAATATATTTGATAACATTATCTTACAGGGTTTGTTTGATATATGGACTAAGCTACAAAACACTTCTTGTGTAAATTAAGTCATATCCATTTTGTTTAATTACTTAGTTACATCTTATTTAATTGTTTATTAATTCATGCTTTGTTCGGTGAAGCATGAGGATAGAAACAAATCTCCTTTGAATTAATTTTTAATTTGCTAAAACTTGTTCACTTCTTGTTAAATTAATTCCTATCCATTTTGTTACATCTTATTTAATTGTTTATTAATTCATATTTTTCGGTGAAGCATGAGGATAGAAACAAAGTCTCCTTTGAATTAATTTTTAATTGCTAAATATTGGATAAGGAGCACACGTGAATAGGATCTGGATAAGAACCAAAAAGCTCGAGAGCCCCTCTATAAAAAGCCTGGCTGTAGAGCTTGAAGGGATATCGAAATATTTTTCTGAAAAAAAAAAGGCTTTTCAAGTGCTCTCTCTTCCAAACTCTCCTGCTGCGGTCCAAGCTACGACGTGTTCACGTTTGATCGCTGCCGGAACTTCAACCCCAACATCTGAGCCCATCTAGGAGATCTTCTAAGTTGTTGGGTAACGCAATTTTTATTTCTTGCATTTAATTACTTGAAAGTGTGGGGTTGTCACACTTTCAATTCTTTTGTACTCGCCTACTCTATCGGGGTTTACCGGTAGAGAGTTTTAGTGGATTGCCCAACGGAAAGGTTTGAGGGACCTGGGCCTTCGAGTAGGAGTCTCCGAAGGCTCCGAACGAAGTAAAACTACCTGTGTCGTTTGTATTAGTTTTTCGTTCGTGTTTTATTTTTTCCGCTGTGCACGCTTTTTAAAGCGCTCTAATTTTTTAAAAAGTCACGTGATTCACCCCCCCTCTCACGTGCATCGATCCTACAGCAGGCTGGCAAGGGAAAAGACCTAGTGGGACTAGGCACACCTAGTGGGACTAGGTGAAGTCCAGCTGGATCGGGGAGATCACAGGCTAGCAAGGTGGAAGTCTACCGAGAGACTAGACCTAACTCGAGGGTTAGGCGAATCTGGTTGGGAACCAGGGTAAGTCCGAGCTGGGAGCTAGGGAGTAGAAATCCAGGTTGGTCAAAGGGGTTGATCGGACACTTGGTAGGGGAACCTAAGCTTGTGGAAACAAGTTAGGTTGGACTCAATCGATTGGGTAATCGATTGGGTCAATCGATCAGGTGATCGATTACAGCAGTTTGTGCGAGGGAGCAGAAGAGCTCTGAATCGATTGGGTAATCGATTCAGGGTATCGGTAATCGATTACGGCAGTTTGCGCGAGAGAACAGAGAAGCTCTGAATCGATTGGGAAATCGATTCAGGGAACTGGTAATCGATTGGCTAATCGATTACGGTTCGAAAACTAGCCGTTGAACGGCTAAATCCTACATGGTAATCGATTGGCTAATCGATTCAGAAACCCTAGGTGTCGAGTATAAGGGCTTTCGCGCAGGTTTGTGGCTGCGGTTCTTCTCCTCTTCTTCTTCAACTTCATTGCCATTTCAAGGGAAGCCTTGGAGCTTAGTGCTGCTGCATTTCCAAGGTCCAAGAGGCAATCACAAGCTTGAAGATAGCAAGGAAAGCAAAGTGTGAGCTTATTTGTAAATCTTGTAAGATTTCTTTTGTGTATTTGCTTTGTTCTTGTTGTATCTTTGTAACAAGCTTGTAAGAGGTTTCTCCACCTCAAGAAGGAGACTTTCATAGTGCATGAGAGTGTGAGGAGAGTGGATCCTTGGATTAGTCACCCGACCGCGGTGGATACCAAGTAAAATCCAAGTGTTAGCGATTGCTTGAAGTCTTCCGCCGCGACAAATCATCTACAATCGAATCGAAGCTAATCACTCCCCCCCTCTAGCTCGTCTACCGGTCCTAACACTTTTAAGTACTTACAAAAATTACTTTTAAAATATTAAAGAAAATTACTTGACTTGGTTTATCTTCCAGTCTGACACAATCCTAGGAAGCCTTGTTATCTACAAGGACATTTCCTTAAGTGTCCTGGAAAATTTTCCAAGCTCAAGAGAAACATTATTTCAAATTGATTAAATTTTTTTTTTAAAATTATAATATTTGAAAGGAAATTACTTGTGTTTTCAGAAGGAAATTACTTGTTATCTACAAGGACATATCGCTTTGAAATATTCAATAATTCTTTTAATTTGACCTCCCCCTAAACTTGACCTAGTCCTAGGAACCTTGTTGACCACAAGTACTCTTCCTCTAAGTCTTTAGGGTTTAGTTCAGATCAAAGGAATTGTCTAATAATTTCAAAACAGATAATTACCAATAAAAACTTTTCAGAAATTCTCCTTTTGATTCAGACTCCCCCTAAATTTGACACATCCTAGGAGTCCTTGTAAATTATTAAGTGGACCTTCCTCTGTGTCTTTAGGGTTTATTAAAATCAAAAGAATAGTTTTGAATAATAGTATGGTAATTTTCAAGAAGATAATTTTAGAAAATTCAATTTGGAATGAAGATACATTTTAAAGCTTAAGCCTCGTTTTCGAAAAACATTTTGAAATGATAATGGTTTTAAAGCCCAATGTTTTTTTTGAAACATCTGAATATAATTTTAAAAAAAAACTCCCCCTGTATCTGACATCGTCCGACTCTATCTAAGTTCCTTAAGGGACTTCAGTGTTGACCCAGTTTGACTGATCAGTAATTAAGTTAATCAAGTCCTAGATCATAGTTATCAAGTCCTAGATCATAGTTATCAAATCCTAGATCATAGTTATCAAATCCTAGATCATAGTTATCAAGTCTTATATCATAGTTATCAAATCCTAGATCATAGTTATCATTCAATCAAGACTTAGTTTGATGAGTTAATTTTGAAAACAAATGAAATTCAATTTTTGAAAAATGTTGAGCGGAAAACATATAGAGTTAATTTAGATTTAATTTTAGAAAAAATTGAGTTGATTTTGAAAAAGCATTGAACTACATTATTTGGTCCTAGACATCTCAGCCAGTTCTATATGACAAAACAGGTTACCTTATCTGTTTTGTGAGATGTTTTATTTTTATCTTCGAATTAGTGTTAAATCTAAGATTTACTTAAAATTTGTGTTAGATTCAAATCTGACAATAGTAAAGTGAATTTGATTTTCTATAATTGGCTTCCAGGTCTTGGCGAGGCACTAGGCATTCTTTGGCCATAACCTTATTGGATCATCAACCCTTTCCTTGACAAAGCCTTTTATAGAAAATTCATCTTCAAGTTACTCCTTGAAAGATTTTGGTCTAACTAGTTTGGGTCTTAGATCGGTAGCTTCGGCTAGTTCCACCAGACTAAACAGACCAAGTAGGACATACTTGACCTTATTAGAAGGGCTTCCCTAACGTACTATCATCTCACCTCCTCCCAATACTATGTTGTTCAAATTTTAATTAAACCGTTTGTCCTTAAATTATCCAATTCTAAATACAAGCATAAAAAGCTAAGTAAAATTATAATGAGGGGAAATTTCTGGATTTTCTAAGTTTGCAAGATTATTAATTAGTTTTTCTTGTATATCAATTTTAATTTTCAAAGTCTCATTTTCTTGTCTTAACATTTTGAATTTTGAATTTATTAATATACATGATTTAACTAAGCTACCTAGGCATGTGTCCATATCTAAATTTGACCAAGGGAGATTAATTAAACTATCAGCATTCATAGTAAAGAGTGGATTTTGATATAAATTAAAGTTACCCATATTGATAGGTTGTCCTGGATCTTTGGCTCTTCTATCTGTGCATTCATCTTTGTAATGCCCAAACTTCTGGCACTTGAAGCATTGGATGCGACTTTTGTCCTTTCGTGCTTTTGGAACTGGTTCCTTTGTCATCGTCAATGGTGTCGTTCGAATCTTATGAGTAGGACACCTACTTTTGTAGTGTCCTCTCTCCCTGCACGTGTAACAAATTATATGATTTTTAAAATTTGAATTTACACTTTTACCTTTTGATTCCTTATTGGGAGTCTCCCCCTTGATTCTTGCCGCCTCGAATCTAGACTCATCTTCTGATTGTGGTTTGGATTCGGATTCGGGTTCAGATTCTGACTCGGATGTTTGTGCTTGGATCGAGAGGGTAAGATAACTTACCTTATCTTCTTCTTCGTCTGAGATCTCTTGATGAAGGTTAATCAATTTTTCCCAAATCTCTCTAGCACATCTGAATGGACCTACTAGTTCGAGTTGCTCCTTGGTTAGGCCACATTGTAGGATTGCAGTTGCCCTTGCATCGGTCTCGATCTTCCTCAGAGTTGGTTCATCCAATTTGTCCTACTTGATTGATAACTCATCTAGCTTCTACGGGAAAAGAGAATCCCGTTTGGATGATCATCCATAATGTTGATGCAGTCTGGCCCTGATTGTTGTTTTGGTGTTGACAACGATTTCAGTTTAGGAGGATGATTATGATGATTATGATTAAGTCCTGATCGAGGATTAGGCATGATATGGAAAGTCCTAACCTGGGAGGTTAGGTGTGATGATTGTGATGATTATGATTAAGTCCTAATCGAGGATTAGGCATGATGTTGAAAAATCCTAACCTGGGAGGTTAGGTGTGGTAAATCCTAGCTTGGAGGGCTAGGTGTTGGAAAATCCTAACCTGGGAGGTTAGGTGTTGGAAAAGTCCTAATTCAGAAGGGTTGGGTGAAAAGTCCTAGCTTGGAGGGCTAGGTGAAAAGTCCTAACTTGGAGGGTTAGGTGCAAATTCCCATCCTGGAGAATTAGGTGAAAAAGTCCTGGCTTGGAGGGTCAGGTGCCTAGCTTGGAGGGCTAGGTTGGATGATGTTCTAACTCGGAAGAGTTGGGTGAAAAGTCCTAGCTTGGAGGGCTAGGTGAAAAGTCCTAGCTTGGAGGGCTAGGTGAAAAGTCCTAACTTGGAGGGTTAGGTGCAAATTCCCAACTTGGAGAGTTAGATGGAAAAATCCTTATCTTGGAGGGCTAAGGTGGATGAATTCCTAGCTTGGAGGGCTAGGGTTGAGTCACTGGATCGGTCTGGTGACCGATCAGGGACATTAGCACGCTGCTCCTTAGTGGATCGGTCTGGTGACCGATCCAGCTATGTCTGATCGGACTAGTGACCGATCAGGGAGCGCACAGTGAGGTTGGGAATCTACTGTGTGGCTCCTGATCGGACCGGTGACCGATCAGGGAGCAGGCTGCTTCCTTGCTGTCTTGCTCCTGATCGGTCTGGTGACCGATCAGGGAGCAAACAGTGAGTGAGTTCGCTTGCTGATCAGAGCCTTGGATCGGTCCGGTGACCGATCAGGAATCTTGGGTTTGATTAAAAAGTAACTGTTCATCTGCTTTGATCGGTCTGGGTGACCGATCAGGATCCAATCTGATCGGTCTGGTGACCGATCAGGATCCACCCTGATCGGTCTGGTGACCGATCAGGCGTGTATAGCTGCGAGAGCTGGGAATCCCAGCAAAGTAGTGGATCGATCTGGTGATCGATCCACACACCCTGGATCGGTCCGGTGACCGATCACTTTAATTCAAATTTCACTGTCAGACGCGGTCAGAGTGTCTGATCGTATCGGATTTGCTGATGTATGTTTTCTGATGTGTGATATGCTGCGTGATCTTCTGCTCTAATGCTCTGATTGAGTTTCAGGTGACAGGGGAGGATTCAAACACTCTAGGAGAAGTCAAAGCGCGCTTTCCTCAGAGCAGGTTTGTCCCTTTTCCCATCTCAGGTTGCAACGGCGAGCTGCGGACTGGAGCTAAGACTGGAGCTCGACTGAGGAGCTCAGTGAGTCCAGAGATAGCTCAGTAGAGGCTGGCGTTGGCAGTTGAGTAGCTGGGAGCTACAGAGATGGTGTCACCTGTCGCTTGGCGGAGAAACAAAAAGAAAACGCGAGAGTTGAGTTCAGGATGACTTGCAGTTTCTGAAGTTGCTTTGTGTTCTCGCGTTCTGCTGAGAGAAGCTTGCTGTTCTTGAGTTCTTCAACCATTCTAAGCAAGCTATTGAGAAGCAATCATCATACTTGAGCGCTTGAAGGAGAAAACAAGAAGCTTGGAGTCCGACAGTGGGAAGACACGAAGCAGACAGGGGTCTGCGTGAGATCGCCACTGGGTGGAGCTCAGGGAAGCTTGCTGTGTTTTATCCTCTCTAAGTGTTTGAGTAAGACCTTCTTGTTGTTGTTTCATTGTGCTCATTAGATATCATTGTTTGAAACACGCTGTGGAGAGGTTTCTCCACCGAGAAGGAGGTTGCTTCATATCCGGTGTTAACCGGGGCTTGATCTGCCGACGATCAAGGGATCGCCCACCTCAAGGGCACGCCAAGGAGTAGGGGCAAGTTATCCCCGAACCTTGTAAACCCTCCGTGTTAGCGATCTTGCTAGCTGTGTGTGTTTTGCGTTCATTTGGTTTTTCTGCATACTCTGTTTTCCATTCTTTCCGCTGTGCTACTGATATTTGAGTTGCAGAAATCGTGATAAGTTTTCAAGGGGCAAGCGATTGTCTATATTCACCCCCCCCTCTATAGCCATCTCGTTCCCAACAAGTGGTATCAGAGCAAGGTGCTCTGTTTACGGCTTAACAACCGAGAGTTCTCAACAAGATGGCTTTGAGAGAAGGCTTCTCCACCACCCGACCTCCATTCTTTGATGGCGCCGACTTCCAATATTGGAGATCAAAGATGGAATATTATTTGAAGATGGATATCCATACGTGGTTCGCGGTGAAGGAAGGATTCATCCCTCCTAAAGATGATGAAGGCAAGGAACTTGAATCATCTCGGTGGACTGCCGAACAAACAAGGAAAAGTGAAGCCGACGCTAAGGCGGTTGTCACTCTACAATGTGGCATGAACAAAGACCAACTCATCAAGGTTGGTCCCTTCACAAGTGCAAAAGACTTGTGGAACAAACTCATAGAGCTCCATGAAGGCACCCGGGACTCGAGGATTGCAAAGAGGGACTTGTTCCTCAATCAACTTCAAAACCTCTCCATGAAGGAGAATGAGTCGGTAAGTGAACTCCATAGCCGGTTCAAGGAAGTTCTTAATGGACTTCACTCAATTGATGAAAAGGTCGAGAATCGCGACCTTGTGAGGTATGTCTTGAAAGCATTTCCAAGGAATGCTTTGTGGTCATCCATGGTGGATGCCTACAAAGTATCCAAGGATTTATCTATTGTAAAGTTAGATGATTTATTTTGTGAGATGGAATTGCATGAGATGGCTAACAAAGGCCCCAAGGAAAAGGGGATTGCCTTAGTTGCAGGGGACCGGATCAACAAGAAGAAGAAGGAGAAGAAAAAGGAGAAGGATATTTCATCATCTTCATCCTCCTCCGAATCCGAGTCAACCTCGGAGGAAGATGGCAGTGGCTCCTCTTCATCCGAAATGGCGAACTTCGTGCGAAGGATGATGCGAAGAGATCGACGTTTCAAGAGGAGAGGTAATACTAGTGAATCCAAACTTGATAAGAATAATGCATCCTGTTTTGAGTGTGGTAGGAGAGGACACTTCAAGAATGAGTGTCCGAAGCTTAAGAAGAAGGAGGAAAAATCCAAAAGAAAAGAAGAGAATTCCAAGAAGAAGAAGAAGGCATTGAAGGCCTCTTGGGATGAGTCATCCTCTAGC
Organism: Boesenbergia rotunda; assembly: GCA_024364735.1. Lineage (NCBI taxonomy): Eukaryota > Viridiplantae > Streptophyta > Magnoliopsida > Zingiberales > Zingiberaceae > Boesenbergia > Boesenbergia rotunda. Next base: position 217,967 of record JAGFNQ010006346.1, read on the forward strand.
TCATCCGATGACGAGAAGGAGGAGAAGAGCACAAGGCAAGTGGCTCTCATGGCTCTTGGAGAGGAGGGCAGTGAAGAAACTTCAAGCTCCTCAAACGCGGCTTCATCATCTTCGGATGATGAAGAGGTAACTTCTCCCGAGCTTGAAAAATATTATAGAGCAATTGCATGTTTAACTAGTATGCTTAAGAAATCCAAAAATAAAGTTAAAGCATTGCAATTAGAGATTGATCAATTGAAAGCTTCTAGGGATGATAACATTGATGACTTGCATGTTGAATTACTAGAAGATGAAATTAAAGCTTTGAAACTTGAGATTGTAAGCCTGAAATCCTCTAAGGTTGAGGAAATCAGTGTTTTGCATGATAATGGGTTAGTAGAGGAAAACCAATCCTTGAAGAGTGAAGTTGAGAAGCTCAAGAATATTCTTGGAAAATTCTCAAATAGCTCTAAGACCTTAGATATGATTTTGAATGCCCAAAGAGCGGTCTACAATAGGGCCGGTATTGGTTACCGCCCTAAGGAACCCTCTTTTGTATCTCTCATGTCTAGGACTGACATGAGACAATCTAGGACACCCAAAATCCAAAAGAAAGTTGTCAAGGCATGGGTGCCTAAGTCATGTTTAGTTGATGCTTTAGGTCCCAAGGTTTGGGTACCTAAGACTTCTATTTTTCGAATTGTGTAGGTTATGATTGAGGGGGAGCATCTATCAACTTGGTTCGTTGATAGTGGATGCTCCAAACACATGACCGGGGATAGATCATTGTTTACCACATTTCACAAGAAGAGTAGAGGTAATGTCTCATTTGGTAACAATGGTAGCCTCAAGGTCATAGGAATAGGAGACATTCAAATATCCGGATGTCTTAGAATCTCAAATGTCCTTCTAGTCAAGGGGATGAAGTTTAATCTCCTAAGTGTCAGTCAATTGTGTGACACGGGTTACACAATTGACTTCCAACCAAGTCAATGTCTAGTTAGACAAAATGACACTTTGGACACGGTACTAGTAGGAGCAAGAGTAGACAATATTTATCAAGTTTCTTTTAAAAGTGCTACTAATGCTTTTGCTAAGTGTTTCATGTCAAAACAAGAAGAGTCCACTCTTTGGCACCGGAGGCTAGCACATGTGAACATGAAGAACATCCGGAAGTTGGCCAACAAGGGACTAGTTCGAGGCTTACCGAGCATCAAGTATGGAAAAGATAAATTATGTGATGCGTGTCAAATGGGTAAGCAAACAAAATCTGCACATAAAGGTAAAAGCACTGTAAGTACTTCCAATGCTTTAGATTTACTTCACATGGATCTATTTGATTGTAGCACTATCATATCATTGAATGGAAGTAGATATTGCTTTGTTATCATTGATGACTTCACTAGATATACTTGGACTTTCTTTTTAAAACATAAGGATCAAACCTTAGATATTTTCATTTCTTTTTGTAGAAGGGTTGAAAATGAGAAATCATCAACAATTAAGACAATAAGAAGTGATCATGGAGGTGAATTTCAAAACCAAAGGTTTCTAGAATTTTGTCAAGATAAGGGTTATAGACATGAGTTCTCTACTCCTAGGACACCACAACAAAATGGTGTTGTAGAGAGGAAGAATCGTGCACTTCAAGAGGCTGCACGAAGCATGCTTAATGAGTACTCACTCCCGAGTTACTTATGGGCTGAAGCTGTTAATACAGCTTGCTATGTGCAAAACCGAGTTCTCATCCATAGGTTTTTAGAAAAGACTCCCCATGAACTTTGGTTTGGGAAACCACCTACGGTTAAACATCTTAGGGTGTTTAGTTGTAAGGTGTTCATCCTAATCACCAAGGATCATCTTGGAAAGTTCACGGCAAAAGCTGATGAAGGGATACTAGTCGGGTACTCCCTCGTTAGTAAAGCCTACCGAGTCTACAACAAGAGAACTAGACTAGTTGAAGAGTCTTCTGATGTGGTTTTTGAGGAAGTTCCAAAACCAATTGACCAGTCAGAAAATGTAGAAGGAGTTCAACTCGAACTTAGGAGACTAAGTTTGAATGATTCTCCAAGTACTGTTGATGGTGATGAGTCTGATGACGGTGACCCAAGACAATCCATTGATCAGCCGGATCCTGAGGCTGAACGTGTGTCTAGTGAACTCGTTCAAGAAGCACCACCAACACCAAGACAAACGAGATTAGCCTCTAGTCATCCCCAAGACCAAATTGTTGGAGACATCCATCAAGGGGTTAGGACTAGATCATTCTTCAGGAATGAGGCTAATGAAGTTGCTCTAATTTCCGAAATTGAACCTAGGAAAATTGATGAAGCATTAAATGATCCCGATTGGATTATTGCAATGCAAGATGAACTAGGTCAGTTTGAGAGGAGTCAAGTTTGGGACTTAGTCCCTAGGCCCAAGAAGACCACTATTATTGGAACTAAATGGGTCTTCAAGAACAAATTAAACCACAAGGGAGAAATCATTAGAAACAAGGCACGCTTGGTAGCCAAGGGCTACAGTCAAGTTGAAGGTCTTGATTATGATGAGACTTATGCTCCCGTGGCACGATTAGAGTCCATCCGATTGATGCTTGCATTTGCAGCACATCGAGGCTTCAAACTATTTCAAATGGACGTCAAATCGGCATTCCTAAATGGTTTAATTAGGGAAGAAGTCTATGTCGAACAACCTCCAGGGTTTGAGAGTACCGAATATCCAAACCACGTGTACAAGCTCAAGAAGGCACTCTATGGTCTTAAACAAGCACCCCGGGCTTGGTATGAGCGGTTGTCGACATTCTTGATTGGAAAGGGATTCGTTAGAGGTTAAATAGACCCTACACTATTTCTACGAAGAGATGGTGACAATATATTTGTAGCCCAAGTATATGTCGATGACATAATTTGTAGCTCAAACAACAAGGGCTATTTACGTGAATTTATCGGACTCATGGAGAGTGAGTTTGAAATGAGTCTAGTGGGAGAGTTGACTTTCTTCCTCGGACTTGAAATCAAGCAAACTCGCGATGGTATCCATGTGCACCAATCAAAGTACACATATGAAATGCTTCGAAAATTCAATATGAGTGATTCAAAAGAGGTAACCACTCCCATGACTACAAACACAAGATTGGACAATGATGAGAGTGGTAAACCCGTTGATCTAACTCAGTATCGAAGCATGATAGGTAGTTAAAAGAGTTAAAAAATAGGAGTTAAAAGAGATTGCTCGAATTAAGGTAGCACGAATTTCGAGAAAAACTATTAAAATAATAATAAAAAAATTTATCACAAATTTTCAAAAATTGATCGTTTTATCAACTCTAATGATCGTTTTAAAACCACGCACAAATATTATTTATTAAAAAAAGATCGAGTGGTGTTGCATCAACCTCGATTAACGAAAAAGAAAAGAAATAAAATTAACAATTTCGTAAATCCGAAAAAAAACTCTCAAATTGGTGGTTGCACCAAATTTGAGCTACCCCGCTCTGATACCACTTGTTGGATCGAGAAACACGATAGAGGGGGGTGAATATCGTGAAAACTTTTTCGGATAAGACTTAAGAGAAAATACGCAGTGGAATTAAAAACAAACACGAGGAACACAAGTATTTTTTACTTGGTTCGGAGTCGCGGTCGGCTCCTACTCCAAGGCCCACGGTCCTTGACCGTTTACTGCGGGCAATTCTATAATAGCGCAAAGATTTATAGAATTTGATACAATAGTAGTGCAGTAAATAAACGAGTACACTTTTCGTTACCGACGCCCTATGTGGATCGCACTTCGAAGCAGGGTCGTCGTCGGCGCTGGAATGTCGAGATCGGAGTTTGCCAGAGCAGAGCGCTTGAACGAAAAGCTTAGAGGCGTTGGAAAATTATGTTCTTGAAGCCTCAGGGTCGAGCCCCTTTTATAGTGCTCCTGGGGGCGCCTGACACGTGCCTTCAGATCGGAGAACCTTCATCCGCAGCTCGGTCAGCACTTATCCCTTCCGAATCGGCCTCTGGAGCTGACTGGGGCGCCCGGGACCTCCCGAGCGCCTAGCCCAGTGTTGTTTCGAAGCGATTCTTGCTTTCTGCTTGTTTGACTTTGACCTTGGGCGCCCGGGACCTCCCGGGCGCCTAGCCCAATGTTGTTTCGAAGCGATTCTTGCTTTCTGCTTGTTTGGCTTTGACCTTGGGCGCCCGGGACCTCTCGGGCACCTAGCCCAGCTATTTGCCCCTCTCCTTTGGGGTGTTCTGAGCTGCAGAAACACACTCCTTCGGTCCCTGCATACAAGGTTAGTTCCAAAACAATCAAAGCAAGAATATTAGTTAGTATTTACAGCCGTAGCTGTCTTGGTTCTGACTTTGGGTCTCCCAAATGGAACCCTAGGTCGAACCGACGCCTAATGTTCCCTCGACGGGGAGCCCATCCTCACCTACTCCTCTCAGGAGAATTTACCTTTTTGCCAACCGGCTCCTCCTGTTGGACTTTTGCCCAGCTTTACTCACCAGGTCTTCGTGCCCAATCCGCGACCAGGTCTTAGTGCCCAATTCCTCAAACCAGGTCTTCGGTGCCCAACCCCTGGCCAGGTCTTAGTGCCTAATTCCTCGAACCAGGTCTTCGGTGTCCAACCCTTGGTCAGGTCTTAGGCGCCCAGCCCTCGGCCAGACTTAGTGCCCAACCCTTGGTCAGGTCTTAGGTGCCCAACCCTCGACCAGGACTTCTTGCCAAGATTAACTAGGACTTTCCTGCACACTTGAGTAACTTTATTAGATCACAAATAATAAAATGTCTTGAGTACTCTTGCGTTTTTGTACATTTTCAATGTCCCACTGTCTAGCCACATCATTAATAAAAAAGAGGCACCACTTGTAATTCGAAAAATGTCAAGGCTCCGTTTCTGAATAAAACCCTACGGCCTTTCGGTGTGTAGACTTGGTCTCGGAGATGTACACGCCTGGCCAAGAGCTGAATAAAACCCTATAGCCTCTCGGCGTGTAGGCTTGGCCTCGGAGTTGTACACGCCCGGCCAAGAGCTGAGAAAAATCCTACGGCCTCTCGGTGTGTAGGCTTGGCCTCGGAGCTGTACACGCCCGGCCAAGAGCTGAATAAAATCCTACGGCCTCTCGGTGTGTAGGCTTAGCCTCGGAGCTGTACATGCCCCGCCAAGAGCTGAGTAAAACCCTACGGCCTCTCGGTGTGTAGGCTTGGCCTCGGAGATATACACGCCCGGCCAAGAGCTGAATAAAACCCTACTGCCTCTCGGCGTGTAGGCTTGGCCTCGGAGCTGTACACGCCCGGCCAAGAGCTGAATAAAACCCTACCGCCTCTCGGCGTGTAGGCTTGGCCTCGGAGCTGTACACGCTCGGCCAAGAGCTGAGTAAAACCCTACAACCTCTCAGCGTGTAGGCTTGGCCTCGGAGCTGTACACGCCCGGCCAAGAGCTGAATAAAATCCTACGGCCTCTCGGCGTGTAGGCTTGGCCTCGGAGCTGTACACGCCCGGCCAAGAGCTGAGTAAAACCCTACGGCCTCTCGGCGTGTAGGCTTGGCCTCGGAGCTATACACGCCCGGCAAAGAGCTGAATAAAACCCTACCGCCTCTCGGTGTGTAGGCTTCGCCTCAGAGCTGTACACGCCCGGCCAAGAGCTGAGTAAAACCCTACAGCCTCTCGGCGTGTAGGCTTGGCCTCGGAGCTGTACATGCCTGGCCAAGAGCTGAGTAAAACCCTACAGCCTCTCGGCGTGTAGGCTTAGCCTCGGAGCTATACACGCCCGGCCAAGAGCTGAGTAAAACCCTACAGCCTCTCGGTGTGTAGGTTTGGCCTCGGAGCTGTACACGCCCGGCCAAGAGTTGAATAAAACCCTACAGCCTCTCGGCGTGTAGGTTTGGCCTCGGAGCTGTACAGGCCCGGCCAAGAGCTGAGTGAAACCCTACAGCCTCTCGGTGTGTACGCTTGGCCTCGGAGCCGCACACGCCCGACCGAGAGCTGACCTATACCCTCTCAGGGGGTAGGCCTGGCCTTGGAGCCATACGGGCATCGATCAGGGGTTGGGGTTGTACCCTACAGCACCCTTACCAAAAAGCAAATGTCTGCTACGTAGAGCGGAAGATGAACCGGGAATCATGCTAAAAACAAAAAGGCTAATGACAAATCAAGCAAATATTCGTCCTAAGATCAAAGAATTTCGAAAGGATAAACTGGGACAGTCAAAAGAGGAGGGAGGAAGACAAGCATGTGATAATTAAGCGCCCTACAGAGTTTGCTCTTCGGGGGAAAGATTATCACAGACATGCTGAATGGTTATGGCGCTCAAATCGGAGTCTGGCCTCAATAACTGATCTTTCTCCAACTGCTTGATGGCGCCATAAAAGCCCTGTTTGAGGGTCTTGAAGGCTTGTCCAGCCACTAGACGGGCGTACTCCTCCGATTCCAAGAATTTGGCTCTGTAGGCTGCCTCCATTGGAGACAATGGAGGTGCAGAGTTTTCCGACTGGTGCTGGGCCTGGGGCTCGGCGTTGGCTCTGGACATTTTGAGTGCCTCCACCTCTAGGAGCAGCTCTGCGCCTCGGTCCTCCAGGTTCTTCTTAGCCGATTCCAAAAGGGTAACCTGGTCGGACAACTCCTTATTGTGGGCTTGGAGTTGCTCTCGCTCCTGCGATAATTTTTGTAAGTCTTCTTCGAGGGCCTGGTTCTTTTCTGATCCCAGGCGTTCCCGGAGTTTGTACCCATGCAGGGTATCCTCAGCTGATATTAAAGAGGACAGGTAATGATCAGCCTTCTCTCGGAGGACCCAGCTGACCTCTAGCTGAAGGAGGCCGACCTCACGGGCTCGGCCCGCCTCTGCCTCTACATCCGACACCTGCCGCAAGAGACTCTCAGTAACCCCTCTGAATTGCAGTAAGCAAAGCATGGCCGTGCAGTTCGAAGCAACCTGGGGAGGTGAGCAAAAATAGTCGGTAAAAGGGGATCAGGGAGAAGTGAAGAGCAAGAACGGAGCACTTACCGCCCGCAAAGATTGGTGCAGCATGCCCAAGTATTGGGCTGATCCGGCCGCCTACCAAAGCGGACCTGGAGCCCACGCGGTAGGGAGAGCAGAGGATCTAGGGACGTCCAAGGGATGCGGAACATCTTCCTCCGAACTGGAAGCAATAGGTAATGCCCCGGTGGTGACTCCCTTTATGACGATAGACGGGGCACTGCCAGTAGCCTCCTTCACGGCTAAGGGAGCCTTCCGATGGGAGCGAAGTGGTCCCGCGGATACCTCCTTGCCGCGACGAGGATCGGCTGTAGGCACGGTGATGCCTGCAGTGGAGGAACACACAGCGACAGCGGAGGAGGGGGGTCTGACCCCGGTGACGGGAACCGGAACAACCGCATCCTCAGTAGTAGTTGAACGCATGCCTTTCCTCAACTGCTTTAGGGGGTGGTCCCGTGGGGATCGTCATTCGAACTGTGTCTTCCTAGACACAGGGATAGTGGTGGGCCCGCCGGGCAACGAAGAGGCAGCTTTTTCTTGTGGAGCCCTTGGGGAGGGTGCTGGAGGCTCCCCTTGAGGGACTAGGGGCACGGTCGGGATGTCACCGCTAGGGGGGACCTCCAGCGCTGCAGGGCTCGCGGACAACTCCCCCTCCTTTTCGCCATCCTCGGGGTAGATTCTTGCGAGAATTGAAGATATTACCCTGGGGATCAAGGCTTGTTCGTGAGCCTGGTCCCACTTCAAAAATTTATTCTTCTCTATAGAAAGCAGGATGTCGCCTGCATGGTGAAAGGTCAAAAGGCGTCAACAAACATCAATCAAGCGACATCCTCGGAGCAAAGCTACTTACGCAGGTTGGAGCCGAGGGGGGTCGTCTTCGGGCTGATCTCTGCCCGGTAAAGAAGCTCCTCGCATTGCACCAACTGTAGCCCATGGAATTCCACCCCGGCCAAGATACCCTTAGTCCGTTGGTACCCCGCATCATGTTGGAAGTCACCTAGGTCAGGAATGGGAGGCAAGTTCTCCAGCCAATAAATATCGCTGAAAGGGCGCTTAGGGAGTCTGATATAGAAAAATCTCTCTTTCCACCCCTTATGGGAAGAAGGAAGAAGACTTCCCAAAAATCTATGACCTCCTCGGGCGGTGTAACCAAAGGCCCCGTGAGAGCCGACCGGAGCAAAGAAGAAGTGGAAGAACCGGGGGGTTAAGGGAATGCCAAAAAGCTTGAACAGAATTAGAGCCCCGCTCATCTGGGCGAAAGCATTGGGAGCCAGTTGGTGAAGGGGGATGCGGAAGTAATGCGCAACATTCATAAAGTAAGAAGGGAGGGGGAAGCGTAGCCCTAATTCCATTTGTCCTAGGAAGAAGGTGTAAAAGCCCTCATCGGGGGTTACCGACCTCTGACCTGCGGTTGGGACCCTCACCTCCCAATCCGCTGGAATGCCATATTTGTGACAAGCGGCATGGAGGGAGTCCGACCTCACCTTGGAAAAGACCGTGTCATACCACTCAGGATAAAAACTCAGTTCTTCCAAAGAACAATCGTCTGAACTTGCAATCTTTTTTGTTTTTCCCATCGTGGCCCAGGAGGAAGGAGGGGCACGAAGGACAATGAAGAAGGTACGTCCGTCGGGAAAACACTGGCGAAGAGGGCAAGGAAGGCAAAAGAACTCACTCCAGCAATTAGGGTAAGGTCGTCGCAGGGTGTCGTTACACCCCACTTTTATAGGAAGGAGACACCTCCCCCGAGGCAATGGAAAGGCGACATGGTGAGGATATCCTCACGCCATCCCAAGGATCGACTAGAGATCAATTGTCGGCGCTTCGTATGACCCGTAGTGCGCCGCCCAATAAGGGAAAAAGCCACGGGGCCCCGCGGCACGTGCTGGGCAATCCCGATATCGTAGAAGCCCCCAGAAATTCGTGAAATGCTGGGACTAATTCAAAAAACAACAACAACACCCCAGGTTAAGAGAAGAATGCTTCAGGAGTTATGGCAAGGACAGGCGTATAGACGCCGACCTAAGTCAGCGCAACTTCTTCATCCTGGCACTAGTCCGATCAGTCAGGCACACTTCCTTCCATCAGACTTAAAAGGGGAAACTTGTGATGGGGTTGGATAACCCGAGCTGGACACAGGGATGAAGAAGCTAAGGACGTGATCTGACCTTCTCTCTCGGGTCCCGAGACCCCTTCTCAAGGGGGCACCCGGGAAAAGATAACCTCGAGAGATATAACATCCCGAGGCTCCCGAGCTCCCCCCTCCCCCGGGAGGCGGGTGAAGGATCGTTTATGGTGTGCTAGAGGGGTGAATAGCACTTTTTCATATCTTGGATCTCTACAAAGTCGTTAGCGCAGCGGAAACAATAATATGCAAAGTAAATAAGAAACAAACAATGCTAACAACCTGATTTACTTGGTATCCACCCCGGTCGGGTGACTAATTCAAGAATCCTTCGATGGATCAACCCCCGGATAACCTCCGGTTAGATCTGTCGCACCTTGTGGGTGGAGAAACCTCGGCACAACACTTCGGACGCTCTCTGATCACAGTAGACTACTAACTCACTTTATCCAAGCGAGTTTCGTTAAAAAAAAATAGTAGGAAACGAGTCCTTTAAATAGGGCTCGAATCTGAAAACAGCCGCTACCAGTCGACTGCCCCTAGGGCAGTCGACTGGTCTCATTCAAATCTGACCGTTACCGTACAACGTTCGAATCTGCCAGCTGTTCCAGTCAACACCAGTCGACTGCCCATGGGCCAGTCGACTGGTACACACCTAAGCCTAAGGTTTTACTCCCGAGTACAAGTCTCTCTCGCACTCAAACCCTCCCGGCTTAACCCCTGAGTATAAGCCCACATACTCAGACCCTCACCACTCAGTTGACTCTTCACTAGCAGCCTTGACTGTTGCCTTCACACCCTCTTCATCTTCGGCCCTCGTCCCTCGGATGCGCACGCAAGCCTCCAGCTTGCCTCCATGCCACCATTCACGTACGCCTTGAAGTCCGCATCCCTCGGCTCATCATCCCTGCTATCCAATGGTCCCTCAGATGCGCACGTAAGCCTCCAGCCTACCTCCATGTCATCCTTCACCTGAAGACGTCAACCAAGTCCATGCGTACCTGTACACCTGCACACTCATGTACACATGTGAGAACAACACAAACCCTAACTTAACTATATTGCCCACTCATCAAAATATCATGATCCTCCATATCATGGGCTGATTGCCCCAACAGCGGGGTCCTCACAACAGCCGACCTCGGCTAGAGAAAGTCCACATCCCTCTCTCCCTGTAAAGTTGGCCCAACAACGGAAAGAAGGGTATTGACGCCGACGATTTCAAGGGATATCCCCTCATCACCGAAATCAGGGGGCGTAGCTTAAGTATCGGAGACGTGGCACCGATAAAGGGGGCATGATCAATCCGCCGGCATCGGTATAAAAGGTAGTTTGACCTCTCCGGTAAGGGGGGGGAGACCGATCATAGTTACAGTGTTTATTCCTTCTTTCAGATCGTTACTTCTACACCATCCTAACTTGAGCGTCGGAGTGGACTCCGTCGGATCCCTGCCGGCGTGTCCCTTAACGCTTGTATTATTCTTGCAGGATCTTCCTAGTTCCTCGCCCGCGCAATCCTCCTTTGTCAGGGATGATCATCTGCGACTGGCTATCGCCGACGACTCCTTCCGGAACAACCCTATAGCTTAATTTCAATTCACTCATTCAATTCAAGCATTAGCAAACAAATTCTGTATAGTTTTTCTTTCTTTTTCTGAGCTTTCCACGTGTAAGAGACTTCTCTGCCCGAAGGAATTTTATTGATCAGGAGAATCGAGCCACATTCCGCCTTGGATTAGCAACCTCCCCGGTTGCAAACCAAGTAAAATCCGGTTGCCTCTTTCATTATAGTTTGCTCAATTTTTTATGTTATTTATCTTTGTTTGATTTAACTAATTTCTTTGTTCAAAGATAAACAAAAGATTTGAATTTTTATTTTTCAGGGGCAAGTCACCCCTCTCTTGCCGACCAACGATCATTGTTAGCTGTGATGGGCGAAAAGCAATTGGGAGGAGGAGAAGACGAAAGGGCAATTAAAAGTGATTACCTATTTGGAGAAAGCCCCTTTAAGTCTTGCCAAACCAAACCACACCCTCTGATTTAGCCCTTTTTGCCTTTGATACTTTCGTTGCTTAATCTTTAAGGTAATCAAAATTCATGTTCATACAGTCTCAATTGTTGATTTATTATTCTGTAAACTATCACTTATACGCCAGTATTCAGAAGTGATCATTAAACACAGCTAGGATTTAGTTGATATTAAATCAGCATTGCCTAGTAGACTAGTTGCATGTTTATTGATCTTGATATTTGTATATCATACAGTTGCATAGTTGTGATCTGATTCAGGTTTTGCATATTAGTAACATACACCATATATGCATAGTTGCATGATGGCGAACATCGGCTCCCTTATGGTTAAGCCCATCGTCACTCATATATTTCTCTGCCGACTCAACCACTCAGGGGTAGTGGTAGTTGTTAAAGTGCGAGCAGTCGTCCTGTTATGCCACACTTGACCACTCTTGGGTAGTGGATGTTGGAGTTGTAGGCAAGCAGTTAACACCATCTCCGTTGTTTACGAGGGATAGTAGAACAGTTGATGGCTCCCTTTTTTTCCTGAGGTTTTGGAGTAGTTGACTCTCTAGTATCCTATCCACTCAATCACTTATAGTAATCATAATGGTTAGAGTGCATACAATAATCATAGCTCTATCTGCTCGGCCTCACAGAAGTGATGTGATGGTGATTTAATTGATATCACGGATAACATATATCATTATATCATGTACATTTATTGTATCTTGTATTTTTTTTTTTTGGGTAGTTGATGCATTTGTTTGAGATGACATGACATGATATGGCGACGCATAGTAAAACGCCATTTTACTAATACATTTGGTCGACATGACATGATATGAAGAATTTTGTTGTGTTGACGGTAACGGATAAGAAGTCAAGATTGGTGTCAACACAACTATAAACTAAACGTTTAAGTGGAAATGGAATATAATTAATTTGTATGGAACAGTCTTTATAAAAAAAATTATCGAGGTGATGCATAATTTAGTCTTGAATATTGATGGTCATTTCAATGATATAATTTACAAATATAGAATATTTAAATGGACAAAATTTAAAAAGGATGGCTTTTATTATTTTGTTCATTAAAAACATTTTTTTTACCGAGTATTTTAAGTTTTGATGTGAAGTTTTAATATGATAGAGAATGTGAAATTTTAACGTGAAATTTAAAGTGAATGACGTGGCATTTTTCGTATACATGTCCGATTGCTATTTGGACAGTGGCGGCGGCCTCCGGCCGCCGTCCCGAACCAAACTATAACCTGGGGGGCACGATAAACCCGTCGATGATTAATGCAACTGGGTTTCACGTTAAGTTTCATGTTACTTTTTTCACGTTGTGTATGATTTTGAATGGTGCAACCATATTCTGGATGTGAACTTTAACATTTTGACGACGAGTATTTAAGTTTAGATAAAAATGTGGATCTCATTTACCTGACAATTTTGTGTAGGAAAATGTCTTCATAGGTTTGGAGACCTGATATAAGGTAGGAAAATTCCAAAAATTTAAGTGTCTGGTTCTTAACAAGGAAAATTCTTTGCAGGTCGAAAGACCGATTGTAAGGTGTGAAAGTTCATAAAACCGATTTTAAGGTGTGAAAGTTTATAAAGGTCGAAGATTTAATTCTTAGAAAATTAAGAAGAAATCCGAATAGATGATGAGATCAAATATGAGTAAATAACACACACACCACGAGAAAAGCAAGCTCACGGCACGAAAACATGATTAACGAGGTTTTTTTTAATTTCGGGTGATCGACGCGAGTTTTACGGAAGTTTCATCGTTCGTTAGAATAAATCGGAAAATACTCACGACGGACGGTCCAAAAACTCAATGTTCCAGTATTCGTGTTCATTTGGAAGAAAAATTTCTATAAAATACGCCGCAAATGAAGATCAAAATTAATACCTAAGATGATAATTAATCATTCTTCCGCTATCCCATAACCCCAGATCAAGATTACGGCACAAAATAGAAAGGACATATTTAATATTCTCCAACACATTACCAAACATCTTCATCAACTTTTTTAAAATTTATTGCATAGCTAACATATATAATAAGCACCACATGCATCACTTCGGAGGCACAGTTTTATTCGTTACTAGATATATATATATCGGCATTATCTAGCTAGCGTTATAGTCTTGAAAGGTCTGCAGTCGTTGAAACTCCGCACCAAAAGGTCTCTGAGTATAGCAGTCTAGATTAGAGCCGTAACTCACCTCGAGCATGTCGCAGTATCTCTTATAGTATTGAATCCGGTTGAAAACCGCTTTATCGAAAGCGTGCCCGCACTCAATACCTCCATTAATGATGTTGGTGATGACACCGTATCCGGGAAGTCTTCCAGCATCTAGATCGTTTTCGGACGGCATCCATTGCCCAGTTATCACATTATGGGCCGAGGGTTTATTATACTGCGGCGTCATCCAGAACCAAATGGCCGTTTTAAAGGAGATCAATGCGTCAGTAGCGACCAAGTCCGGGTTGCTGAGGAGGTCCAACCCGAGAGCTTTCCCGGCTGGCCCATAATTGTAATTGCTGCTCAAAGGAGACGTTTATTTATTTATTTATTTATTTATTTATTTATATTCCAAAAGTAGGATCGAGTGTGTTATTTGAAAATTATATTATTATTATTTGTAATTATAAAAATAGCTAGGGATGGGAAAATTACTAGCTGAGTTGGATCGGACCACGGCCGTAGTAACTTTGTCCCTCGACGCACGGCCATTGATCACTAGGGACGCAGTAATCAGAAGCGGGATTTATTTCTCGGATGAAGCAGTAACCCCAATTATATGGCTGGCCGTCCCACCAACCTGAAAACCCATCGATCAATTGTAGTATATTAGAGATAAAATTATGAAGAAATCGAACAAAATTTGTTTTCCATGTTAACCAATAGTTATGCTTGGCATCGTACTACTAACCACTAGTCTCTTGAGAAGTCTGACCCAGGAAGGCAGCAAGCTCCCGCTTCCGGGTGTCCATGTCGCCGGTCGTCCCGAATCCGTCGAAGGAGTTGGCAGCGGCTATGAAGTCGCTGTAGGTGTAGAAACCTCTTGCAGGGCAGGCATCGTTGTTTCTATTTTCCAGCATATCTTCGAACAGGGAGGCACTGATGATGTCTGCCACGCCGCCGACCGGAGATGGAGAGGAGCGGCAGTGGCATTGGCTCTGACAACCCTTGCAGCAGTAAGCGTCCGTGTTGCCGCAAAAGCCGTACTCGCTGCAGCAGAGATCATTAGGGCACAGAGCACCGTCGTTCTGCACCCCGCATTGCTCGCCGGAGGCACCGAGCAGCAGCACGGCCACGATGCAGACGATGGCTAAGAACCTACTGGTCGTCATGGTTTGGATGATGGAAAGAAATGGGACGGAGGTGGTGCTTAAATAGAGAGAAATGCGTTACCGTCGGTTTAATTCTACTGCAGCATATATGGTCATAAGTTGCTTTCAACCATATATCCACCTCAACTTCTAGCGGAATTAAGCAAGCCACAGTTAATTTTAACCGGAATATAAATACAGATAGGAATTTGGCTTTTTATCAAAGAACGAAATTAAAAATTGATATTTATCAAAAGACATATCATGATTTTATTTTTATCAAAGGATATACTCATTTTAGTGAACTTCCTCTTATACCCCTCCCATTAACTACTGTCTTTCTCTTTCTCTCTCAGTAACGAATTTCGAGACGTCTGAACAGGCTTTTTCAGACCTTTTATTTTAAAATAATATACTATGTAATCGGCTAAAAAATGTAAGGTAGGTAAAAATCGAAAAAATTATTTCAATTAAAAAAATATCTCATTCAACCTGATTTAAAAATATAAATAGATGATTTTTTATATTTGATTAATATAAATTAATATATTAAATAATATTTAATAAAAATATTAATATATATATATAATTGAAATCTTTTGATTTCAGGCAGCGTGGATTTCAGGTCCACACTGGGCCTGAAATCTTTTGATTCATGCCCGACGTTGACTCAAATTATTTTTCTATTTAAAAAATATAATAATATATATAAAACCTATCAAAACACGTAATTTCAGATTAAAACGCAGGGTCTGAAGTCACGCTAAGAGGCCTGAAGTTACGTTGGATTTCAGTTTTTGATTTCAGGCTTACGTTAGGTCTGAAATCTTTTGATTCAGGCCTGACGTGGACTCAAATTTTTTTTCTATTTTAAAAATATATTAATATATAAAAAACCTATCAAAATACATAATTTCAGATTAAACCGCAGGGTCTGAAGTCACGCTAGGAGGGCCTGAACACAATCTTGGATAAATGTAAGTAAATTAAATTACAAATATCAATAGTTCTAGTTAGAGTTGAGCTACGAGATGATATTTTTGGTGTCCAAACTTCTAATGATTATAAATTATGTTGCAATAGGAGATTTTTAGGTCTATCAGTGGGTTTTTACCAAAACCCACTAATGGACCTAAGATATTTGGATTTCTCAAAATCCAATATCTGATATTTTTTGTGTCCAAACTTCTAATGATTATAAATTATGTTGCAATAGGAGATTTTTAGGTCTATCAGTGAGTTTTCACGAAAACCCACTGATGGACCTAGGATATTTGGATTTCTCAAAATCCAATATCAATAGTTAGAGTTGAGCTAGGAGATGGTATTTTTGGTGTCCAAACTTCAAATGATTATAAATTATGTTGCAATAGGAGATTTTTAGGTCTATCAGTGGATTTTCACCAAAATCCACTTAGTGAAAACCCACTGATGGACCTAAGATATTTGGATTTCTCAAAATCCAATATCAATAGTTAGAGTTGAGCTAGGAGATGGTATTTTTGGTGTCCAAACTTCTAATGATTATAAATTATGTTGCAATAGGAGATTTTTAGGTCTATCAGTGGGTTTTCACCAAAACCCACTGATCGACCTAGGATATTTGGATTTCTCAAAATCCAATATCAATAGTTAGAGTTGAGCTAGGAGATGATATTTTTGGTATCCAAATTTTTAATGATTATAAATTACGTTGCAATACGAGTTTTCTAGGATAAATCAGTGGGTTTCGGTGAAAACTCACTGATGGACCTAGGATACTTAGATTTCTCTATACTTGATATCTCTATTTAGAATTTACTTAGGAGATGTTATTTTTGATGTGCAAACTTAGTACCAATAATTTTCAGTTATGTTCTCTAACCGTATCAGTTGGCACACAATGATATATAAATATAACTGCATCTTGGGCACAGTTAAAAGAAACATCTCTTTCAACATGATTTCAAAAATATAAAGAGATAATTTTTTATATTTGATTAATCTAAATTAATATAATAAATAATATTTAATAAATATATTAATATATAAAAACTCTATCAAAACACGTAATTTCATATTCAAACGCACTGTCTGAAGTCATCCTAAGAGAGCCTGAAGTCAAATAACTTCAGACCATATAAATAATTAAATTAATAAATAATGATTAAATATAAAAAAAATTTAAAATAAAAAAATTTCAGTGCCTTTGGGTCTGAAATCATCTGACTTCAGACCCACGCTGGGCCTGAAGTCAGATGACTTCAGACCCTCCATCAATGAAATATTTTGATTTCAGACCCAACGTGAGCTTGAAATCTTTTGATTTCAGGCCCACACTGTCTGAAATCAAAGGATTTCAGTTTTTTTATTTATATTAATATATTTATTAAATATTATTTAATATATTAATTTATATTAATCAAATATAAAAAATCATCTATTTATATTTTTAAATAATGTTGGATGAAATATTTTTTTAATTAAAATATTTTTTAAATTTTTACCTATCTTACTTTTTTTAGCCGATTACATAATATATTATTTTAAAATAAAATGTCTAAAAAAGTATATTCAGACGTTTCGAAATTTGTTACTGAGAGAGAAAGAGAAAGACAGTAGTTAACGGGAGGGGTATAAGAGGAAGTTCACTAAAATAGGTACGCTCTTTAGTAAAAATAAAACCATGATACATCTTTTGATAAATATTAATTCTAGATACATCATTTGGTAAAGGGCCGAAAGGAATTAATGCAACAGTTTGTATTCGGAATTCGTAGAATGATAAAAACGTGAGGCAAAAGGAAGATACCACATGATATGACATGAAATATTTGAACGTAGACATGATATGACATCAAAATATTTGAAGAATTTTGCTGTGTTGACGTGAACGGATAAGAACTAAGAAGCTTAAGTTTGGTGTGAACACAGTAGAAATTATAGGTTTAGGTGGAATGTAATTTTTATAGATTTTTTTTTTCTATCGAGGAGCCGTTTTGATAGAGTAAAATTTGATCTTGGATATTGATGATGATTTCAATTGTACGATTAACAAATATAAAATATTTAAATGGAAAATATTTTTAAAAGGTATATATCCTTTATTTTTTTTATTAAATCGAAAAGACATTTTAAAAAAATAAAACAACTTTTCATCCCATATTGTTTGACAAGAATATCATTAACTTTGGTCGGTCCAAATTTCTTAATCCAAGTTGAATATAGACCGTTAAATTAACAATTAATTATAACTACTAACTTATATTTTATGTGAAAATATTAAAATGTCATTTAAAATTATCATTACTCATTCAAATAATATTATTCTATTTTGTCACTCATCTGTGAGTATTAATTTTCTCTAAGCTGTCGAAGAACCTAATGCCTTCTTCTTCCATCATGTCTTCTGTGTTTTCATATATATGTTTTTTTCCTTATAGTTATCTAGTGTTTTTCTTTGATTTTAAGAGTGCATTTGGTTGAGATTATCTTTGATAATCTTGATTATACATCTAAAATTATCGACGAAAATCTTATTTAATTTAGATAATCAGTGATTCTCAAGTAATAATTTATGCCCAATACATCAGCAAAAGGGCATGTAATTCGAAATCGAAAACCCTTAAAAAATATATTTTTTTTCTTAATTCAATGGTTATGATTTTTTTTAAAATTATTCTTCAATATTTATCTTAGACAAAAATAACCCTCATAGTTTATTAAAATCCAGGAGCACCACTGGCAGTCGGCGTTGGCTATCGACAATCAGCGCCGGCGGTTGGCGGTCGGCGAATGTTTTTTCTAATTTAATATTTTAATTAAAATTTTAATAAATTAAATATACTATAATTGAGAAAAACTAAATAAATTTAATTTAAAATTTAATAAAAGTATCTAAATAAATTCTAAAAAATAATGAAATAATCAAATTTTATTTATTTATATATTATTATAAAGTTTTTTGATATTTTAATTTTTAGAAATTCAAATAAATATAATAATCTATCTGACTACTAATATAATTTTTATAATTAAATCGAGTGTGTGAATAAGTATATAATATCATCTTGCATTTTTTATTTATAATTTAGACAAGCATACAATATCATCATACTTAAAATTAAAATAAAGGATAATACGGTAAAATATTATACTATGTTATACACTATTACTTTCAACACATATAAAATTTTATTGATTATCTAAATTGAACCAAACAAAATCAGATTATATTTTTTTCCTATAATTTAATTACTTGATTATCAAATAATCATACAACTAAGATTATATATGATAATTTAAACTAAACTCATCCGAAGAATTGTGACCCAATTACTTTTAATACAAGATTGATTTATTAAGCCAATGGTTTACCATCTTAGAGTTGGACCGTCCAATATTAAAGAGTAAACAAGGGATGTTTTGAGTAATAAGGTTGGTTGTGATATATATATATATACCTTTGTTTTGAGTAATAAGGTTGGTTGTGATATATATATATATATATATATATATATATATATATATATATATATATATATATATATATAAAAGGTTGGTTGTGATATATATATCTATATATAGAATTGATATTATACGCTCCCAACAGTACGCGCCCATGCGCTACTGTGTTTTTTTCATTTTTTTTTTAGAAATTAACATTTCCTCTTTTTTTTCCTCGCCTCGCTGGTCTTCTTCGCGCAACAGCGGGCGGCGCGACAGCGGGCGGCGGCAGAGCTCGTCTTCCTTGGCGCGACAGCGAGCGTCTTCTTCCTTGGCGCGAGAGCGTGCGACGGTGGCCGGAGGCGGCGACGACAGCGGGATGGCGCGACAGCGGGCGTCTTCTTCCTTGGCGCGACAGCCCGGCGCCGCCTCCGGCCACCGTCGCACGCTCTCGCGCCAAGGAAGAAGACGCCCGCTGTCGCGCCATCCCGCTGCCGGCGCCGCCTCCGGCCACCGTCGCACGCTCTCGCGCCAAGGAAGAAGACGCCCGCTGTCGCGCCATCCCGCTGCCGGCGCCGCCTCCGGCCACCGTCGCACGCTCTCGCGCCAAGGAAGAAGACGCCCGCTGTCGCGCCATCCCGCTGCCGTCGCCGCCTCCGGCCACCGTCGCACGCTGTCGCGCCAAGGAAGAAGACGCCCGCTGTCGCGCCAAGGAAGAAGACGCCCGCTGTCGCGCCATCCCGCTGCCGGCGCCGCCTCCGGCCACCGTCGCACGCTCTCGCGCCAAGGAAGAAGACGCCCGCTGTCGCGCCATCCCGCTGCCGTCGCCGCCTCCGGCCACCGTCGCACGCTCTCGCGCCAAGGAAGAAGACGCCCGCCGTCGCGCCATCCCACTGCCGTTGCCGCCTCCGGCCACCGTCGCACGCTCTCGCGCCAAGGAAGAAGACGCCCGCTGTCGCGCCAAGGAAGACGAGCGCCGCCGCCGCCCGCTGTCGTGCCTCCTGCTGTCGCGCCGCCCGCTGTCGCGGGAAGAAGACCAGCGAGGCGAGGAAAAAAAAGAGGAAATGTTAATTTCCACAAAAAAAAAGGAAAAAAACGCAGTAGCGCATGGGTACGTACTGTTGGGAGCGTATAATATCAATTCTCTATATATATTACCTAAACGTTTATTTTATATTCGGGTCCACCCCAAAGTTAGCTTCTTATCCGTTCACGTCAACACAGCAAAATTTTTCATATATTTCATGTCATATCATGTCGAGTAAATGTATTAGTAAAATGACTCTTTCCTTTGTCTCACGTTTTTGTCATTCTACGACTTCCGAATATAAACTGTTGCATTAATTGCTTTAGATCTAACTGTATATATATTCTGGTTAAAAACTGTGGTGATCCGGTCGGGTAAATTTTTGGAGCTGATTAGGGGCCCGGTCGGATTGGGTCTGGGTCAAACAAAGTGGGTCGGGTTCAGTATCAGATTAGTGCGCTAGATACTGATCTGGCTAAGAGGATCAGGATTCGAAGCAACTTGAGATGGGGCCCAATCAGTGGCACCCGAGCAGACGTACCCGGCCGAGAACTTTAGCGGTCGGGGATCATCGGTCTGGAAAGTTTAGTCGGGATAAAGCAGAAGCATTTTGTCAGATCTCTTCATGAGTGTTCGGTAAGCAATAGGTCTCTCAGGCGGGGTCTCCCGACCCAGGGTGGCCGACCCAGAGTGACAGGAGAGTGACAGGGTGGCCGACCCAGACTGACAGAGTGGTCGACCCAGAGTGACAGGGTGGCCGACCCAGAGTGACAGGGTTGTCGACCCAGGGTGGCTGACCCAGAGTGACAGGGTGGCCGACCAAGAGTGACAGGGTGGCCGACCCAGAGTGACCGACCAAGAGTGACAGGGTTTGCAACCCAGGGTGGCTGACCCAGAGTGACAGGGTGGCCAACCCAGAGTGACAGGGTGGCCGAGAGTGACAGGGTGGCCAACCCAGGGTAGTCGACCCAGAGTGGCAGGGTGGCCGACCCAGAGTGAGTGAAGGGTCGCAGCAGCAGTAAAGATCATCCGAATCTCCCTATTATCAGGAGATGATTTTTGACATAATCATGACCTGACAGAGCCGCCCACATTAATGGGGGTCAGAGGGGACAACCTAGACAGACTGTCAGGCGGCTGTGTCAGTCTCGCAGAGCAGCTAAGGCTGCCATTAGTTCAGTCTGTTAACTGACCATTCCTTAATGAGACATGACAGCTCTGACAAGGCAGAGAGCTTCCCCTCCCTATATAAACCCCCCTTGGGGCTTCAAAGAGGGGATTGCTGCCATTTTGCAACCACACCACCACTTTGTGAGCTCCATCTTGGTCCGAGCCGAGTGACTCGAGCCTGACTCTTATTCAGCCCGAGTCCGACCCCCCGAGTTACAGTAGACCGGGTCATCTTGATTAGACCGGGTCATCCTAGAGAGAACCGATCTTCGCTTGTCGACAGGATCATGTGGCTTGCTTAATTCCGCTAGAAGTTGAGGTGTAAATATGGTTGAAAGCAACTTATGACCATGCTGCATAATCTCATCCTTATTTCAATCGAGACTTCAATAGAATTGAGCCGACGGTAATGCTTTTTTAGATCTCCATAACTATAATCTTCAAAGTTCAACGAGTTAAAAAAGTAATTGTCTAATCAGGATGAAGACCAAAATTATATTTTTCTCAAAAAGTGCTCAATTAATAAAATATGCATTACTTGATCTTCCAATTTCTCCGAGCTAGAGCTACAATCATCTAATTGAAGTGCTAACCAGGATTGAATTTATTCTTCTAGACACACTCGACTTAAAACGTATACTTCCCTTGGTTTTCCAATCTCGTCGAGCCAAAATTACGATCGTCTGATTGGAGTGCTGACCAAGATTGTATTATCCTTCGAGCGACATTCAACTCAAGAAATGTACATCTCTTGGTCTTTCAATTTCGTCAAACCAAAATTACGGTGGTCTGATTAGAGTGCTAACCGGGTTGTATTACTCTTCGAGAGATATTTGACTCAAGAAGTATATATTACTAGATAGAGTTGAGCAAGGAGAAGATAATTATGATATCAAAACTTAGTCCTAACCACTAAAAATGATCTTCTCGTATGGTGTCATTTGCCACGGAATAATGCATCACGTATAGGTTGTAGCATATTTTGATTGTTTTTTTCTTATTTTTATATCATTATTTTTTATCTTTATATCTTATTATCTATTTTATTTTTTCCACATTTATATTTTATTTTAATTTCTGAAACATGCGTAATCGATTGACAAAACAGATGTGATCTATTAAAATAGTTTTAAATCGATTAAGAGAGATATTTAATCGATTAAAAGAAGTATGAATCAATTAAGATAAATGTTAATCGATTAAAAAGGGTTGTTTAATCGATTAAGAAATGGGTTGATCAATTAAGATAAAAAGGCGGCAAAAAAATTCCCAATGTAGGATCGAACCACAAACCTCTCTGAGAGAGGAATGACATTCAACCCAAGAGCTGTGACCAAGAGTTATTTTTATGTCTGGTTCAATTAATTTAAACTATCCAAATAGACTTGAATTTAGTTTAATGAGATTAGGTTGGTCCAATCAGTCTGGTTCAAACCATTAGTTGGTTTAACCAAATCAGTTTGATCAAATAATCTAAACCAAACTAACTGATTTGATCACTATATTGAACCTCAACTTAAATAGGCTTAGGTGAAACAACAACAGTAAGACATACAAATCGATCAGTTCAGTAGCATAGTCAACTGTAGTCACTTAAGTAAAGGAAACTTATATGTTTTTATTTGTTTGTGTGCTTCTTTCTATGCATATGTGTGAATTGAAAAAGACTGATTTTGTTACTGGTTTTTGTCAGTTTTGTATTGACTATGTCATTTTTCAATTCCAGATGTCACATGAGATATGCACCACGATTCATTGCTATGAGCGATGTCGTGAGCTAATGGAACAGATAGAAGAAGTTGACTATAGTCCGATTCTTGGAATCCAAGGAAATATAGGAAAATTAGATCGACTATTTTCGAAACTCGAGCAGGAAGAGTTTTCAATCTTAGATGACTATAGAATCGGAGCATTAATTCGTTCATTGCCAAGGCATGTGAGAGAAGTTGCACATCAGATATGGGGGCGCCATAAATGTCGTATCTCATATGCTGAGTTATGTAAGCAGCTACTTCGCCATGAGTTTCCAGAGGATCTAGAAGATTCTGAGGAGGACCCAGAACAAGATCCTGAAATGTTTGACGAAGATCCTGAAATGTTTGAGGTAGATCTTGAAATGTTTGACGAAGATCCTGAAATGTTTGAGGTAGATCCTGAAATATTTGAGGAAGATGTTGAAATACCTGAGGAAAATCGTTTTCCTGAAATATTTGAGGAAGATCCTGATATTGAAATGTTTGAGGAAGATCTTGAAATATTTGAGGAATATCCTATAGAAACTGTGGAAAATCCCGAGACTGTTCGATTTGAGATGAACGAGAGAGTGATAATCACTGCCATAATATTTTTTATTATAGGAGTAATATCAGCTTATCTAGTTCATTAAATTCTGTTGTTGTGTTTATTGTATACGAACTGAATAAGCTTATTTAATAACGTTATATAGATACTGTTGTTATGAATGAACAATAATATACTTTAATGAAAAGTTATGTTATGTGTTAACTGACTTGATAATGATTAGTTCATTCTACGATTAGTTCATATTCAATGATTAGTTCATTTAAATGATTAGTTCATTCTATTATTAGTTCATATTCAATACAAATGATTAGTTCGTTTAATGGGATGTATATAATATAATTGATCAATGCTAATTAGATTGGATCATATGAATGATGAGTGGAAACGAAGTTAACACTTGATTTCGTAAACCAACTCAAGTTTACATTGAGTCAATCATAAATTATGTACAGATGATATACACTGAATTAATGAATAATATGTTTATTTATGATAGAGCATGACAACTAAGAACATCATAGCCGAACTGAACAAGGGAGAGAAATTATATGGGGATAACTATAAAATGATATCTCAAGATACAATATGTTTTGAGGAACAAGAAGTTCTGGAGGCTGTAAATAAGTTTATGGAAGAACCTGCTAATGATTCAACTGCACAGCATAGACTTGATCTAGATGCCTATAGGGCATGGAAGAAAAAGAACTTCACTGCTAAGGGGATATTGATTAGTCAATGATAGATGACCTGGTATTTGAGTATGAACCACTACCATCAGCTCATGCCGTCTGGGTAGCTCTGAGAGAGAAATATAGTGGAGTTAGTATAAGCAAGTTTCGCCAACTGACAATCAAGTTTGACAGTTGTAAAAAGCGCCCGAATGTTACCATGGCCCAACATCTAAGAGAAATGGGGAATATGATTCAGGAGCTTAAGGCTGCTGGTCATGAGTTGACCGATGAATAGCAGGTTCAGGCAGTTATTCGTTCCCTTCCTGATTCTTAGGAAACAATGAAACAGAACCTTACTCACAGTGAGAGTATCAAGACTTTGATTAATGTCTCACGTCATATTGAACTGGAGGTGGAGGGAATAGAATCCGTGAGGATTTCTGAACCAGCTTTTGTAGCTTAAGGTTCTGGATCCAAGAATAAGAAAAAATGGTTCAAGAAAGGAAAAGGTAAGGGAAAAGAAACCGATGCTACTACTGTGCAAGACCCAATCAAGAAGAAAGGAAAGAAGTATGGTAAGAAACCTAAAAGCAAGCTAACTTGCTACAACTGTGGCAAGAAGGGTCACTTTGCTTGGGAATACACTGAGCCGAAAAAGGTAAATCCATGTTTGTCTTCTTTTCATGAGATTTATGTTGCTAGTTCAGTGTTAGCTGATTCTTATCCTTTGTGGATTATAGATTCAGGAGTAACGAACCATGTAGATGGTGATTGAGCTACATACGTGGAGTACCGCTGGGTACCAGCTGGCAATTAGTGGATATACGTGGGAAACAATGCAAGAATTGAAGTCAAAAAAATTGACACTTGCAAACTCAACCTTCGTGGTGGGCGTACCTGGTTTCTGCATGATGTCCTGTATGTTGATGCAGTCTGACCCTGATTGTTGTTTTGGTGTTGACACCGATTTAAGTTTAGGTTAATAAGATGAGTCTGGTTTAAGTCCTGGTCGGGGACTGGGCACGAATCTCGGTGAGTGAAGCCGGGTGATTGAAACCACGGTGAGTGAAGCCGGGTCCTGGTGAGTGAAGCCGGGTGATTGAAATCCCGGTGAGTGAAGCCGGTGTTAGTAGGAGCCCTAGAGCCAATTATGTGATGATTGACTAGGGACATTTTGTATCATATTCTATCATTAATAAAGGCATGTTTGGTTATTATACTTACTTTGTATTTGTGCTAAATAACTAAGTATAATAATGTCCTTGTGTAGTAGGTTCTTATCTACATCATATCGATTGGTTGAATCGATAGTGAGATGATGTAGAGAACACTACACTAAACTATTCCTAGTCGGCCATTAATATTCAAGGACAATATTAATGCATGGAGACTAGCATGTAGGTCAACTGATGACTTGAGCTCACAAATCATGGATATGTGATATCAAGTTGACACATGGGTATACATTGGAGAATGTGTACTGAATTGACCCGCCATGAGAAAGTTTCATAGATTGTCATATGAGTGTCATAAACTTTCTCATGTGACTATTAGTATGAATAGTCCTTAGACCTGAAGTCACTACGGTTCCCTACATAAGGAGTTATGTACTTTGGTATCGTCAAACGTCACCCGTAACAGGATGGATTATAAAGGCGATCACTGGGTATGTAATAAATTATGTGGAGGGATGTGAGTGATGTAGATGGGATCTATCCCTCCCATGTGACGGGAGTGATATCTGTGGGCCCCTTGATCGAGTAGGACTACTAAAACGCATGATCATACTCGAATGTGTCAATATGAGATATTGAGCTCATTTGTTTGAGTGAGACTACTTGAGGATCAAGAAACACAAGATTGACTGAGGATGACACGGTCTATGCCTCATTGGTCAATCTAGATATCGAGGATAGAAGGACAAGGTCATACATTATCATAGTCACGGAGGTTTAGTCGGATCTCGACTTTTCTTGTTACTTGGGTAGCAATGATGCATTGCTAGATGCCGCTCATTGCTTATGTGTCTAAAGTGTTTAGGCGCATTGCCAATGTCACGAGAACTTATTGGGTCACACACAAAGGACACAATGCTTCGGAAAATCTGATCGGCAGATCTGAGCCCGGGTTGGGAACTCGGGAGATCTGAACCCGAGTTGGGAACTCGGGAGACCTGAGCCCGAGTTGGGAATTCGGGAGGTCAGTTCGGGAGCTCGAGTTGGGAACTCGGGAGTGCGGGTCGGGAGCTCGGCAGTCTAGGTCGGCACTCGGCAGACTGGGCTGGGAGCTCGGCAGTCTGGGTTGGCACTCGGCAGACTGGGTCGGAGCTCGGCAGACTGGGTCGGGAGCTCGGCACTCAGGAGACTTGGTCAGGGGATCGAGTCGGAAGCCTGAAAGGCCCGGTCGGGATTACAGGGAAAATTCATTAAAGTGTTTAATGAAGGGAAAAAGAAAAGATTCTTTTCTTGCACAGGAAAAGATGTGCTCTTTATTGGTATTAATGAAGGAAGTCAAAGAGACACAAACCTCTTCATATTCATGGGATGATTATAAAAGAGGGACTTGTGGCTTTGGATGACTTCTTCTTCCCTTGGCTTCTTCCCTATCCTCTTTCCTCCCTCATCTTCCTCTTTTGGCCGAAACCCTATTGTAGGGTTCTTGGTGTTCTGCGAGCTACCTCAAGTTGCTAGCACAACTAAGGTAGTTCTCCCGAAGTTGAGAGATTGTGTCCGTGTGGATATGAATAGAGGCACGGACACTTGAACGTGCAAGAGATCCGGCGCATCTTGGACTAGCGGGATAAGGAAAGGGCACGCTCCAAAGGTATACACTTAAATAGATTTATTTGATAGATGTACATTGTACAAGTTTTCTTTCGCATGGATCGCTCGAGGGTTCTTGTTTCCGCTGCGTTTTTGTATTTTGGTGCCGGGAGAACCCAACAGCCGGGTCCTGGTGAGTGAAGCTAGGTGATTGAAACCCCGGTGAGTGAAGTCGGGTCCTGGTGAGTGAAGCCAGGTGACTGAAACCCCGGTGAGTGAAGCCGAGTCCTGGTGAGTGAAGCCAGGTGATGGAAATCCCGGTGAGTGAAGCCGGGCGACTGAAACCCTGGTGAGTAAAGCCAGGTCCTAGCGAGGGAAGCTAGGTTGAACGAAGTCCCGGTGAGTGAAGTTGAGCATGAAGTCTTGGTCCGAGGGACTGAGCATTGCGTGTACTGGTCGGAGAGGGCACGTGAGCTCATTCTCTGTGACCAGAATGAGTCAAAGAAGGCTAGGAAGGCTATTCTCTGGACTTAGGGCTGATTTGGTCGGAGCTGGATCGGTCTGGAGACCGATCAGGGAGTTGGCACGAACTCCCTGTTGTGGATCGGTTTGGTGACCGATCCAGAGAAGTCTGATCGTTTTGGTGAACGATTAGAGGGATAACAGAATGCATCTGTTCGGCTCCTGATTGTTCTGGTGAACGATCAGGGAGAGAACAAAAGGCTTCTGCTGGGTTTCTGATCGTTCTGGTGAACGATCAGAGAGAATTCAGATGGGCTCTGTGAGAACCCTTGATCGGTCTGTCTGACCGATCAAATATCGGACATTCCTCATCCTGATCGATCAGGATGACTCCTTATCGGTCAGCGAGTGACATGATCGGTCACCAGACCGATCAGGGCACAACCTGATCGGTCAGGTGACCGATCAGGGGCTTTGGCCTGCGGGAGCTGGAGAAAACTCCAGTAAGGGATGGATCGGTCAGTGCAACCGATCCATGATCCCTGATCGGTCAGTGTGACCAATCAGGGAGTTACTGGATCGATCAGGATCTGACCTGACCAATCAAGGTCCTCTCTGATCGGTCTGTGGACCGATCAGTAGCAGATAACCTTAATTCAAATCCGCTGTCAAACTTCTGATCGCGCTCTGAATACTACTGATATCTGCTCTGAATCTTCTGATATTTGATTCTCCGTTGATTTGCTGTGCTAAACATCTGCTAAGTGTGCAGGTAATGCAGGGATTACTCAAGGAGGGTCAACCGGAGTCTTTCGCTACGTCAGTTTTGGCTGTTTTCCTTTCGCAGGATACAACGGGCGTCTGGCGCTGCTGGCAACGGTTGGGAAGCTGACAAACTGATCTGGGGCTCGACTGAAGAGGGTTCAGGGAGTCCAGAAGAGGTCAGTGGTAGCTGGGGATGTTGCAGATGAGCAGTTGGTGAGCTGCAGAGGCGCGCCTGGTGACTGGAGATGGGCAGAGGCTTAAGAGCTGGGTAGCGAAGAAGCCTCAGTAACACTCATCATTCTGAACCTTCAAGCAATCTCTTGCAAAGCTGAA
Organism: Boesenbergia rotunda; assembly: GCA_024364735.1. Taxonomy (NCBI): domain Eukaryota; kingdom Viridiplantae; phylum Streptophyta; class Magnoliopsida; order Zingiberales; family Zingiberaceae; genus Boesenbergia; species Boesenbergia rotunda. The sequence goes on from JAGFNQ010006346.1 coordinate 246,325, forward strand.
ACTTTGAGTCTGTGGAGGGAGTTACGAGTGGATCAGCAAGCAAACGAAGAGTTGAGGGTTCTTGCGTTGGTGGTGATGTGATGTGTTGTGCTCCGTGAACTGTTCTCCTGTTCTCTTCCTTGTGCTTTGCTAGCGATATGTAAGATCCTCCTTTAAGTCTCTGTATGCTTAACTTATATCATCTTGAGACTATTTGTGTGGAGAGGTTTCTCCACCGAGAAGGAGGCATTTGATATCTGGATTTTTTGGGACTTGATCTGCCGACGATCAAGGGATCGCCCACCTCACGGGCACACCAAGGAGTAGGGGCAAGTTATCCCCGAACCTTGTAAATCCTCCGTGTTAGCGTCTTTGGGTTGCTGGTAGTTTCTATTTTCTGTTTGTTCTTGTTTTCTGCCTCTGTTTATTGCTTCCACTGCTAACCACAAGTGCAGAAACTTCAAAGAGCAAGTAATTTCTGTGTCTGGCTACATTCACTCCCCCCTCTAGCCATTCAAGCACCAACACTGTATGCTCCTGAGATTCGACGGAATCTGATTTCTGTTAATTGTCTTCTTGAATTGGGTTACTGTTTAAACTTTTATAGTCATTGTGTGGAACTTAAAATTAACTCTGTGTTAATTGGATATGGTTATGTATCAAACGGTTTCATGGTTCTTGGTGTAGAACCAGATGTTAATTGTGAAAATAATGGTTGTTTTTCAAACATTGCTCTTACTAGCGATGCTGATGTTAATGATGAAATTTAGCATGCTAGATTGGGACATATAGGACAAGAAAGAATGAATAAATTAGCAAGAGAGGGTCTGCTCGGCACTCGTGCTAAAGTTGACTTGTCTATATGTGAGCATTGTCTTGCTGGAAAAGCAACTAGGAAACCATTTGGTAAGACTATTAGAGCTGAATCGCTATTACAATTGATTCATTCGGATATTTGTGGTCCGATGAACATGAAGGCTAGACATGGAAGTTCTTATTTCATTACATTTATTGATGACTTCACGTGTTTTGGTCATGTGTATTTGATTTCTCATAAATCTGAAGCATTAGATTGCTTCAATCGTTATTTGAACGAAGTTGAGAATCAATTAGAACATAAAGTTAAAACCTTTCGCACTGACCGTGGAGGTGAATATTTGTCTGATTAGTTCAAGACAATATGTAATGAGAAAGAGATTATTAGACAGTTAACTATCCCTGGGACTCCACAGCAAAATGGAGTTGCTGAAAGAAGAAATCGAACTCTTCTTGAAATGGTTAGGTGATAGGTGTTATTTTATTGATTATTTCTGATTCTTAAATCCATGTTTGACCCATATTTTACTTGCTTAATATTGAATTTAGCCTAGGTTTCATGAATCTATTCTATTTTGGGCTTTATTGTAAATCTTGATACATTTGAATTATTTTGCTTCTAAATTGTTGATCTACTTTTGCAGGCTTGGAAGGATCATGGACCTAGGTCATGCTGGGTCAAACTTGAGTCAGAAGTGGACCCGGATCGAGTGATCAAGCATCGACTAATATGGGTCGTCCGATTCAAAAATGGTTAGATCTAGGCCATCTGAGAACTTTGAGGCAATCCGAGCTGGGGTTAAGGTTAATCAAGCACTTGGATTAAGATCTGAAGATTTCATCCAAATCAGAGATCCTCTAGCCGTTGGATCAAGATCAGAGGGGTCTAGACCATCCATTCAAAGATCAGGGTGATCTGAGCCATCCGTTGCAAATCTGGAAGATCCGAGCTACTGAGAGGTAGATCTTGACCCTTGATCAAGATCTGGGAAGTTTGATTCAAATCTGAAGAGATCTAGCCGTTGGATGGAGTTAAGTGAATCTCGGTCGTTCATTTCAACTATATTAACTGCTCCACAGCTTCAGATCAGACTGTTGCGTCTTCGCCGAGTTCTTCGCATTTCCTCCACTGTTCTTCATTTCTTCTGAAATTTTCTTCATCAGAGGGCGTGACCACTTCGATTTCGACCTTGGAACAAGATCTGGATCGTTGGGAAGGAGTTTCCGTGGAGATTCTAGCTCAGATTCGCACCGGAACAAAGTTGATTGAGGGTTTCGTCAATTCTGTAATCCGATCGTTTGGATCTCGATTTTGTGCCGTTTTCATCCATCAGAGCTATCTGGAGGATCCTCTGGAGTGCTCTGATCATCACCAAATCATCATCGCACTTCTACTTCGCGAAATCGAGGAGATCGGATGGGTTTTCTTCAGCTGAGTGCAGTTTGTTAGCAGAATCGATATTGAGGCAGTTTTTCCATTGATCTGCGGAGCTGAGGGGTTCTTGGCTTGCTCTTGTGTGACGGCAAGGAGATCTTGAGCTAAGGAATGGATCGATGTTTAGTTTCTTATTGAATTTTTATTCCCGAGCAGTAGTATTAATTTCTGCATTCTTTTCCATTTCTGAACATTTGGTATCAGTGAGCTCAGTTCTTTTCTGAATAGTTTCTGTTTTCATTAGTGTTTCGATTATGCATCTTATTAGCTAGATTACTTGTCTAGTGAACAATTGCTTTAATTTCAGTTTGCAATTTCTGTTGTTCGTATCAGTTTTCTGTTTCCTGTCTTGCGTATCAGTCTTCATTCCTGAATTTTTCAGTTTACTCAAATTTAGTTTGCGCCTAGTTTCAATTCCTAAAATTAGAGATAAGATTTAGTGAGCTAATGCATTCAGTCTCAGCTTGTTTCGCAATTTGATTACTTCTGAATCTAGCTTCATTTCTGTAGTAGGTCTCAACTTAAGCGTATCAATTCCTTTCTTTCTGCGTATCAGTTTTCTCTTTCGGTATCTGAATTTTGTCTCAAGCAGGTGTTAATTCTTTTCCTGCAGTTTTACATTGTAGTTCGTTTCATTTACAAAGCATTCGATATCAATTTCTGCATTTAGTTTCCATTTCTGCGAGTACATTTTTATTTCTGCAAGTTCAGATAATAACTTCTGAAGTTGTGCCAAGTAGACATTAGCTCTGCTTAAGCATTTCTGAACTTAGATTAGTGACTTGAACTCAGCTTGCATTTGTTAGATTCAGCGTTCAATCTGTTATTGCATTTCTGCACTCAATGTATTAAGTTTTGCATTTCATCTTTGCCTTCAAGTTATTTCTGCATAACAGTTGGGTTCTGAACTTTTGTTTCTGCATTCATTTGCTTCTGAAATCTGCATTCAATTGGCTTTCTTCACAGTCACTTGCTCCATATAAGTTGTAGTTCTGTTTTTTTCTTGTATCAAGCAACAATTCAAAATTGCAGCTTGTCATTTCTGAACTTTGTATCAGCTTTCTTCTTGCGTATCAGCTTGTCATATCTGAATTGTGTTTCAGTTTCCTTTCTTGATAACAGATTGTTTAGCATTCAGCTTATTTCGGGACTTAATTCCTGAAGTTGAACACAAGGTGTAGTGTGCTATTGCATTTTGTATCAGTTTGATTCCTAAAGGTTGCAGATTTGCATTAGTTGGTTAAAGTTGTCATTTGGTTAAGCTCATTAATTGTCATCACCTTGTTTTAGTTCAATTAGTTAAGCTTACTTTCTTTTCATTGCGTTTTCATTTCTAATTGAAACCACACTCAATTTTTACTTGAAACCCCAAAATATTTGACGACACATAAACTCGAGCTCGAATCAAACATCCTTAACTAGCCCTAGGAAAAATACGACATGTGGCCCTTTTACTACATTTTTATTCTTGTTAGCAAAAAGAGTTTTCAGCTTTACAAATATCTAAATTTGAGACCCACATTCGTGACAGCCTTTTTTGGGTCCGTCAAATTTTTGGCGCCGTTGCCGGGGAACTACTAGTTGAATTGTTTGATTTTTGCTTGTGCGCTTATTTCATATTTTTCTTGATCCATTTTTGCGCTTACTGCTATATCTTGTGATTTACTTTATCTGTTTCATTTTTCCATATACATTTGCTGCGATTTGTTTATTTTATGACCAGGTCAGCAGGTGGTGATCTTGAAGAATTTGACCCTGAAATTGAGAGAACTTTTAGAGCAAGGAGGAGCCAAGGCATAATTTCAGAGGCTATTGATATTCCTCCTCTTTAGTTTATTCCTACTCATTCAGGCAGTATCATGGCAGACCACCAGAAGACTATGAAAGAACTCGCAGCACCAGATGATACCTTTCAGTATTCGAGCATTGCTTATCCAGAGCTGACTGGCGATTTTGAGCTTAGATCTGGACTCATCCACTTGTTACCTAAATTTCAAGGATAGTCTGGGGAGGACCCCAATAGACACTTGCATGAGTTTCACATTGTTTGCTCCACTATGAAGCCTCAGGGTATTTCAAAGGAAGATATCAAGTTGAGGGCTTTTCCATTTTCCCTGACTGGAGCAGCAAAGGATTGGTTCTACTATTTACCTACTGGGCACGTGTCTAGCTGGATTTCCATGAAGAATGCGTTTTTAGAAAAATATTTCCCAGCCTCCAGAACCGCAATCATCAGAAAGAGCATATGTGGCATACAACAAGTGGTGGGGGAGACTCTTTATGACTACTGGGAGAGATTTAACAAGTTATGCTCCAATTGCCCACAGCACCAGATTAGCGAGCAGCTCCTCATTCAGTACTTCTACGAGGGATTATTGCAGATGGATAGGATTATGATAGATGCTGCAGCTGGAGGAGCCCTAGTCAACAAAATGCCAGATCAAGCTAGGGAGCTTATTTCAAACATGGCAGAGAACTCACAACAGTTTGGGAGTAGAGTCTTGTCTACTAGAGGAGTTAATGAAGTTCAAATGGTATCAAATGAGCAAAAAGAAATCAAGAATTCTCTGGTAGAGCTCACATCATTGATAAAGCAAATGGGTCTTAATAATGCAAGTCAAAATTCCAATCTTTCGGTGCCTCCACAATCAAGCCAAGTGATGAGGGTATGTGGTATTTGCTCTAGTCAAGAACATAATTCAGATTCATGCCCCAACTGTTGGTGCCCCAGTTGGTTTTGATGTGATCAACCAAGTTAGGTTAGGTCCTGTTGGTTTTAATCCCTCTGCTAAGTGTGCAGGAGCTTAGGTACGGAGGAAGTCGAGCGTAAGACGTAGCGGACGAGAAGGATTGTGCGGGGAAGTGAGCCGATGGGCTCGGTACAATCCGAGGGACGCGGAAGCTACGGAAGAGTACACCGGTGGAGCAAGAAGGACGTGCGCGGTGTCCGAGGGACGAGAAGCCGGGAGGAAGAACGCTCGAGGGGCGAAAGGCCGGAGCTGGGTTCGGGTGAGCCTAACTCTGGTTGGCCGGAAATCACCCAGAAGACGAAGAATCAAAAAGACTAGTCCAAGCGCCCAAAAGAAAAGAGAAAATTATTTGGTGCCACGAAGGATCGAACCCGAGACCTCAACAACACACACTAACCCACTTACCATTTGGACTAAAGGGCGATGGTAGTAAAATGTTGCCGATATTACTACTTAGAGATTACAACAGCGACATGGAGATTCCAACAACCATCTCGAGGAAAGATAAAGTTTTAATTAAAACAATTAAAACTTAAAGGATAATGTTACATTATCCTTTAATCAAATCCAATGGATGCAATTTAATCCCATCCAAGATCAACCATCCAGATTACATCCATGGATCAACGGTCAAGAGAAAAGTGATCAACAATCAACAATCCAGATTTATTCTCTTAGGCTATAAATAGACTTAGAGGTTTTACTTTAGAAATCAATCATTTTATTCATTCTTGTAAAATCTCTAGCGTGCTATTTTTGTAAGGCTTCTCCGCCACAAGGAGATTTTTATTGAGCGTCCACTGCCTTGGAAGCAACGTTCTCAGTTGCGACCAAGTTCTTTTTTGAAGACGAGTGCCTCCACTTTCATAATTTTTTTTCCCGTCTATTCACCCCCCTCTAGCCGGTCCAACCCGATCCTACAAGTGGTATCAGAGCCAAGGTCGCCGCAGAAGGACTAATCGCCGACTGCAGCAATTTCAAGAAAAATGGTTGGAGCCGTAATCTACCCGCCGAAATTTGAGGGGGAGTTCGCGATGTGGAAGCGCCGAATGCAGGTATTTTTTAAAACTGATATTGAATTACTAATAATTATGAAAAATGGATTTTCAGTTCCTAAAGACAACAACGGCAAGGATAAAGAAATAAAGTCATGGACCAAGAAGGAGAAATCAGACTTTGAAGCAAATGGCAAAGCTGAATTTCATCTACTAGCCGTTCTTCCCGCGCAAGAAATTAACCGCATCAAGAATTACAACTCGGCAAAAGAGCTCTGGGAGAAATTCCTAGAATTGCATGAAGAGAAAAATAAGAAATCAGACATCGCCGCACTGAACACAAGGAAGATCCAACTCGACGATGAGTCCTCGTCAGAGGAGTCGGAAGGTCAAGAATACGCGGGACTTGCGCTAATGGCAAACCATCAAGAAGGGAGCACTGATGAAGGGGGAGAGACGTCAGAAGAAAGCGACGACGAAGGAGGAACCTCGCTTTTCGAAACCGACCCGGTAAGTGAGGTATGTCTACTTCCACCTGCTCGAATCTACTCGGTAATAAAATCCATGGTTAAGTCGATGAATAAATTGGAGATAGAAAACTCTGAGTTAAAAGAAAGATTTGGCACTGTATGCTCATCTGTTCTATCCGACCAATTAAAAATAGAAAATGAAAATTTAAAGAATCTAGTGGAGAAATTAGAAAATGATATTGCATGTTTAAGAATTAAAAAAAAAATTTATCCTGAAAATCTGAATTGGTATGTTAAAAATCATAAGGGCCAGATTAGGAAAATTCCTAGAAATTATATTCCTCCAAAGTTTTTGATTAACCCCGTAGATGAAAATTTATTTTGGGTTCCAAAATTTATTTTAAACTGATAAGTTTTTTTGTGCAGAATTCTTTTACAAAAGTTATGTTAATATTTTTCAAATATTTTCGGTCAAAATTTGAAATTAAAATTAAAAAAAATAGATAAATAATTTATTTTTATTGATCTAATTTTTCATGATTCAGATATAGTGGAAAAACTCATTATAATTTTTTTAAAAAAAATATTCGAAGTATTTTTCGATTTAAAAAAAAAATTTATTCTTCAAAAACTCGTATCTGTTATTTTCAGACTTGATAAACAAATTTAAAGCTGAAAATTTTTGTCTAAACTCATATCTTCATCTTCGACTTTGACAAAAATATTCAGATGTTTTTCATAAATGTTCGATTTTTTATGAATCGTTTATTGAAATTTATTTTTTTTCAATAAAAAAAATTGGAATTAACTTCTGAAAAAATATGTCATTTTAAATTTGAAAAATTTATGGTAATGTGATTCTTTTTACTTAGAATATTTGTTATCATACTTAAAATTTTTCTTCTTCCCTAATTATATTTTCCCTTCCCTATTTTTTTGTCTCATTATTGCTGTGATCAAAGGGGGAGAGTAGTTCGGGGGAGGTTATGTACTTGACTGCAAAAATTTTTATGCTTAATTCTGTTACAATACTATTATTGTTTGTTGTTTATCCCTAACTAAACTTGGTTTGATGCACATCAAAAAGGGGGAGATTGTTGGTGCCCCAGTTGGTTTTGATGTGATCAACCAAGTTAGGTTAGGTCCTGTTGGTTTTAATCCCTCTGCTACTTGTGCAGGAGCTTAGGTACGGAGGAAGTCGAGCGTAAGACGTAGCGGACGAGAAGAATTGTGCGGGGAAGTGAGCCGATGGGCTCGGTACAATCCGAGGGACGCGGAAGCTACGGAAGAGTACACCGGTGGAGCGAGAAGGACGTGCGCGGTGTCCGAGGGACGAGAAGCCGGGAGGAAGAACGCTCGAGGGGCGAAAGGCCGGAGCTGGGTTCGGGTGAGCCTAACTCTGGTTGGCCGGAAATCACCCAGAAGACGAAGAATCAAAAAGACTAGTCCAAGCGCCCAAAAGAAAAGAGAAAATTATTTGGTGCCACGAAGGATCAAACCCGAGACCTCAACAACACACACTAACCCACTTACCATTTAGACTAAAGGGCGATGGTAGTAAAATGTTGCCGATATTACTACTTAGAGATTACAACAGCGACATGGAGATTCCAACAACCATCTCGAGGAAAGATAAAGTTTTAATTAAAACAATTAAAACTTAAAGGATAATGTTACATTATCCTTTAATCAAATCCAATGGATGCAATTTAATCCCATCCAAGATCAACCATCCAGATTACATCCATGGATCAACGGCCAAGAGAAAAGTGATCAACAATCAACAATCCAGATTTATTCTCTTAGGCTATAAATAGACTTAGAGGTTTTACTTTAGAAATCAATCATTTTATTCATTCTTGTAAAATCTCTAGCGTGCTATTTTTGTAAGGCTTCTCCGCCACAAGGAGATTTTTATTGAGCGTCCACTGCCTTGGAAGCAACGTTCTCAGTTGCGACCAAGTTCTTTTTTGAAGACGAGTGCCTCCACTTTCATAATTTTTTTTCCCGTCTATTCACCCCCTCTAGCCGGTCCAACCCGATCCTACACCAACCTCCAACAAGATGAGACAATAGCGGCATTGGTTAGGGGACAATTTCAAGCCCGGAATAACCCTTATTCCTCTACTTATAACCCTGGTTGGAGGGATCATCCAAATATGAGGTATGGAAATTCTTTCTACCAACAAAACCCACAACAACAACAATTCCAGTAGCCTCAACAAAGTTTCCAGCAACCACAGCAATCTCAGCCCCAAAATCAGCAATTTCAGCCAACATTTCAGCCAACTTTTCAACAATTTCAGCAGCAATTCCAGCAATATCAGCCTCAATTCCAGCCAATTCAGCAGGGGCAGCAAGGTTTTCAAACATTTCAGACATCCCAACCTCAAAACCAACAAGATTTCCAACCCTCGCAGCTTTACAATCAGAGCATTCAGCCCACTCAGTTTCAACTTTCACCGCAGCCATTCCCATTTCAAAATCAGAATTTTCAAGGCTATAATTCTCAGCAAGCTCAACCATCATTCCAGCCTAATTATCAACCCTTTCAACAACAATTTCAGCCCTCCTATCAGCCCCAACAACCCCAATTCCAACAATCACAGCAGGGTAATATTTTTGGCACCTTACAAAACATCGAAAGCCAAATTGGACAATTGGCTAGTGAAATAAATCAAAGTAAAGCTCAAGGATCAAGCCAATTACCTTCTCAAGCTATTCCCAATCCAAAGGGAAATGTTAGCGCTATTACTTTGAGGAGTGGGAAGGTTACTTCATCTCAAAAGAGTCCAAGAGCGGAATTTTCTGAAAACAGGACAGCACCTACATTTTCAGCACCAATCAGCCCCGAAATCGCTTCAAAATCAGTTGGTTTCACCCCTAGTCCGTGCTCAACTCCTTCATCAAGTAATCCTGTAATTTTGGCGGAAAATGAAGGAGAAATCACGGCCAAAACCAACCTCACAGTAGCTACACCGAATGGGACAGCAGCTCACAATTCAGCCCCTCCAAATTCGATTCAAGAGGAAGAAATGAGGGTCCCCTTGCCCTTTCCACAGCGGAAAACTCAAGCTAAAAGACAAGTGGACGAGGAGAAAGCCAAAGAGTACAATGAGCTGGTAAAATTGTTTAGCAATGTAGAGATTAATATACCCCTGTTGACCATGATTAAACAGATTCCTAAGTATGCAAAATTTCTGAAAGATTTATGTGTTCACAAGAAGAAGCTTAAGGAAAATGAGTTGGTGTGCCTTGGGAAAAATGTTTCATCACTCATCCATGTCATACCTCAAAAGTGTGAAGACCCTGGAGTTTTTACTGTATCATGTGAGATAGGGAGGACTATGTTTCATGACGCCATGCTAGACTTGGGAGCCTCCATCAATGTAATGCCCAAATCGATCTTCCAGATGCTTGGCATTGGCCCTCTACAGCCCACTGGAGTGGTAATTCAGTTAGCTGACAGAAGCCAGACCCATCCAGCAGGAGTTATTGAAGATGTTTTAGTAAAAGTTAAGGAGTTGATTTTCCCTGCAGACTTCTACATTCTAGACATGGAAGGAGAGTATCTTGCACATAGATCCCCACTCATCCTTGGGAGGCCTTTTCTGAAGACTGCCAGAACAAAAATTTATGTTTATGCTGGCACACTTTCGATGGAAGTGGGGGACACAGTAATCCAGTTTAGTATTTTCGATGTCATGAAGGACCCTAGGGGAGATCACTCTATTATGAGCATGGACACCCCAGATGAGATTGTTGAGGCACAGTTAATTGCTGATGATGTTGCATTTGACATAGTGGGAGGAGATTTGATTTCAGAGAAAGCTGAGGATGCATCAGTTGTGAAGGCATTAGAGGAGATGGATGGAAAAGCACGTGACAGCCTTGAATTCGAAACTGAAGCTTTACAGGACTCTTTTTATCTTCTATTTTGTGACGATATTGCTATTGATAGTCCTAATTTTTGTAATAAGGTTGTTGCAGATATTACTGAGGAAGCATGCACGGGAGATGATTCTACAGGTGTAGGGGATTGCACAGAGCCCCAGGGACCACCAACATTGACTGATACATTAGAAAATTCAGAGGATAAGCCAGAAAGTGTAGGGACTTGCACGATGGGAGCAAGAATCCAAGGATCACCTATTCCAGTTGAGTGTCCACCAGAACTTGAGCCTGAGATGGAACCTATACTTGATCAGAAGGAAGCTATGGATACATCTATTCTTGTAGAACCTCCAGGTATTTTTCAGTACGATCAGGTAAGTATTTCTCCTTTTCCTTTAGAAAATTTCAGGGAGGTGTCTAGAATTGCATGTGAAGCATGTCTTGATACATCTTTTGTGAAAAATAATTATGAAAATTTTATAGAGGCACCCAGGCTTGATTTTATTCATTGCGATGATATTCTTGATATATATTATGCTGAAACTGATTGTGAAAAATTTTTAGAAGGACCTGAAATTGATGTTGTTTATTGTGATGAATCTCTTGCTATATCTTATGCTGAAGTTGAGTGTGAAAAACTTATGGAGGTACCCGAGATTGATTTTATTGGCTGTGAAACATTTCTTGATATACCTTATGTAGAAACTGCTTGTGAAAATTCGATAGAGGTACCTAAAGTTGATTTCATTGGTTGTAATGCATTGCTTGATACATCCTTGGTGGGAAATAATTGTGAAAATTCCATTGAAGTATCCAAAATAGATTTCATGGGTGGTGATAAGTTTCTTGATATACCTTTGGTGGATATTGATTGTGAAAAACTACACCAAAACAGGTGTTTTGCGACGGTTCATTAAGTGATTTGCGGCGGTTCAAATTGTCGCTATTAACCATTTGCGGCGGTTCTGAAACCGCCGCTATCCGTAGTGTCGCCAGCCATTTTGCGACGGTTTTGAGTAACCGCTGGTACAACCGCCGCGAATTATTTTGCGGTGGTTTGGGTGGCGGTTAAACCGCCGCAAATTACTTGACTAAAATGTCACACTAAAAGTTTAACAACGGTTTGGAAACCGCCGCAAATGGTGAAGGATGATAGTTAATAGCGACGGTTACAAACCGTCGCAAATGTTGATTAATAGCGGCGGTTTCAAACCGCCGCAAATGGTTAATACTGGCGGTTTATGTAGTAATTTGAGGAACTGCTGGAACCGCCGCTGCGAGTTATTTTGCGACGGTTTTTGTGGTGATTGAACCACCGCAAATCACTTTGTTAAAAAGCACGTTGAAATTTTAGTGGCGGTTCCCGAATCGCCGCAAACAAAAAATAGCGGCGGTTTGTTAACCGCCACAACTTGCTACCATAAATTTTTACCACCACAAATTTTATTATCATAAAATTGCTAAAATTATTGCGACGATTTATGAAACCGCCGTTATTAGTTAACATTATGCTCAACCAATTTGTGTGCAATTTGAAATCGTCACAACTAATTTAATTCAAAAGGTATTAAGAACAAATCAATGCATCAAATGCAAGTTTATCTTGCTAATGTCTAAGCAAATACAAATCCTTAACATAAAAAAAATCTTAACAACAGTAGACTTGTAATCTAAAGAAAAAAAAGAGTAAGGGTTAGAAGATGATGATGGCCCTTCATTTTGGGGTTCATGACTAGCCTCGGAAGAGCGCCTTGCTTCTAATGGTGAGCCTATGTCTGTTGCCTGAAATTAGATAAAACATCAATATTAGAAGTTTGATCATGTAAAAGATGTTATATGAGACAGAACTTAATTGTAACAAAATACATATTGCTATCGATCCATCAAATTATAGATTAGACATAAGAAAACAGAAACATAAACATATTAATTAAGGAGTGAAGTTCAATCCTGCTGGTGGCTTGTATCATGTGTGTGTATGAAATTCAATCCAGTTGGTGGTTTGTGCATGTGTGGCATGCATTTTACTTTGCATTTTACACTAAAGCAGGTTCGGGTGGTTGCAGTGTGGCTTGTGTGGTTGTCTGTGTGTGTGTATCACATTGATTTAGTTTCATAGCATAGTGCATGCATATGTGATTTTGAAGTCTATAAAGCAGGTTTAATCTTGCTTGTGTGGTTGCCTGTGTACGTGTATCACATCGATTTGGTTGTGTAGTCTAATGCATGCATGTGTGGCTTTGAAGCCTATAAAGCAGGTTCAATCCTGCTGGTGGCTGGTGGTGGGGTGTATGTGTGTATGCACGCTATGCATTAGCGCATGTATCATATTCATTTCTTTTTATAGCATATATTGCAGGTTCAATCATGGTGGTGTCTGGTGTGGGCTGTTTGTGTGAGTGGCATTCATTTGATTATGTGTGTGTGTGGCTAGAATGCAATTCTATTGCAAAACAATAAGTATATCAACGCCACAGTCATGCTTATAACATACCAACAGGTATGAACCTCAAACCATTTTTGTTGGTCTAAGGAAGGTTATACATGCAGATGAGGTCAAACTCAACACCATACCACTTTATATATATAGAGAGAGAGAGAGAGTTTTGATCTGCTGCGGACCGCGTGCGGACTGACACCTGATCGGTCTGGTGACCGATCAGGCACACGACCTGCGACTTCTCGACACCAACGGTGGCCTTCGGCCGCCGCCCCCGAACAAAACTATAACCTAGGGGGTGAGCGATAAATCCTAGGGGGTAGGGTAAACCCGTCGGGGGAGCGTCCGGTGGCCGATCAGGCACCTGTCTGATCGGTCTGGTGACCGATCAGGCGCCAGTCCGCACGCGGTCCGTAGCTGATCAATATATATATATATATATATATATATATATATATATATATTTGTTGAAACCATAATCTGTATTAAATTGGTAAAGCATCCGACCATGAAGCACAACTGAACCTTGATAGCACCCCATGGATTATGATGTTTTCTTGTATACAGACAAGCATACAATATTAACTATGAAGTTAAGATACAGTGATATAAGGTAGTTGATGAAAAAGAAACAAATAATATTCATTTAACAATCCAGAAATACAAACATCATTCATAAAATTCATTAAGTCAAATTCAATTTTTATGTGGTGCAATATTTGTTCTTATTTGTTGCCTGAAATTCAATAATACATCAGTAGAAGTTCATACAATACCATGGTCAAATCTCACTTATTCAAGGATCCTGCTTACTAGGAATGACCACCTTAGTGAATTTTCATTGTGCAGGGAAAATATACAGAAACAAAATGCACCAGATAAATAAAAAAGGTAACTGCTATTACCTACGTGATAAAAAAACATAGGAGAACACAATATAGCAATCACAACCATAATCATAATCATATCAGATTGGCCAAGAAATGCATCATCCCCAACAAATTTAGAACACAATATAGCAATGAAGGAATGACCTACAAAGTTAAATTTTATGCAATAAATTAAAAGAAAAGGACTAAAGTCGACTGGTAAAATAAGTAAATATATCCAAAAAATGAAAGAATTAGAATTAGTATCTCATCAAATACAGATCATTTTCCCCTATATGTTGTTAGAGGCCAGAGAGGCTAAACCCTTGAAGGAAGAAAAACGAAAATAAACAGAGGGAGAGGGAGAGGGAGAGAGGGATACCTTCAATGATGCTGTGTGTGAGCCGTGACACCGAGATGGCGAGAGTGTGTGAGGAAGGGAGAACGACGACCGGCGAACGGTGTGGCGAACGGTGAGGAGGGTGTGTGACGAACGGCGAACGGCGAAAGGCGACGTCGAACGGTGAGGGCGAGCACTAGCGAAAGCGAACGGTGAGGCGAAGGCAGCGACGGCGTTTAGGGCAAGCACACGGTTTTCCACTCTTAATTTCTTTCTTTAAAAGCCTTCTTAAATTATTTTTATAACTTTTAAAATTAATCATAAGTTGTGATAAAATCATTAATAGCTAAAAAAATTATTAGCAAAAACATTAATAGTTTGGATTAATAGCAAAAAATTATTAACAGAAAAGTATTATAATTTATTATTTAGAACGTTAACAAAAAAAATATTAAAAATTGAAAAAAAAATTATTAGCAAAAAATAAATAAATAAAATTTATTTTTATTTTCGAATTTTATATCTTTTTAATAGCTAATAATTTTTTTAAAATAAATAAATAAATAGTTTAGTGCAACATTTAAAATATAAATTAATTCTATAAATTTTTACGACAGATTACAAAACCGCCGCCATACGGTAATTTTTTGCGACGGTTTCATAAAACAGCCGCTGCATGTTAAGATCAGATGTGACCGTCACATAAATCGCTAATAGACTATAATAATTTAGCGACGGTTAACATGAAACCGCCGCTAAATTCTATTATTTTGCAGCAGTTGCCAAACCGCCGCAAACACCGTCGTAAAATACATATTTTGCGGCGGTTTTGTAAACCGCCGCAAAACAACTGTCACGAAGGATATTGTTCCTCTATCAACGAATAAGGAATCACAGGGGATACCTGAATCTAGTCAACCTAGTAGGAGTAAATGGCCTATAAATAAGTTAGTTTCTCAAAAGTCTAACCTGTGAAAAAGTAATCGTCAGATTATTCCTCGGAGAAGGTTTGACATTGAAAATGAGGCATTAATGATTCTCCCAGTTGATGATGAAGAACCTTGAACGGTTGAGGAAGCATTGAAATGCTCAGGTAAGCAGAAATGGAAAGTTGCAATGGATGAGGAAATGGAGTCCATGAGAAAGAATCAAATTTGGGATTTAGTCGATCTTCCTCTGGGCCGCAAGGGCCATTGGGAATAAGTGGATTCTCAAAATTAAGAGGAAAGCGGATGGGCCGATTAATCGATACAAAGCTCGTTTGGTTGCAAAAGGATATACCCAAATGGAGGGTACTGATTTTGAAGAGACATTCTCCCCAGTTATGAAATTTGTGTCAATACGAGTCATCCTAGCTATAATAGCACATTTGACTTAGAATTACATCAAATGGATATAAAGACGGCTTTCCTTAATCATAATCTTGACGAAAAATCTATATGACACAACCAGAAGATTATATAGCTGAGGGCCAAAAGAATAAAGTATGTAGACTTAAGAAGTCTATGTATGGGCTAAAGCAGGCGTCTAGGCAATGGAACATAAAATTCAATGAAGTCATTTTGTCTTATAGTTTCAAAATGATCAATGAGGATCATTGTGTTTACCTAAGGAAGGATAAAGAAAAGTTTGTCATTTTATCATTATATGTTGATGATATGCTAATAGCTGGAAGTGGCCTAAAGTTTGTGATTGAAGCCAAGTCGTGACTTTCATCACAATTTGACATAATATATATGGGAGAAGCTGAGTACATCTTAGGAGTACAGATCATTCGTGATCGATCAAAAAGACTTTTGGGTTTGTCCCAAGAAGCTTATATCACTAAGATACTACAACATTTCAATATATTGGATTACAACGTTGAACAAATGCCTACAGCG
Source organism: Boesenbergia rotunda (assembly GCA_024364735.1). Lineage (NCBI taxonomy): Eukaryota > Viridiplantae > Streptophyta > Magnoliopsida > Zingiberales > Zingiberaceae > Boesenbergia > Boesenbergia rotunda. The sequence continues at coordinate 262,196 of JAGFNQ010006346.1, forward strand.
AAAGGTGTTGTTCTGAGCAAAAGTATGTCTCCCAAGACTCCTGAAGAGATAGTCGATATGAAGAAAAAATCATATGCTAGTGTCATTGGTAGTTTGATGTACACTATGTTGTGTACTCGTCCCGATATAAGCTATGTTGTTGGCTTAGTTAATCATTTCCAGTCAAACCCAGGATCGAGACACTGGAAAGCGATGAAAAGGATATTCAGATATCTCAAAGGGATGGCAGATTATTGTCTCTGCTTCCAAGGATCAAAGTTGAGCCTGAAGGGCTACACAGATGCAGATTGGGCAGGGGACCTTGACGACAGAAAATCCACATCTGACTATACTTTTTTGCTGAATGATGGGGTCATCTCATGGAACAGCAAGAAACAGGCTTATGTAGCACTGCCAACAATGAAGGCTGAGTATGTGGCTTGTGCAGCGGCTGTACAAGAAGCTGTGTAGTTGAGAAGGTTCTTAAAGCATCTGAAGATTGTTGAGGACAGTGGGAGTCCTGTTACAGTATATTGTGACAATCAAGCTGCTATAGCTTTTTTTAAGAATCCTAAATATCACAGCAAAGGCAAGCACATAGAAATTAAATATAATTTTGTAAGGGATATTGTTGATAATAAAAAGATAATTCTTGAGTACATCCCTACACAAGCGATGCTTGCAGATCCTTTTATTAAGCCATTGACTAAATAGTCATTTCATGGACATGTGAAGTCTTTGAAACTACGCAAGATATAACACATTGTAAAGACTGTTAAATATATGAAATGTCATGATCTATTCAGTGTAAATGTATTTGTTACATTTGGATAAAAGTCTCGATGAGCATGTTGGCAGGTTGAGATTGATCCACTCACATGGACAATCGTCTTTATTTGTTGAGTATATATAGAGGTAAGACCATTACTTATGAGACAGCTTATGTAGTTGTAAATAGAGACATACTCATAAGTTGATGTCGCCTTGATTTTTGTATCAAGATGAGATCATTTATGTAATGATCGAAGTAAATGCACCCAACATTTACTAAACCTGTTAAAGGCCATATTAGAATTCATAAGTTGAATTCAGATTAGACATTAGGTATGTCTAGATCAAAATCTGTACGATGTTAAATATTTGAGAAAAACATGCACTCTTTTTGGTAAAGAGAAAAACATCGTAGCATGTGATTCATACCACATATGCTATAACGACAATAAGGGTAGTAGGAGAATGGATCCCTATTTCTCTACTATGTGAGACCCTTGAGATTATAAGTTAATCTCAAACTTACCCTAAGTGACTATTTAGCTGTCTACTTGAAGTTTTAATTAGTGACTGTTGCTTTAGTGTGCATCCTATTGGCTATGGATGATTCGGTCTATGGAGCATGACTGAGGAAGCGACTGATTAGAATGAATAAATTCTAGCTAAAAAGGAACACTACAAGAAAATTGCCATATACCCACGGTAAACTTTAGCTACACATATACAAACTGTGGGTATAGATAACATATAGCCACAGATATATGAAATCATCACTATAAGTTATAGGGACAAATATCAATGTTGTGGGTATTGGATATCTATACCTACACTTATATTTTGCAGTCACTATATATTTTTTTACTGTGGGTATAAATAGCGTATACCTACACTTATAATTTACTGTCACTATAATATTTTTTTTCTATAGATATAAATAATATATACTCACACTCATAATTTACCATCACTATAACCTTTATATGCGTCATATGTGTGGTTTGGTTCGGAGGGTTTGGGTTTGTCCTCAACACTGCCGCCACCGTCTGTGGCGATAGAGGAGGGGTTGAGGGTGTGGTCCTGAGTGCCCTCGCAACCATTGATGTTCTTGATCAAGCTATGAATCGAGGTGACAATATTGTGCTAATATACATTTTCTTTTGTTGTTCCTATTCCTTTTTGTTTTTGGAAAGATTTCATCAGAATTGGAGACTTCAAAAGGTTAGAAATATTTATCCCCTATCATAAACTATTTATTATGATAAACTTTATCAAAAGGATTATTTAAAAAATTAAAATATCATATTAAACTATTTATTACGTCAAAATGTTAGAAATATCTTTATATTATTTAACATCTTAATGCGCGCACTACAAGAAAATAGGACTTCAGAAACGAATTTTTAAAATGGAAATAAAATTTATTTTAAATTTTAGTAAATTATAAATAGATTTGCTACGGAATTTCTAATCTGTCTCATTTAAAGAAAATAATACGTGCAAAAAAAAATTAAAAGGGAATTTAAAATCAATTAAAAATGGAATGTATAAATAATTTTTATAACCAAAATAAATATGGAATAGGAGGTTAAAAATTTGAAATAGTTATACGGAAAATTTTGGTATAATTTTTCTGAATTTTTGGAAATATTTGTAGGGGAAATTGGTCCCGTGAAGCTCTTCTCCTCGACGCCAGCACAGCAAGTCATCGTCTTGTAGTCGTCGGCTTGTAATCACCCTCTCTTTGAGCACGCGAAGCCAGCCAAGGTCGCCGGCTTGTAGTGTAAAATACGGGTAAAAAATAAAAATAAAATAAAATAATAATAATAGTAAATAAATGTATAGAATAAAATAATATATATATATAGGAATATATATAAATTTATATACAATCATCATAAATAGGAGGTTAAAAATTAGAAACAGTCATATGGAAGATTTTAGAATAATTTTCTTGAATTTTTGAAAATATTTATGAATTATTTAAGAAAAAGTTTGATTTTTGAAATATATTTATATATATAAATAAGGGAAAATTTAAATTAGGTAATATATAAACCCTAACCTTCCGCCGAACCCTAAACCCAACCCCTCCTCTTTTCCCCCTCCTTTCCTTCTGTCCCTCTCGCCCGACGCCACTGAGCTCCGCCTGACGCCACCCTCTTCGAGCACGCGGAGCAAGCCACAGGAGCGCCGTCTCCGAGCTCTAGCAACACACGTGAAGCCCTCCTCTTGCTCTCGATCGCAGCGAGTACAAGCCGACTTTCCCTCTTCTTCTCCTCTTCCTCCTCGTTGCAACCACCCCCCTAAGCGCCGACGGTAGGTTTTCCACGCAATCCCTCTTCCGTGCGGTTCTCTTCTCCGCGGATTTAGTATTAGATTGGTTCTGTGTGGTGTGTCGTTGATTTTTGGCTGATGATTCATGTGGGAACATGTAGCATGGTGTTGATTGTGATTTGGGGATTAGGCTTAGTTGTTCTATTTCTGAGTCAGTTCTGAAATTTGAATTTCCTTTGATTCCTGTTGGTTTCCTCTTCCTCTAATGGTGAATTTTTGGATCTGTGTAGAAGGAAGGACCATCGGCCACCATTCAGGTGAGTTTTGGCTGCTTTAGATTGACCTAGTATTTGGCATAACCTAGTATTTTCCCTGTCCATTTGCCAATCTAATTGTGTTTTGTTTTCTACTTTTGCTACTTCGTTTGCACCAATTTTTTCTTCTGACATTTCTTTTCATTATTTTTCATAGCTGACTATGATCATAGGCAGTGTGCTCCTAGAGTGCAACGTTTAATTTGTCCATGTTTTAGTGGCAATCCTATTGAGTAGGGCATAATAAAAGAAATCTTCTAAACTAAAATAGTATACTCAATTATTCATTTATCTTTTATGCTGAAGCTTGTCTTTTCATATTCTACACACAAAAAAATTATATTTATACTGAAACTATTTTTTAAGTTTTCTGTACTCATGGCTAAATGAGGCTACACATTCCGTTAGAATTATGCACTTGCAGGTTTGTGGCTGAAGCTTCAGTGATAACACAAAATATGCATCATATAATGCAATTTTCTTTAAATGGAATGCTTATTTTATCGATTAAAACTGCAAAATGTTGGTCAATCATTGAGATTTAGTGAGATGTCGACTTGTGTGAATATACATTAATTAACCCTTACCAATGTTAAGCTTCTTGTAAATTTGTCAATTTATTGGTTTGTGTTCTGACTGCTTATCTTCAATTGATCTAGTTGATTCAGACTTCCATATGACTGAGTTGCTGTTAGTGTGGTTCTCTCAAATTTAAATATATTTCTTTTCAACTTTTATTTTCATCTTGCGGCATGGTCTGACCCCAATCTTCTAATTGGGCCTAAGAGTTGATTTATACTCAATTAAATTCCGTATTATTCTAAATTATTTCACTATCCTATTTTTCAATTGTTGCTAATATGTTGCTGGATCTAATTATAAATTTGTGAAGATGAAGCTTTCATATTCAATATGCTAATGCTGCTTCCTACAACCAATTTATTTCTTTTGCTATAGATCCTTATGTATTTAGAGTTGTTGATTGGACTTACTTTCTAAATTTGCTTTGCAATGCAGACATGTCCTCCACAGCCTTCATTGAGCCATTGCCCGTTATTGAATTTGTTACCAAGCTTCTTAATAGGGATGTCCAATCAAGACCTCTTTCTGATGCTGATCGTGTGAAGGTTTGGTTTTGATTTATTTTTATTTCTAAACAAACAATAAATTTTTTTTAGCTTTTCTATTTTTCAAATTGATTTGCTTTACAATAAAATAATTCCTTCAATAATTTCAGTTTGCACTTCTCAATTCAGCCATTTTCTTTACATATCTATTTGTTTCATCCATTACTTGATGGTAATCTAGGTTTTATTGTAGCTGGTCATTTTATGTGCTCATGCAGATCAAGAAGGCCTTGAGAGGTGTGAAGGTTGAGGTCACTCACCGGGGGAATATGCACAGAAAATACTGCATATCTGGTTTAACATCACATGCAACTAGAGAGTTGACGTAACAATTCTTTGGTTATTCAAACTATCACCTAATTATTGCTAGAAGTTGTATTTATAGCGCCTGATGTTCCTGGAATATCTGAATGACAGTTTCCCAGTTGATGAGAGGGGGACAGTGAAGTCTATTTTATAATATTTTCAGGAGATGTATGGTTTTACTATCCGGCACACAAATTGGCCATGATTCCCGAGTTGGAAATCAGACTCGTGAGAGATGCCTTCCAGAAGAAGATGTGCAAAATATCTTATAATTTGCAGTTGAACAGGTATGTTAATACCTATAATTGTGTGTTTAAAATGTATTAGGAATTTATTTATTTATTTTTTTTGACAAAAGCTATGGAGTTTTTTAATGATGGGTTTTTTCGGTGCTATATTGTTATTGTGAAAGTTTATTTATTGGTACTAACTTTGTGACATACTATTTTATGCTATCACACATATTTAAAATTTGCATATTTTTTTTATAGGTTCCGGATGCTTCAAGTAAACCAAATGATCAAAGCAATTCAAGATCTCAAAGTGTCAATGATGAAGATCATGAATACAGTATGTACTTAATTTTATTAATTTTGATTAAGATTGATGTTAATTTTGTTAAATACACACACTAATATTAATATTTTATTGTAATTTAATTTACAGGTGATAACTAGAAGTGAATGTACTCATCTTTATTAATCGTTGGTGATTCATGCCTATCCTATCTTAGAATTGTATTTTACCAGCTATGAGAGCATAACATGTACTTCTACTAGATTTTCTTGATTCCGTTTATTTGTAATATTGATACTTAGCTGTTACTGTAGAACTTGTTTTATTTTTAATATAATTGAAGTCTTTTGTTAAGATATGATTGTTATTCTTATATATATAAATTAAATTCTAAATTTTAATTTTTTTACCCATAATAAAAAATTATTATATGTTATACCTACGAAAAATTTAAATTTAACAAAAGAGTGGCTATAATCTATACCCATAGAAAATTAAAAATCATATCGCTATAAGCTATACTTATGGAAAAAAGACTTTTGCACTAAAATATATAGTGATAGAATTATTTTCGTGGGTAATTACTTGGGATTATTTATGATGATTTTTAGTTCTGTCACTAAAACCTCTAGTGATATAATGAAATCCGTAGGTATAAGTCGAGGTAATTTCTGACGGTAATGTGTATCGTCACTATATGTTATACTGACGGCAAAAAAACCATCGGTAAAGGCATACAAAAAATGACGGAAAAGAACGTCCGTGGGTATATGCTTTTGATGTCTATACCCACGATTTTCATGCTTTTACCTATGGTTTTTTACTGTGGGTATATGGCAATTTTCTTGTAGTGCTTGGATGATTAAAAATGGGAGAAGACATGGATTTAAGGGGAGGTTACCTCTAAGGTTTTGATATGTCTTACATTTTTAATATTGTTTAGTGTTAAGTTGAAACTTAACTTGGATCATGAATAGAATTGAAAATGGGAGAAGACATGGATTAAGGGGGAGGTTACCTCTTAGGTTTGCTATGTCTTATATTTTTTCTTTCAATTGCTATTTATTGCTACTGTTATTGTTGGCTGTTATTTTATCTCTAAACTTAAACATATTGTGACACATCAAAAAGGGGGAGATTGTTAAGGCAATCGGCCCTAAAATGATTGGAAGATCATGGTTTTGATGTGTGTGTGTGAATATGTTTAAGGTTAGAGTGTTATGTTGTATTTGATATATGTGATTGAGTTTGCAGGACTTGGAGAATCACACATGGTGAACATATCCGAGGGACGAGAACCGAGAAAGGAGGACTCCAAGGGCAAGCCGGGAAGTGGACCTCAAGGGCACACGCGAAGGGTGACATGGAGGCAAGCCAAGGGAAGGCTTGTGTGCACATCCGAGGGACGAGAGCCAGAGGAAGATGACTTCAAGGGACGAGCCAAGGGAGTGAACCTGAAGGCACACATGAAGGAGAATGTGAAGAATGGTTGTAAGTGAGTGGGCAGTCGACTGGACAGAGGGCAGTCAACTGCCAAAACTCACAGAAAGTTTATAGCCTCTTACCAGTCGACTGGCCCAGAGGCAGTCGACTGGTAGTCCCCAAAAACTAGCCGTTGGCTAGCAATTAATGCTAGGCCAGTCGACTGCCCTAGAGGCAGTCGACTGGTGTGGGGTTGGACAGACTACGAGTCTGTCATGTTCTCTTATAAAAAGAGGACTTTTTCGCACGTGAACGGTACGGTTTCGTACTATAACGAGGTGTTGTTCGTGCTTATAGTTTTCTCATCTTCCTCTCTCTCTAATTATTGTATTCTGTAAAGAGGAAGACAACACCTTTGTAAAGGTTTCTCCGCCTAAAGGAGACTTTTCATAGTGGAGGTGGAGTACGCGCGAGGATCCTTGGATTAGTCACCCATCTGGGTGGATACCAAGTAAATTCCGATGTTAGCATTGCTCTCTCTCTTTCTTTGCATATTATTGTTTGTATTGCGCTGACTTCTGTGTAGAGAATTCAACGAAAAAGTGTTATTCACCCCCCCCCCCTCTAGCAACGTCATCGATCTATCAGTTACTAGCTTTTGCAGCCCATAGAGGCTTTAAATTATACCAAATGGATATCAAGTCTGCCTTCCTTAATGGATTCATAAGCACCCCCCCCCCCAGGATTTGAAGACTTAGACAATCCCAAGCATGTGTTCAAACTTAAGAATGCCCTTTATGGGTTAAAACAAGTACCTAGGGCATGGTATGAAAGACTATCTACCTACCTGATTTCTAAGGGATTTAACCAAGGTCAAATTGACTCAACCCTATTTGTTAAAACCTTAGGAAAAGACATTTTTATAGCCCAAATCTACGTAGATGGCATAATCTTTGGGTCAACTAATACTAATTTTTTAAAAGATTTTGTTAAGATTATGGAGAGTGAGTTTGAAATGAGCCTAGTAGGTGAACTGACCTTTTTTCTAGGTCTCCAAATAAAACAAATCATGGATGGTAACTACATTCATCAGTACAAATATGTAAAAGAATTAATCAAAAAATTCAAAATGGAAAACTTTAAGGATTTAGGTACTCCCATGGCCACAAATGCAAAAATAGACAATAACCCTAAAGGTAAGTCAGTTGACCTAAAATAATATAGAAGTATGATAGATAGTTTACTATACCTAACTGCTAGTAGACCTGACATCCTGTTTGCAGTAGGAATATACGCGAGATACCAAATCTGTGCTAAGGAGTCTCACAAAGCTATCATAAAACGAATCCTTAGGTACACAAAGGGTACCCTAAATGTAGGTATTTGGTATCCTAGGATCTCCAACTTTGAATTATTATGATACTCTAACTCAGACTATGCCAAGTGTAAACTAGATAGAAAAAGTACAAGTGAGAGTTATCAATTACTAGGATATAGTCTAGTTAGCTAGTGCAGGAAAAAGCAACACTGTGTTGCCTTATCCATAACTGAAGCAGAATATGTTTCCCTAGGAGAGTGTGTAGCACAATTGTTATGGATGATGCACACCCTTAAGGATTTCAAGCTAGACTATACCCAAACTAAAGTATTCATTAACAACATAAGCTCGATCAATCTTACAAAAAACCCTATCCATCACTCTCTAATCAAACACATTGAAGTAAAACATCATTTTGTTAGGGATTACGTAGCCAGGGGTGAAATCATACTTACACATGTAGACTCAAAATCTAATTTAGCTGACATTTTTACCAAACCCCTTCAAAGCATAGCCCTCGGTAGGGACTTCCCTGATCTACACCGGGGGGAAAAATTACATAGCCGCCTCCAAGGACACATAAAGCCTCTTGAAGGAGGTCGAGTTGCATACGAGGTTGGGTAGGCAATACTTGCTTGCCTCTGGTAGCCTCGGAAGAGTCAGTCGGGGAAGAGCTGGTGACCTAGATGCCTGTCTCTAGGTGGTAGTCTGCTTGAAATGCTGAGACAGGGGGACAGTGTTCTCATCATCGGAGATGGGAATGCCTTCCTCATGGATGGAGGGGAGCTTGCTAGGGTCGATGTGGTGCAGCCTCTTCCATCTCGGCATGCGGTCTTCAGGGAGTTTCTCTTTTGCCACCTTGAGGATTTAGGCAGCTGGGGGTCGGTGGGAGACGCTGACTTCTCCTTAGCCTCTCCCGTCTGAGGCGGGTTGGTCTCCAAAGCGACATCGGTCTCTTGGATGATAGACAGCTTCAGGGTCCCTTGATCGGCAGTCGTCTGAGGCACGGCGGGTTCCTCTGTTCGCTCCGGCGTTGCGTGCTCACTGGACAATTCAGCACCCTCCTCCGAGGCCTCGGCCGAGGTAGATGGTGAGATGAGAAGGGCTGGAGGAGGGTCCAGGGCCTCCTTGTTGTCTTCATCCCACTTGATGAGCTGATTCATTGCCCTCGAGAGCATAATTTCCTCTGCAATAAACAAGCAATGGAACATCAATTAGAATTAACAGGCATCGATGAAAAAGATAAACTTACCGGGGTTGGGGTTGATGTTGGTGACTTTAGGGTTGAGGCCCGCTCGGTACATGAGTCTGTCACTATGTACCAGACCCGGGCCGCTGAACTCCATGCCAGATAGAAGGCTCCTTGGCCGCTGGTAGGCTGGATCCTGTTGAAAGTCCCCTAGTTCTGGGGGAGCAGGCAGGCTCTCCATCCAACGGTTGGGGCTGATGGGACGATGGGGTAGTCAAATGAAGAAGAACTGTTCTTTCCATCCCTTATGGGAAGAATGGAACCCTCCTAAGAACCTATGGCTGGGGCGCGTCGTAAAGCTAAATGTCCCTCGCGAGCCAATCGGAACAAAGAAAAAATGAAAAAAAACGGGGGGTCAGAGGGATGTCGAAGAGCTTAAAGATGATGTACGCCCCGCCCATCTGAGCGAAGGCGTTGGGAGCCATTTGGTGGAGGGGAGTGTCAAAGTAGGAGGATACGCTCATGAAGAAGGGGGAATAGGGAAATGAAGCCCTAACTCCACCTGCCTTAGGAAGAAGGTAAAGAAGTCTAGGGGAGGTTCTACAGGCGACTGGTCCGCCCTAGGGACCTCCACCGCCATCTCGGCCGGAATGTCATAAGCCTCACAGGTTGTTCGTAGGGTTTCCGGCCTCACTCTAGAGGATGTGAACTCATACCACTCCACTCGATATCCCTCCTCCGGAGCCCCCTTCTTACCTTGGTCTTTCTTGCTCTCTTTACCCATCTTTCATAGGGAAGAAGATGAGAATGAAGAAGAAGACTTATGCGTGAGAAAGAATCCTTAGAGGAAGAAGACGAGGACGATGTCTGCTAAGCGATGATGCCGAAAGGTGGGCGAACGTCTTCGCCTCCCCTTTTTATAGGCAGGAAGCCGCCTGCGTGTGTACAATAGGGGCAAGACACGTGGACGGTAAGGGACAGCCATATTGAGGCGTCACCACTGTCTAGGTAGTCGTTTGATGTGAGTCTGCCACACATATCAGCAGGAGATCGTGAAGATATAAGTTAGGGCACGTGGCAAAGATGCATTTGCGAAGGGGTTTTGTCGCCATTAAGTGGCTCCATGTGCTTTTATGGGTGATGGACGACTATCATTGTTGTACCTCGAAGTTCGCAGAAGCCTTTTTGGAAGACTAATTCAAAAGGGATTGCCTCGGACCCAAGGACGAATGTTTCGATTCTTTGGACTCAGGGACGAATGTTTCGATTCTTCGGACCCGACGAGCCGCCAATGAAGTAGTAATGGGTGTATGGACCCACCACGACATAGCTTCTTCATTACACCACTAGTCTAATCAGTCAGTCACACTTCCTTTGATTATACTTGAAGGGAGGGACTTGTGATGGGGTTGAGCATTCAAGGGCTGACATGTGGAATGAAGAAGCTATGGGTCAAGGTCCATCGAGTCTGAACGACTCTCTCAGGCTCCCGAGACCGTTCTAAGGTCGGAGACTCCCGAGACCTCCTTGGGAATGTAGACTCCCGAGACCATCTCGGGCAGGCCTACTCTTGAGATCACCCCGGGAAGACAGACCCCCGGGAAGATAGACGCCTGGGAAGGCAGACGCCCAAGGTCACCTCGGGAGGACGGGTCCCCGAGATCACCTCGGGAAGACAGACGTCCGGGACCCTCCCGGGCCAAGGGACCCCGAGATTACCTCGGGGAAGCGGAGACCAAGGATCATCCTATCCAATGGCCTAACCTCAAGTAACCACCCCTTTTTTATGGATCTACGGATAATTATCACCGATAATTATTGGATAATCATAACCCATAATAAGCGGCCATTAAAGTCTTAATTATCGCAATGGCCTGGATTTGATTACTGCAAGGGTCGTTACAAGAGTTATCCAGTAACCGACAATGGAGTGGACGTGGAGAAGAACGTGAGGACACATGTGACCACCGCCTCAGGTATATAAGGTATTCCAACCCCCTAGGTAAAGGGGTTACGCTTATCTTACTCATACTTCTTAGTTTCTTTTCTTCCATATACTCGAGTGCTAACTTGAGCGTCAGAGTGGGCTCCGCCGGAAAACCTCCGGCGTGCTCCCATTAACGCTCGTGTAAATCTCACAGGGCGAGAGCTCCTTCCCTTTCATCATCATCCTCGTGGGTTGGACTCTGGTGACTAGTCGTCCGCGTCAATTCCTTCCGGAACAGTATGTCATTCATGTTCTTTTACATTTGATGATCTTGCTCGTACTTGCAATTTTTATGATGGAGTAATTGATTCTTACGATAAAGCTTCTAAAAAGCACAAGGTCATTACTAAGAATACTATATTCTGAAACTTTAGTTTCTCTTCAGTTGAATAACTTCTCTGACTAACATTTTCGATGTTGTTTTATACTATTTAGATCATGTATAGTGATGGAGATGTAGCTAGAATATTATTTATGGAAGAAAGAGTATTGGGAGTTCATTGAATTTGACAGCAAATCAACTTTGTTGAGTGGGAGTTTTCCCAATCTAATTGTGCACATATTTTTCTTTAATTGTTAATGCCATTCTTTTGATTTTAATACTCAGGATCAAGGAAAAGAAGGCTCGGATAGTCATGATCCTACTGCAACTCAAGGAAATATTGATATTATTAATCTACTGCTACAAACTGCTACAAGTATTATATATATGTTTGTCAGAAGTGATCATTTAAAATGACACTACAAGAAAAATATTGATTAACAACGGTCTTTCACCGTTGTCGTAGGCTAAAAACACTGTTGTTAAAGGTCGTGTTGTTAAAAGGGGTGCTTAAAAATAACAGTTAAAACCCATTGTCTTTTAGTCAATGACAACAGTGCGGCAATGATTTTTCACCGTTGTCTTTTAATGTGATCGACAACAGTTTAACAATAGTATTAAACCGTAATTTTTGTGTGATTTAAACAACAGTTTAACAACAAATAAAAATTATTGTCTTTTGTTTGAGGCAAACAACAATTTAACAACAAAAAAAATCATTGTGTTTAAATTAATAGGCAATAATTTTACAACATACTTCAAAGTATATATCAATCAAACTTTATATAAAATTAGTTCAAACATCATCAAAATATCATTGATCAAGAACCTATATGCACGAATTACAATGGATATGTCATCAATATACTTAGTGTGAGCATAACCTTAACGTAAAGCATAACCTTAACCTAAAGTAACAATTTGTTCATCAGCTAACATGAACAAGATAAGATTTCTGCTCATCATGAAGGTGTAGCATTTCTACCAACTGTCTGCCCTTCTCAACCTCCTGTTCTAGTTGGGCGAGTTTTAAACGATTTGACTCTAACTGCTGAACATAAGCCTGCCAAATAATGTGCTTGAAGATCAGCATATTAAACTTGACTTTAATAGTCAGTTAAAAGAAATCACTTTGCTAAGTACCTTTTTCCGCAGTCAACTTTTTCGAGCAGCCTCTCGATTTTGTACCAACCGTCTCAATATCTATAAATGTCATTTATTAAACAAAGGGACATATATTAATTGCAGAACATTTCTGATAAGCATTACTAAATGCAATCTATACTTTCACAGAGTCTACTTAATTAACAGATATTATGCGGCTCACTGAGATGATTGTGGTTTCATATAAGAAGATGAATCTCTGATCAAATACGAACAGTCATGCCATACACTAGATTAACAAAATAAGAAGCAATGGTGTATTTCAAATACAAACCATTTAAGGTAACTAAAATAAAAATTCAACCAACTTGAAATAATTATAATTCAGTTCATGATAGGATATCTCAAACCATCAACTGTTGGAATTTCACAAGTTTAACTGTAGGAAAAACCTTAACATAAGTTCATTATACTAAAGCAACATACATTCTCTATTCTAGTGCTCGCTATAGGATTTTCTACATTTCTTGCTTACCACTTATTAGAAGATGCAGACTAGAATAATATATTCTCAAGTATCAAATTTAATAGAAGATGCAGACTAGGATTTTCTACTTTCACTTCGTCAATCTAATAAATAAAAAAAAGCATTCAAAATATTTTCCTCATCTATATACAAAAATAATTAAAATAAAATACAATTGCTACCTACCATTCAACCATCTTTGAATATTACATAAATCCACTTACCTGAGAAATAGTTCCATATATAGCAGCACGCTCTCTCAGTAAATTTGGTGTTGATTGTGTGATGTCTGATGCCTGCTCATTAATAGTTAGCCAAAATAAGAATTGGAATCTGAATTTTCTCTAGTTTAAACTAGAAGGAAACCTTGTGTTCATTTATATCATTGCGCATTGAAATAAGTAGCTCAGCATGCTCCCTCATCGACAGTATGTTACCCCTTGTTTGCTTGAACTCCTGATTAATGCAACGAATGTGAAGTTGGTGAAGATTATAGTCCTAACAAGGTAAGTGTATTGACTACAAGTAAAGTTTTCATTCTTGTCAGTATCACAATTCTATAACCATACATAAGTCATATTTAATTCACTAGCCAGTGAAAGAAATGAGAATAAACAGTTTGTACTATGCATTGATATTTTGCACAAAATTAGTTTGATTAATCAAACATTGAGTGAACGTACAAAACCTATCATCAGATCAAAACAAACATTCATTCCTACTGATCAACATAAACTTTCCCCTATAACATATGGTAAAACCCGACAAGATCGTGAATACAAAACTACCATAATTCCTCCAAAATAAAGCCAACCTATAATCTATAATGATCAGAAACATACGGCCAAGAGCAAGAAACAGAAAACATAAGCGAACTCCAATGATCATCAGAAATCCACCATCACATATTCAAACCTTTGGAGACAAATCAGATAACAGAATTGAAATCAAGCCCCAATTCAAAAACTGATCCAAATCTATGAGATAGACCCAATCCAACACTCACAGAAAACTCACGACCTATTACATTCCAACAGAAAATAGAACAGAATCAACCTATAAAATCCAGGGTACAAAGCAAGGATACATGAATGGATCAGAAGCCCTCTAAGTACAAAACAGAAAGCAACACAAAGCTTACCTTCGGTCTACCCCGACCCAAATCTGTCAGATAGGAATAGCTGTCGCGAGCTAGCCTGTGCGGTGTCCACAGCCCGACCTCCTATCTCCAGTAGCAACCCCTACCAATCTTTGGCCAACACAAGTAGTAAGAGGAATCCTCAACCAACCCTAATCCACGGTAATTCCGCAATCGGCTTCACCAATTAGGTTGACGAGGTATTGCTAGAGAAACAAATCCTTACCTGACTATGGTTGAAGTGAAACCACGCAAGGTTTGCTAGCCCTAATCGTCCTTGGCGTCTGGTGGATCCCGGACTGCAGCTTGGCATCCTAGCTCATCTGTGCGTGAAGAAGGCGGAAGGAGAAATGGCGTCGAGTAGGGTTTTGGCTAGGATTAGGGCCAATGAAGAAGAGAGGGCAGCATGTGTTGGCTGGGGGCGAAGAGCTCGCGGAGAAGGGGAAAGATCGACTCGGCTTGGCTGCGAGCGAAAGGAGAAGAGGAGAGGGGAGTTGGGCGCTTGGTTGCGGGGTAGGGCACGTGACACAGGAGAGGAAGGAAAAGGGTTTTATATAGTTAAAAATTAAACTCTTGATTAAATAAAAAAATTGACTGTTGTGTATTACCATGTAAGCAACACTAATAGACAACGGTGAATCAAACCCGTTGTGGTAGGCTTAAAAAACAAGCTTATAGACATCAATTTTAAAAAATCGTTGCTTTTGACATACATAAGACAACGATTTTTTAAAAATAGTTGTCTTTTTTCAAAAAAAATAATCAACTACAATGGTTTTTAATAAAACCATTGTTAAATGGAAAAAAGACAACGATTTTTCAAAAAATCGTTGTCTATTGGGTGTTGTTGAATCCTAAAATTCTTGTAGTGTGGGATGATATATATGTGTTTGTAGACAACGATTTATTGTGTGTGTGTGACAACGGTTTATTATTTTCTAGTGTGTTGAGAAACAACAATGGTTAAAATGATAATATTTCAATACAAATTAATGACAACGCTTAAAACCCGTTGTCAAAGACCTAAAAAACCGTGATAAATGATGTGTTAAGAAAAATAGGGCATTCAAAGATAATGGTTATAATCAGTTATCGTTGCACTTGAAATACAACGATTAAAAACCATTATTGGAGACCCAAAAAATCGTTGTAAATCGGCGTGTTGAGAAAGACAGGAACACTTAAGACAACGGTTAAAAATCGTTATCTTTTTCAATTGAAACACAATGATTAAAACCCATTGTTGTTTTAATGAAAAATCATTGTCTTATAACTCGAAACACAATGGTTCAACTTGATTCACAACAGTAAAAAATTGTTGTATTTCAGGTGCAAAGACAATGGTTAAAACCGATCCCAATTAACAACAATTTTGGGGGGTCTTTTACAACGGTTTTTCACCATTGTCAAAGAGTGCATATGTTGATGTCATCATGTCAAAGTTGCTCCTTGTTGATAGTATAATGACTAATAGCTTCTACAATAATACAAATAAATTGGTTAAACATTTAATTTTTCCTATAGAGAAAATTGATTGTTGTATAAACAATTACATGATTTTGGAATGAAGACAACGAACTGAGTGAATGCAAAATTTGTAGTCATCCTCGTTATAAGCATCGTACTCGCATACAGGAAAGAAGAAGAAAAATATTACTTAGAAGTGATGTATTACTTTCCGTTAACTGTTAGACTTCAACATTTATATGCATTTGCCGCTATAGATTGCACATGATGTGGCATCATGAGCATAAACACGAAGGAGGTATAATGTGTTATCTATGTGATTTACCTATATAGAATTATCTTAATTAAGAGTCATAAGGATTTATGATGTGGCCATAAGGAACCCTTTCGAATCATAAAGAGAGTAGATAAGGTGGCCCATAAATTGGAGCTTCTATCACGGCTCAAGGTCTACTCAGTATTCCATTTAAGCATGTTGAAGTCATATCACTAAGATCCCAAGGATCCTATCCGAGGAGAGTAACATAGAGCACCACTTAGTGTCAAAGTATTTTATGAGAAACAATTAGACAAACATTTAATTATATCGAGGCTTGAATATTTGATACAGTGGACGGAATAGCCTAACTGTGAGATTAATTTAGGTATTATGATAGTTTCAGGATCATATTGATCACTTCCACAAGGAGGGCACGACGAGGGGAGCATCACTAGACTCCCACTCAAGTCACCCGAGAACTTGCACTAAAATACACTAATTAAACTACATATGCATTTTCAAAGGTCTCCCATTTGTACTCATTCAAGGGTAAATTTTCCTAAACTCCCTACTTATCAAGTCAACTTTGTATGCAATCCCTACATAAATTTTTCTTTACATGCAGTCCCTGATGGGATATTTGGTGAGTATTGTTTGAAGAAAAGTGAGTATAAAAGTTAGAAAATTGAGTATGGCAGGTTGCATCCACCACATCAATACCCATGTACTCAATTTTCACTCTTTTATATTCAATTTTCACTCTTTTATACTCAGTTTTCACTGATGTATATTCAATTTTTACCTTTTATACTCAGTTCATCATGGAGTAAAAATAAAGACAAACTTGTGTGGGGAGTGAATACAAATCTCAAAAGTTATTGGGGAGTTTATGATAATTTACCGTATTATTTCATATATGAATTTTTATCCTGTGCGGCATCTTTATCTCTTGATCTTAGAGAGATGGAGTGACGTAGGCATAAAAAAAAAGACTTCTTTAATCCCACGGTGCCCAACTAAAGTCTGTGCCCATGATACACGCACTCATTTAGGTTCCCCACGGCTGCTCCAGTGGCTTCGAGTTAACGTGACGGATATCGTTGGCGACATCTTGACAAAGATACGACTGTGCATGGCATCTACTTTGAGCAAAAAGCATGCAAAGGATTGTCGATCTTTTTGTCACTCGCGAACGAAAGATTCAAAAGAAATAGATAAGATGATCGGGGAGATCATGCACGATCATACGTCAGTCTAAATCTAATAGTAGCCAGCGTAAATCTAATAGTAACTGTCAACTGCTTTTTGCCGCGACCGTCCACGTGGTCAACGACGTCCACGTAAAATCTAGTCGGATCCAAACGCCACCGTTTCCTTCGTCGTTAAGCCAGTGCTCCATCTGGACCTCGTCGCGTCATCTGCATACTTTTTCCCATGCGCTCCATCGATCCGCCGTGCACTTCTCGATCCGACGTGCCTGATCAAGTCCCGCACGGAGAATGTATTAGTCCTCCCTCAGCCGCCGTCACGTCTATAAATGCGGGGGCTCGCCTCTTCCTTCCTTCCCTTTCCTCCCACTCCTCGCCTTGGCCGTCTAATTACGCGCCATGCTGCTCCTCGACCCCTCGTGGTTCGATTCGCCCGGCCCGATTTGCTCGCCTTCAGAATCGACCGGACCGCGGTCCCCGGACGAGCAGCGCATGCTCCGCCGCAAGATCTCCAACCGCGAGTCCGCCCGCCGCTGCCGCGTGCGCAAGCGCCGCCGCTTCGAGGAGCTCCGGACCGAGTCGGACCGCCTCGGGTCTCTGAACCGCGACCTTGCGAACCGAGCCGGGTCCATGTCCCACCGCTGCTTGCTATTCCGCCACGAGAACCGCCGGCTCCGGCTGGAATCCGCCTCGCTCGGCCGGAGGCTCTCCGAGCTCCGCCAGCTCATCCTCCTTCGCCACGTGTTGACGGCGGCGCGCGGTGGATTGGTTCGCGAACAAGCCCTGAAGTCATTTGATGACGTGAAATTATTTATTAATGGATTGGACTCGCTTAATTAATCTGGTATAATTACGAGATTTGGTTAACTCTCTGTTCATTAATCCATTCAAGTAATTAATCAGTGAAAAACTCCTGACTAAAGTGGACATAGACTTGAAAATTATCCGAACCGTGTTTGAATGAACCGAGTTAACAAGTTTCGATATTCCCAAATTATATACTCAATTTTTATATTATCCAAATCAGGTTTCTTCATAGATCCATCACCCAATTTCGCTCAAAACACAGAAAATTTCGAATAGTTTTAAGTAAAATAAACGTATTTTTGAAAATCTCCTTATGATATTTATGTCGAATCTAAATTTAATAGTGAAAATTGAGAACGGTTAAAAGTATATCTTCAAATTTTTCTCAACCAATTTAAAATTTTATTATTCTCAATTTACCCTATCAAATTCAAATTTTAGAATGTAGATATATGAGAAAATTCCTAATTTAGTCACTCATTTTTTTGACTCGGTCACAATGTCATCCCTCATTTTTCAATTGACCCAATTTAATCTTTCTATTTTTGAATGTTTTCCCAAATCGATCTTCCGTCTAAATCCAGGTTAAAATAGATGAGAAGACTTGTTTGACCGATGGAGGTGACTTATTATATAGGTTCCTTTTATTGCCAACTTATTCCCCCAGTGACCTATAAATCTCAACGTTTCTTCCCCCATCGATGTAAGGAGGTTTTTCTATTTTCTTTCAAAAGTCTCATTTTCAAATTGTTCATCGATCATACTCAAATTTCTAGCTCTTCCAAGCAAACTCATTGAATTTCCTCATTGTATTTCATTTCTAACATTTTCTCCTCAAATTTCAGACGACCACATAGAAAAGGAAAGAATCAAAGATTTGAGCAGGACTTGCTTCTTCTCGTAATCACTTTCTCAATTTTTAAGATTATATCTTCTATTTTTATGTAAATTTAACATCTATGTCGACTTTTTACGGCTCTTTCCCAACCATTAACAAACTCTAAGCCTTTAATCAATTTGTTTCTCTCTTTTTCCAAAATATGTAAGTTTTCTTCTTCTTTATTTATTTTTTTCATGATATTTTTTTACTTTCTTCTTATTGGTTTTCCATATGTGAATCAAGTTTCACACTCAGGATTATTGGTAAAAATTTTCAATCCTACAAATCAAACGAATTTAGATCTCTTAATCTTCTAAGAATTCGGTGTAAAAATTTCCATATGTGAATCAAGTTCTGTTGGGATATCTTATTGTATTTCGAAGTGCAAAAGGGGAGTTTTAAAAGTTCGTAGAGTTGGAAGTTTGATCACAATGCCATATACTCCCTCCTTTGTAGTTTTATTACCTCATTAAGCACTGTCATAAGTAATTTTGGTCATTGATCCTGTCACGGAGTGAAGTGAAATCCCCAAGAGCGGAGGGGTCTCTTGAGTGCCACAAACTGTTGACGTCGGCTTCGATCTGCAAGAAAATGACCGTTAGCAACTCCGCCAGGAAAAATCCCCGGCAAGGCCTTCCGACGGTCAAGTCAGTCCTCAGTGGTAAAAGAGTAAGGAAATGAAGGTAATAGAATAGTAGAACAGAAGGCTCTCGCGCGTACCTGCGAAGTGGAGAATGGAGGGGCTTATATAGCCGAGGGGACTGACAGCTTCTGCCCTCTGTCCATACCTGCCACGTTTTGTCTTAGGCGAGGCAGGGTAAGGTGTCTCATGCGGGGGCAGGGTAAGAGGCGCTGTGAGTCCGCCAACTGACACCGTTCGGTGCGC
Organism: Boesenbergia rotunda; assembly: GCA_024364735.1. Lineage (NCBI taxonomy): Eukaryota > Viridiplantae > Streptophyta > Magnoliopsida > Zingiberales > Zingiberaceae > Boesenbergia > Boesenbergia rotunda. The sequence goes on from JAGFNQ010006346.1 coordinate 281,996, forward strand.
TCGGTCTAGCCCGGGCAGGGGTGGTCGTGGTACGGGATGTAACGGCGATGGCAAAAAGGTACGGTGTCTGTGGATCACTCTGTGTCAGACAATCGTACTGTGTCAGCAGGATATCCGCGATTCGGGCAGGGTTGGCATCAGGCCTGAGCCGTCCTGCGCCGACTGCCGCTCAGTCTGACCGGTAAGGGGTCAAGGGTAGGTACCTTGCTACGCGACGATAATACAGAGTCAGCGTGCCGACTGGCTGCTTCGACTCGGGCTCTGGGACCAATGACCAACATCTCTTCACTAAGAACCCAACACTTCCCGAGTCGATGGGCATTCAAGCACGGCTTCTGGGCTATATCTCTTGGTCGGGCGGTTAAGGCGAAGGAAGACTGCCCACTGAGAGTCACTCGGCTGTGGCTCGGGCGTTCGTAGGCAACTCTCCAAGCGACTGACAGAATCGGGCTCTTTGCCTCCTTCCAGGAGAATCGGGTCGGAATATACCCAACTGCTTGCCCCATCGGGCGACTCGAGCCCAGCAGGCCCTGGGTTCATGACCCCACCAACTAGAGTAATCAACCCCCTAGAGGACCCGACCTGAGGTGGTGCCAGACTGACCGGCCGTGCGACACTTGAGCTAGGCCGGGATTAGTCATTATTTTGTTATAGTATTATGATTTTTATATCTACATTTAAATATTATAAATGCGGAATATTGACTTATATTATTCAGACATAGTTGGACTTGTTAAGGTGACTTAAATTAAAATGGTGAGCCTTTTGAAAATCTTAATCTTTTAATGTAATTTATACTTTTACTCATTGAAAATAATGTTCTTTTAAATTGATTTCTAATATAGGGCAAAACATATGTTGTGTTTGTTAGATGTAAACCTAGTATCTATGATAGTTGGGCAGAAACACATAACGAAGTGAATAAATTTAGTGGCACTGCACACAAATCGTATTGGAGCAAAGAAGATGCAGAGAAAGATTATGATGCATTTTTGAAGAAACAGTCGAAACATCCCGTAACTGCTTCATTTGTTTTCGGTGACAACAATTCTTTGACTTCAACCTCAAATTCCAATTCAAGTTCAAGTATAGCACCTAACAAATCTGAAAAAATTGCTAAGCTACAGGATGTTCATTTGGAGTTAGAACGTGAGAATCACAATCACGGAACAAGATTTGTGAAGATATTTAAAAAGATGGAATCCTTGCACTTGTGATGATGACTAAACTTGTTATTGCTACTACTCAATTGTGTTATTGGTTAATGTTGTTCTCATATAATATTTGTGTTGTATCACTCATTATCAAATTGAATATTAGTTATAGTTTGGAGTTGAACAATATTTGTGCTGTATCACGTAACTGAGTGATAGTTATGGTTTTAAAATTTAATATTTATTGGTTATGATTTTTTTGTGTTTTAAACAAATGAACAAGAAGCCTATGCCATAGATTGTCTCTCCCATAACATGTTCAAAATGAGATTATGCTTCTGGATGCATTTAAATAAAATGGGTTTGTATAAAGCTAATGTGTTAGCATTTTATTGCTTGAATCAAGGAGCATAGTCTACATTTACCTTTATACAATAATGAATAAGGTTGGAAGAAAGATAGTAATGAGCAAGTTCCCCATTCAAAAGCCAGTGCAAAGGACTGACCAAAACATATGTCCATCATTCCAACACTCCAACACATAAACTCCAACGCTAAAACACTGAACCTAACCAAAATATGGCAACCATTAGTATCAAAATAGGCACCAGTACAAATACACAACAACCACTAATACCAAAAGTAAAAATCCAAAATTCATAAAACTTAGTAATGATCATTTCTTGCTGATACAAAACTGTGATGAAGTTATTCTCTTCTTCTTTGAGATATTTGGGCTAGACCAGGCTTTGACAATATTGGTTGAGACACTGATTGAACTTGTCTTCTCGAATCACTTAAGATTGATCAAAGTATTGAGATTGTGGTGTAATTTCTGCCACCTTTGACCAACACTGGTGTTTGAATGATAATAGATCAATCCACCTAAATAAATTTCAACAATATGTTTAATAGTTTAATATGTGGAAACAAAAGCATAAAAAAATGTAATTAAGTAAACTTGCATTCACATTAGATAAGGTGTTCGAGCTCACCAATCTGTATCTCAATTGTACTTGCTCGTTTTACCTGTATTCAATTTTATGAATGTAACAAAACTCTAAGAAACTATTTTCATATAATGTGAAATAACTTGTAATTTCTCCCTTGTGTTGAGTGTCGAATGGATCTTTATTGGTTGGACATTGTTTTGTTGTGAAGTTGTCTCTTGTTGTGTGTTTTTGTCATCCGTACAAATCCTCGAATGGATGTTTGTTGATTGGACGTTGCTTTGTTGTGAATTTGGCTCTTATTGTGTATTCCTGTCATCCGTACAATCCTTTGATTATGTCGACCACATCTGTTGCATTTATTTTGTCTATGAGGAGCTTTCAATTTGGTATGACTTTTATAGGAGGTTCATCAGGTTCTCTTCTTCTCAGTTTGGTCAGTCTACCAGTTTTATTCTTATTATAAATCGGAGAAGTGGAGGTAGAAACGCATAATCAGGCAACAAATCAAGCTCATTCATCGGTATTATTGATCTTGAATAATATTTCTTATA